>CM067169.1:141862996-142067996 GCA_034093135.1 Erigeron breviscapus
CTAACCAATCTATCCCAAACTTCTTTTGAAGAGGGATATCTAATGACCACTTTCATGAGGTCAGTGGGAAGAGTGCTGACAATCATGTTTTTGAGCCTTGCATCAAGATTAACAAGTCTCCTTTCATCGTCAGTCCATTGAACCTCTGGTTTGACGATGTCAATCACAATCTCAGGAGCATCAACAGTTGCTCCTGGTGTTCTTTGAACCAGAGTGGGAATATAAGGACCGACGGTCAGAATGGACATTAGATAGGGTTCCACACCCACAATATGTAGTAACATTCTTTCCTTCCAAGACCCAAAGTCATCGGGCTCGAATCTTGGAGGGACAGATACGTAACCGAAGTCACGTGTGTTTACTAGGGTTGGAACAGCAGACATGTTCTTGTTTTTTAAAAGAAGATTTAGAAAAAAGTATGCAAACGGATCTAGTTTCAATGACTTAGAAACCAATGGCTCTGATACCAATTGACAGTCCACTGATTTGCACACTTATATTTGTTTAAACTAAACAGGAAAGTAAAGAACAGAAATAAAGAACACAAACAAGAACAAGTTCAATTGTTAGAAAACTATGCAAGTCTAATCATATGTATCATTGATTTAAACGATGAATACATGGTCGATAATACAACTTGTCTTACAAGAATACAAATGAACTATGTAATTGCTAAGTCTAGAAAGAAGGAAAACTTAAACAATTACAAATAGAGTGAAATACTTTGTGGTGACAAACACACTATAATGATGCGGCTGTGTTCCTTTATATAGAAGAGGAATTAGGGCAACACAGCCTTACAGTGATAGTGATGTGATGGTGGTTGTCGACATTCCATTGGCTCTAAGTACTTGGATCCAGGAGCCTTTGTCTTCTTTACCAAAACGGGTATGAAAGAGAGAAACCCTTGTTTTGGTCCCAACTGTACCTTTGCCATATAAGGTAACATTCAGTTAGGAGAACCACCATGTGACTTCTTGTCTTCTAGTTGGTTTGAAATCTTCCCGCCTTGACATACAATTTGGAAAGCAGACCACCCGCTGACGAGAGTCAGTGACTCGCTGATGACTCGCTGACGACCCACGTCAGCGACCAAGTCTGGTCAGCGAATCAGTCTTTGACTTCAGTCAGAATGTCTTCAGTAGAATAGATCTGGACTGGGGTGAAGTCTTCAGTGAGCCAATCTGGAGAATGCTCCAGATTACCTATACAAGTAAATGCTCACTAGTCTTCAATTATTTCTGGACAAATCTTCAGAGGTACTCCAGATTCCAAGTCTGGAGTAGGTCCAGTAGAAAACGTTTTCTGGTCAGATCTTCAGTGAGGCTCCAGTAGTCGGGTCTGGAGCGAGACCAGCAAAACAAGTTTTCTAAACAAACCTAAATAAGGTTCCAGTAGTCCAGTCTGGAGCCAGTCCAGTAAGTCTGGACTAAATCTGGACCTAACAATATCTTTCGCTTGGATGAACTTGAAAAAGCTTCCACTGGGTTCATCTTAAGCATAAGAAGAAGGTGTGCTGAAACATCCAACAATAGATGGTTCATCAGCAAGTTGGATGAAGAATTGATAAAGCCTCATAGAAGGGATGACCCAATGATCAGAATGGCCAAGCAAGAGGAAGCTTGGGAATTTGAAGCTGCCAACTTATAGATGTCTTAAAATGAAAAACTATATGTATCATCTTGTAATATTTTAAGATGATATATAAGACATCTTTTCATCATTCCTTATTTTTATCAAGTCTAGTCTACTCAGCAAGTCTTCTCAGCGAATAGGGGAGATTGTTGAGTCAAGGATTCGCTGACCAGACTTGGTCGCTGACGTGAGTCATCAGCGAGTCAATGACTCTTGTCAGCGGATGGTTTACTTTCCAAGTTGTGTGTCAAGGCAGGAAGTTTTCAAATCAACAAGAAGACAAGAAGTCACATGGTGGTTCTCCCAACTGAATGTTACCTTATATGGTAAAGGTACAGTTGGGACCAAAACAAGGGTTTTCTCTTTCATACCCGTTTTGGTAAAGAAGACAAAGGCTTCTGGATCCAAGTACAACGAGCCTATGAGAAGTCGACAACCACCATTCTATCACGATCATTGTAAGGCTGTGTTGCCCTAATTCCCTCCCCTATATAAAGCAACACAGCCGCATCATTTATACTTTGTGTTTGTCACCACAAAGTGTGTGTCACTTTATTTTCTCTCTTGTAATTGCTTAAGTTTATAGAGTGTCTAGACTTAGCAATTATTTAGTTCATTTGTATTCTTGTAAGACAAGTTGTAATATCGACCATGTATTCATCGTTTAAATCAATGATACATATGATTAGACTTGCTTAGATATTTGCATTTGAACTTATTCTTGTTCATGTTCTTTACTTTCTGTTCTTTACTTTCTTGTCTAGATAAAACAAACATAAGTGTGCAAATTGTGGACTGTCAGTATATAACGATGTGGATTTGATCGCTGTGTCTAGCGCACATTTAAACTTCTTATCGAGCTTTTTCTAACAAACAACAATTCACATTTAAATACTTTGTATTGTTAGCTATGTGTCGTACCTTCCCTCCACCAATTTGGTTGCAATATCCTTCATATCACATGTCCAACCAAACATAGTTGATAAAGGCGCCGCATTCTTCACGTATCTTTCCTCGTTAGAATCAGCACGTTGTGAGTTATAGCAGTGAGCGAGTACTTTACCCAGATGCTTTAGGTCTTTACCTATAATGAATACACAAACAAAAGAGAAAATATATAATTATGTTCCACGATTAGCATAAGGTGTGTTTGTGCTTGCTTAACTATTTGGTAATTTGCATTAAAATAAACAAATAAAAAGTAACAATTGATACGGATACTTGCCTTTTTGTGTTGTGTCATGTTTTGTACACTTCTCCAATCCTGATATTTTTGCAACACCACCATTGGTGACCAAAATGTTCCAAGGATTTAGATTTGTGTGACATATTTGTTGTCTTTCATGTAGGTAAATAAGCCCATTGATTAAACCCCTGTAGTCAAAAAGCAAAGAATTAGTTAGTTTTAGAAATACACAAACACCTTCATCTATGTACATCATAAGTTGGTATTCATACCTGAAAACATGTGTCAGCTCATTATGTATAGAAAGTAGGGATTATGACCTGGGAATGTAACTAACTATGCCAAAATGGTTATGTTATGTAACTAACTAGGAAAACGTTTATGAAATGTAACAAACTATCTATTTTCGTCTATAGTATGTAAATTACCGGTTACCATTGAAAAGTAACCGGTTGTGCCTGTAAACAGGCAAAATAACAGCTTCCTGTAAAGCCTGTTTAGCACTTTCAAGACCAGCAACATCATCCTTCAGTCAAATGCTCGTCCGATAACATTTTTTCCGTTAAACACAACAATGGAGAAACTGTTTTTTCAGATCTTAGATAGCAAAGATTGGATTAAACAACAACTAGATCAACAAGCTGATCTTTACAAACGACAACTCGCATCCTCGTTACTCATCGACGGAATCACACCTCCGTCGTGGCTTTTAAACCCTAATTCCTCATATCCTTCTAATAATGGTATATCTATCCCTAATTCCTCATATCCTTCTATTAATTTCAGTTCAATTTTGTAAATTTAGGTTTTGTGTTCACCCCCTCCCCTCTGGTTTTTAATTTCATTTTATTTTTGTAAAGTTAGGTTTTGTGTTCATGTTTTTCCCCTTTCTGTATGTATATGTATCTATACATTTATTTTTGTTTTGAAATAGGTGAAATTAGCTGCTGGTAATTCATAGGTTTTATATTTGACATGTAAGTAATAATACAAGCGCTTGTTAATTGTTAATATCGGTTTTAATTTTGACATTTAGTGATCTTTTGTCTAGTATATAATGTGTTTATATAGTCATTTTGTTGCTTTCGAAAGTATGGTAGATCCCACATATTCAGCTAAGGTATGTGGACAGAATTCGAAAGCAAGTCTGTAAAAGTTGTTGTCCACTTGTGCTCCAAGAAACATTTGGATGTTATCACCATCGTTTGGCTTCCAAAGCTTTAAACATGTTGGTTAAAAAACATGAGTTTTTGGTAAGCTCTCACAGCAACTTGAAATCCCCCAACTCCCCTACATGCACAAGATCAATTTGACCTAAAACTTCCTCTTTCAACTGTATTTTCCTCCCCGCAGTACTGATGTTCTGAAACCATATTTCAGAGTTCGAATTCATCAACTTTTATAACTCTCAACCGCCGGCATATCTCGGCGAACTCGCCTATCTGATAAGCGTGGTACATACTAATCTCAGTTTGAATACCATTCATTAAACAAAATGCTCGGAATTCGGAATATTCTAAACGCCACCGGGTGGTGTGAGCTTTGTAATCTCTCCTCCTAATTTGGTAAACCCAGGACCCATCTTCGATATAATTGCCCGACTCGTCCAACTCGACTATTTGTTCACCTAGGCTGTCTATAAGGTTTTGACCACGAGAAAAAGCTGTGATGTACCTTTCAAATTCCTTGTCTGATATCCATTCTTTAAACTGGCATATGGGAGAAAATGGTCAAGATAATCGGATACATTCTAGTAATGGTTAACAATGGATTGAACTGTAAAAGGCTTCCATTTATTGAACAATGCATGCTTGACTAATGTAAAGTCTGGACTTAGAGCCTCTTGTCTCTAATTAAAGGCCTTAAATTCATTCAAACGAGTATTTCAAAAATCAAAAACATATTTTTTCTAATCAAACAAAAAGTATATACTATATAAATATAGGGATTATGACCTGGGAATGTAACTAACTATGCCAAAATGGTTATGTTATGTAACTAACTAGAAAAACGTTTAATTCAATGGTAACCGGTAATTTACAACACTACCATAATCTTCTATTACTTTTCAATGGTAACCGGTAATTTACATACTATAGACGAAAATAGATAGTTTGTTACATTTCATAAACGTTTTCCTAGTTAGTTACATAACATAACCATTTTGGCATAGTTAGTTACATTCCCAGGTCATAATCCCAACACGTGGGTGACCGGCTAAGTGTTACACCGGTAATCCTTTACATGCTATAGCCGAAAATACGTAGTTTGTTACATTTCATAAACATTTTCGTAGTTAGTTACATAACATAACCATTTTGGCATAGTTAGTTACATTCCCAGGTCATAATCCCATAAATATACATATAATTATTAATACAAATTTGAGTTAATTACATTTTTCGTCCCTGTGGTTTGCCCCACTTTCACAGACCGTCCCTGAGTATCCGAAATTACACGTTTCGTCCCTAAGTATGGAACTCCGTTAACATAAATGGTCCACAACCAAAACGTCCGTTAAGTATCCCATCACGTGAGAGGCACACCATGGGCAACTTCGTCTTTTCCCTTGTGAAACACCCTTTAATACCCCAACCACACAAAAATTATTCCAAAAAAAAAAATCACGTGTGATGGATTCTCCCTCTCTCTCTCTTCTTTATCTCTCCTCCATCTCCATCATCTGCTTTGTTCATCATCTACATCTACACTCTACAGTAAAAAAAGTAGGGCTTCGTATATAAGTGATAAATCATTATGGTTAATTGTTCATGTGGTTGTATAGCTATCATTCGGACCTCCTGGACCGATCGTAATCCAGGCAGAAGGTTTTATGCTTGTCCAAAAAGAGGATCGAATTGCAGGTTTATTGGTTGGTATGACCCAGTTATGTGTCCACGTTCGATTGAAATTATTCCTGGTCTTCTAAGGTCTAAGAATGGACTTGAGCATCTACTTAAAAAGAAGAATGATGAAAACAAGAAGTTAAAGATGTATCTATTTTTTTCATGTATTGTTATTGTAGTTGTTTTTTTGTTTTTCTAATTTAGAATAATGTGGTTTAGTGTAATCTGTATTTTGTGTAATGTAAGTTATTTTGTGCGTTGTAAAGTATTCTGGTAATGAATGAAGAAAAAGGTTTCTGGTAATGAATGAAGAAAAAATTTTCTGGAATTGAAAAAGTTTTCTGGTAATGTAAGTTATATTTTGTGGTTTGTAATGTTGATTAAGTTGGTAAATAAATACATACACCATCTAGAGTAATTCAGAAGCAAATAACTAGAAATACATACAAAATAAATAACCAGAGAGTGGATTAAACACATACAAAAACCATCCAAAATCATACATAACTTAAACAAAGTCATACATCATAACATCTAAGCCATCCAAAAGTCATACAAAAGATCAGAAAAGTCATAAGTTAAACACATTGGTAGTCTTCACTTCTTCACAGTCTTCTTGGTAGCCTTCTTGGCAGTCTTCTTTGATGTTTGTATCCCCTTTTTAGCTGCAATTTGTTTCCTTGTGAACCTGACTGGTGACTGAGGCATTACTCTTTCCATTGGTTGAGATTGAGCTTGTGGCTGATTGGTTTGAGACTGGACTGGGGTGTGAGTTGGTGGTTGTGAGTAGGTTTGAGGTTGGGGCTGGACATTGGATTGAGTTGGTTGTGGTTGGGGTTGGGTTTGAGGTTGGGACTGGGACTGGGTTGGAGTTGCATTTGGTTGTGCTTGGGACTGGTTTTGTGATGCAGGCTGACTTGTTCCCATTCCTTGAGTCACTTGTTCACCTCCTTGTGCCCTCCTTCTTTTGCTACCTTGCCCTGCAGACTGACTTGTTCCACCCTGACCCTTACAACTTCTTGAGTTATGCCCTAAATTACCACATAATCCACAAGTAACAGACTTCAGCCTCCTAGACAAACTACCAGAACCCTTAACCATTGGTTCCTCATCAAATGCCCTCTTTCTTTTCTTCTTTGGTCTGCCAACAGGAGTATGATGGACTGGAGGGGTGATGGATATTGTTGCTTGAGACCTAGGCCACATGGATGAGCCAGTAACACCTCTTATCTTGAAAGAATACACTTGTTTCCATGTAGATAGCCAATAACATGGATTAACCCATGTTTCAGGAATGGTAACAGTCATACTATTGTTGGACATGTTGTTGTGTGCAGCAATGGCATGCTTACATGGCATACCTGTTAACTCCCAATGCCTACAACTACAAACCCTTTCACTCACATCAACTACTTGTTGATCACCCCATGGACCACTGACTTGAAATCCTACTCCTCCATCCCAAATACAAGTATACCTAGTAGCTTCTTTTTTGACATTCTCTAACAAATTAGTGGTTGTGGGAGTTAATGGACCAGTACATTTGTCTATCTCTAATTGTACTATACTGTTCCTCTTCATCATGTATTCTCTAATGAACTCTAAGGATGTTATAATTGGACTCTCCCTAGCCTTAAGTAACCTTCTATTAAAAACCTCACAAAGGTTATTCAATAAAACATCACTTTTTGCCCTCCCTGTTACAAAAATATATATAATTGTCACATAATATGATATGAAATGTAATAATATTCATCTTAACATACACTATATACCTGTGAAGTGGGATCTTGACCAATGCGTAGGATGGATTTTTGATAGCCACTCATAGCAAGGTTGGTTCAACCTCTTCAACTCTTCCATTGCCCTTGTAAAATGGGCTACTGTTGTAGCACTAGCAGCTCTCCATAGTAAATCCTTGAATGCTTTGCCCCTCCATTGCAACTTCATGTTCTCATGAATGTGTTTCAAGCAGTATTTATGCTCAGCACATGGGAACACCCTTGCAATTGCAGGTATAACACCTTGTAAATTAAACAACAATGTTATATAAACAAGTAACAACTATATAGTCCATATATTTCTGTTATATAAGTGAAACAACAAAGTTAAAGTTCTAACCTTTTGTCTATCTGTAATGAAGGTGAAGTTTGACTGTGGACACATATCCAAGTCTTCACCTAGACAAGTCAAGAACCAAACCGAAGACATTGTTGTCTCTGCTTCAACAATAGCATAAGCAAGTGGAAATATCCCATTATTTGGATCCAAACCTACTGCAGTTAGAACCCAACCAGGAAATGGACCCTTCATGAAGGCACCATCTAACCCAAGGATCTCTCTCTGGGTTGCCTTGAACCCCTCCTTACAAGCACCCAAACATACATATACCCTCTTCAACTGTCTGGTTTCAGAATTGGTGTCTGCAGGCCTCTCCAGATCTAGTCTAACAGTTGTGTTGGGATTGCACCTCCTTAACTCTTCTAAGTAATCTCTTAACATTGTATACTGATTACGATAGTCACCCCTTAGAATCTGCACAGCAGTTTGTTTAGCTCTGAATGCCTTCATCCATGATATCCCAACCTCTAATTCCCTAGACAGCTGCTCTTGAATAGCTCTTGGTGGGATTTCTGGGTTGCTTTCCTTGTCATTCTTCACCATCTTTAACTGCCTTCTAGTCTTCACAGAATGGTGCTTGACCAGATCTTTTATTTCTTTAGCAGTCCCAAATGTTTGTGAAACCCAAAAGGTTGAGTTATCATCCTTCCTATGCATGTTTCTTAGCTCTCTTAACTTGCTAGCTCTAACACTTTCTATGTCCATTCCTTCCTCATCTGAAGCACTATTGAATTCATCATTGTCTATAACACCAAGATCATCATTTTGGACATCTACATCAATGCCCTCATTACAAGTCTGTTGAATTGGTGTGTTACAACCCATGAACTCCACTTGGGGATCAATATGCAAGTTAAATTCCCTCATATCAACCTCAACCTCATCTATTTCATTATCTTTATCAACTATATAATCACTATCATCACTGTCATCATCTCCACTGCCATCACTCTTATCATTTCCACTGCCCTCACTCTTATCATCTCCACTGCCCTCACTCTCCTCACTGTCATCATGACCACTGCCCTCACTCTCCTCACAATTAACTGTTTCATTGACTACACCCTTCCCCTTATCAATTACTTCATTCACATTACATGTCTCATTAATATCATCAAATGTTATATCATTAAGATCCACATCCTCAAACCTAGAAGAACTACCCTTTTGGTTCACAACTGGTTCTTCCCAACCTAACATTAATCTACGAGAACTACCCATTTTTTTTTAGAATTGATTAAAGCAGCTTCTTCATCACCTATTTCTTCTATAGTCACTTTCCCCTTTTTAAATGGTGACAAGAATTCAGTGCTTAAATTAGTGAACCCATGTTCAATGTAAACCACAACCTGATACAATCTCAATGTAGAAACAAACTTATGTAAAACACGAACATCGTCATCAGTACTTAATGGATGTAAACCACTATCTAGGTCACCTTTTGGGACTAAAAAATGATAGTACATTATTTGACCCTTTTTGTAACCTAACTTCAACATCATCTCATCCAACTCCAATACTGAAAACAAATCAATATCGACAAAATCAACGAAAGTAACCTTACCATTGTAGTACGTTCTATCTGGCCACTCAGTAAACGACCCACCATGGTTAATTTGTAGTGCGAACAAACCAGGCTCATTTTCTGCAGAAAAAATAATATTATAAATATTAGGGTTTTATAATCTAAAAATAATATCATAAAAATTAGGGCTTTTAATACTTCTTAATATTTTCATAATTTTCATAATTTTGTAAATTTTCAAACTTTAAATATTTGAAACACTTACCATACACAGGGTTTTAGGTTTATCATCTAAAAATAATTTCATAAGAACAGGGGTTTTAATAATTTTTTTATATTTTCAGAATTTTTAAAACATAACAAATAGATTTTGTAAATTTTCAAACTTACAATATTTGAAACACTTACCATACACAGGTGTGTAATCAACTCCATCTGTTATATCCTTATCTTCACGAATCCGCCACTCTGTTAGAACCATTTTGTTTATCTTTATCAGTTTACCATGAGATCTGATGAATTAATGTAAGATCATCCAAGGTTTTGGTTATGGAGGGAAAGGTTTAGAGAGATAAAGAAGAGAGAGAGAGGTAGGTGAAAAGTAAGGACGTGATTGATGATGGAAAGTTGATTAAAGACGCTGTCAGGGTGTGTCACAAGGGAAAAGACGAAGTTGCCCATGGTGTGCCTCTCACGTGATGGGATACTTAACGGACGTCTTGGTTGTGGACCATTTATGTTAACGGAGTTCCATACTTAGGGACGAAACATGTAATTTCGGATACTCAGGGACGGTCTGTGAAAGTTGGTACAAACCACAGGGACGAAAAATGTAATTAACTCTACAAATTTTAATATCAATTACTAACAAATTTTAATATCAATTACTAACAAAAAATTTATAGCTATGTTAAACCAGGGTTACCTTTTGGCTTGCTTTAAATGCGTTGACGTTAATTATTTAAGTTAATATTAATCTGTATGTTCACAGTTAGGTGATACGGTAGGTACGTAACCTGTGAAATTCAGATAAAATAAACCGTATTTGTGTCTACCCGTTCCTAGATTCTTCCTACGAGATTCACAAAAAAGAAAAAATCTTTTGTCGAAAGAATATTACTAGCTACTTTGTATATTATAGCTATACAAAAATAAGCAATTAGAAATATAAAAACACTACTTAATAAAGTTTCTTGTAAATTTATATATCAACTTGAATAAATCAAGTTAGCTAGACTTTAGATACTTGCTGTTTCCTTTGCCTATCACCCAATTTATACATCAAGTTATATATCTTAAACTTTGAGGGTGGTGGTAATTAGGGATGTGCATGGGACTGGAACCGTCCCGTACCGGTCCCGGTACCGACGGTACCGATCCTGAATTTCACCAAAATGTGGTACCGATACCGGTCCCATATGAAATGGTACCGGTACCGGTACCGAACGGGACGGGACCGGATATCGGTACCAAATCCCGACTAGTCCCGAAAAACTAAAACATCTCTGCACATACACGCAAATAGCTGCACAAAAGCATTTGTCACAGAACATACAGGAATAATGGACGGTTAGAACAAATTAAATGCGAAGTATAGTAGTAATGTAACGTAGGATAACTTCATTGTACATGCATATGTTACACTACGTAGAGAAAAGCTGCTCTTTTAGAAAGTAATATCAATGTATTTCATAAAATTGTCATAACATAATTATATATTTATATGGAAGCTGCTAGCAATCAGTGTTATATTTTTCGTTGACATTACACAACCAACATAACAAAATATTTGAAAGTAGGAATAACTCATGCTACTAACTTAATGATCTCAGCTCCTAAACTTCATTTAATTTACTTGTAACATGTTGCAGCAAACCAATATGGATTCTTTTGCAGATTTCGGGACTAGTTGGGACTAGTTGGTATTTTCGGGATTTTCCCGGTACCGGCACCGATTGGTACCGGTCCCGTAAATCAACAAAAGTGGGTACCGGTCCGGGTCCCACTCGAGATTCGGTACCACTTTTCGGTACCGGTATCGGGACGGTACCAGTACGGGATCGGGATTTGGGAAATTTGGCTTATCCCTAGTGGTAATTGATCTAAAAGGTATCTTAAGAATTAAGGAATAAATTGTTTAAACTAATATATAAGGGTAAAAATATGTACACTTATAAATACTGTTTGAAATATAAATACACGTATATATTATTCAATTTATTGAATGAGAACATGTATATGAAATTCAATTGTTGTAATGAAATTAATGATGGTTGCAAAGACCGGCTGTTCCACGTCCCATATATATATGACCAAACCACCAGATGGGCATGGCAATAACCAAGACTTCAGCATCTAGCAATTACTTAGTTTTACAATTGTTAAGTTTGAATACCTTTTTTTACAAAACTTTTTGAAAAAGACCACACAAAAAATTCAAAGATTTACAAGTTATATATGTACCTTTGGCTCCGGGTTGCCATCTGCGTAGTGATATAGTTTGATTCGTCCTTTAAGTACTTTGGCGTCTATATAATTAACTTCGTCATTAACTTGCCAAGATTCGTATGTATTGTGATTCATCAACACTGACCAACATAACTTTTTTGTAAGAATGTTAACTAGAAAGCATTTGCCATTGTTGGTTACTACCATCATAAGTTTGCTGTAGATCACATAGTTCAAAACAAAACAAATAAAGAAGAAATCAGGATGTATGATATAACACATAACATATAAAGTTACAATTAATTTAATATGTATATAACATAACATATAAAGTTACAATTAATTTAATATGTATATAACATAACATTAACACTTTAATATAGTTCAAAACAAAACAAATAAAGAAGAAATCAGGATGTATGATATAACACATAACATATAAAGTTACAATTAATTTAATATGTATATAACATAACATTAACACTTTAATATAAACCTGGGATGATTCTTCATCTAGAATTCCTTGAAGCAAACAGTTTTAATTATTCGACTAAAAGAAAACCTATGACGAAAACCTAACGAAGACTTATTGGAACATAAAGAAACGAAAAGAATGACTGGAAATAGACGTAGCCGAATTAAAAGCCTTAATTCGTATTGGTTTTCTGGATTGCGTGCCACCCCTCTTCTATATGAATAATGTTATAGCTACCAAATACTATTATTTATTTATTATAATTAAATCTTGGATTTCTAAAAACTAAAAGGTAATCACAATTGTACCTTGTGTTTCGTGTGTGAGTTGTGACCCCACCCTAATTATTATTCTAATTTGAATTTAATTAATGTTATCTCTTTAACTTATCTGTACATTTACATTATTAGACATGGGAATGACATTTGAAGGAATTTCACAATAAAGTCCTCAAGTGAAGCAGGTTTGAGTCCTGCAGAGGGGGCAGGGTTTTATCCCAATTAAATGTCGTGCCTTCGGACGGTTTAGTTGGGAGTTTCTTCACCTACTAGGTATTGAGGTGAGGGGCTCTCTAGCGCGGACCCGGTTAAGACAACGTAAGCTAGATCCCCTGTTGCGAGCAAATGATCCACATCTTTAAAAAAATTATGAATTTAATTATAATAATTAACTAATTTTTTAATAAATTTAAATTAAATTTCTCTTAGAACCTGTAACGTAAAAAGCTTTTTAACATTTTTCTCAACATAAAACATTTGAATAAATTTTAATGATTTATATAGCAGAATGAAACATGTGGTCCACGATAATTTTTGTGTCTTTCTTTAAAGGTTTTCCAAATAAGTCACACTTACAAATGTAGATTAAACGTTGTTATATCCAGTAACGGTTAAAAATAAAAACAAAGGAAGCTATTAATTATGTTAACCTTTTTTCTTCCATGTATAATATTAAAACACGCTATGAAAACATTAAATAAGTAAAATGTACACGATGTTTTGTAAGCTAAGAAAACATGATATATTGTTTTATTCATTATTTCGTTGTTTTGTTCTTGCTAATAACAAGTATTTTTACCCGGACATTGCCCCAGGAGAAAAACAAAACCGTCAAACCGGTTAAACCGCCAAGTTATGGTCAAAACTCAAAAGTAAAAAAAATGAAATTTAGGTAACAAAATTTAGAAACCAAAAGTTATACGGTAAAAAGCAAATAAAAGAAAACTTTCTGAAGGAGACTTAAAAAAAACAAACTTATATATATACCCCGATATAATAACAATAGCAATATAGCAGATTCCGTTAAATACCGGGGTATATATGTATATACCTCGATATTAAAAAAGAAAAGTTATGTGGCAAAAAGTAAGTAAAGTGAAAATTTGGTGGCAAAAGTTAGAAAACTTCAACTTGAAAACAAACTCCATTAAATACCCTTTTGTAAATACCGTTAGTTAGCCAAGAAACACTTAACGGTCATTAAAGTCGTTAATTATTTTGGTTGTGCAATAGCAACTTGTACTTCATGCATGAGAGGGAGTATTTTTAGCTACAGTAACACCCCCTCCCATACCAAAGTTAGTTTTTAGTAGTGAAATATTCATTTGAAAACTAAAATTTTTGTGAAAACTAGAAAACTGGCCAACACAATGTGTTTTAATTGTGTTTTCTAAAAACACAGTGTGTTTTTATTGTGTAATCTAAAAACACATTGTGTTAAGTTTTAAATCACATTATGTTTTTGATAGCGCGTGAAAATCAGAAAATTGTTCAAACACAATGTGATATGAACTTAACACAATGTGTTTTCTAAAAAAAATTAAAAACACATTGTGTTAAATTCAGATCACAGTGTGTTTTTAGTTTTCTAAAAACACATTGTGTTAAATTAATCACAGTGTGTTTTTATTGTGTAATCTAAAAACACATTGTGTTAAATTAACACAGTGTGTTTTTATTGTGTAATCTAAAAACACATTGTGTTAAATTAACACAGTGTGTTTTTATTGTGTTTTCTAAAAACACAAAAAACACAGTGTGTTTTTATTGTGTAATCTAAAAACACATTGTGTTAAGTTTTAAATCACATTATGTTTTTGATAGCGCGTGAAAATCAGAAAATTGTTCAAACACACTGTGATATGAATTTAACACAATGTGTTTTAATTGTGTTTTCTAAAAACACAGTGTGTTTTTATTGTGTAATCTAAAAACACATTGTGTTAAGTTTTAAATCACATTATGTTTTTGATAGCGCGTGAAAATCAGAAAATTGTTTAAACACAATGTGATATGAACTTAACACAATGTGTTTTCTAAAAAAAATTAAAAACACATTGTGTTAAATTCAGATCACAGTGTGTTTTGGCCAGTTTTCTAGTTTTCACAAAAAATTTAGTTTTCAAATGATCACAACCCTTATATATAATATTAATAACTAGATTAAACTCATACGTTGTATGAGGCTAACCGAGAACGTAAATAAAACGTATATTAACAATTACAGTATTATTCGTAATTTATGATATTATAAAAATATCCTCTCTTAGTTACGTAGATAGATATTAATAGTTCTAATTGTATTTATATTACTGCTGTTTTATTTATGACTTAGTTATGATTGTTTGTCGTAAATCCATGCTTAATGAGTTCTTTATAATATTATTGGTTCTATATCTTGGTATATTAGTTTAATTCTTATGATCGGTTTATAATCATACACTAGGACTAATATATTTAGATGGAAGACACTAATCGGTCTATAATTAGTTGTAAAAGGTGATTCAGTTATAGCGGACGGATCCAAAACCATAGTAATTAGAACAAGTTGAACATGAAACTTAACAATGTAAGACGCTTTTGAGTGACATGAAAACGTGCACTATGGTCACCGGAGAGAGTTATTACTTGGTCATGGTTTAAGAGTTAAGTATAGGTAAAGATTAGTCAGTAACACAAACTTAGTTAATAATGCTTAAACAACCTTATCAACTTTTTTTTATGTGTTGTAATGTTTTTTTATATAAATAAAAATGGTATTTTTAGGAATTAATAATTTAATATATTTTTTGTGTTTATTTTATAAAATATATTTAGAGTGTATGGATGTAGGGAGGGGATTCCCTCAAGTTCCCTAACATGACTAGTCAAGTTAGGGAAATCTTGACCTTTGGATTAAAATCAAAGGTTGAGATTTAAATATCGTCTTTGAATCTCAACCCTTGATTTTAATTCAACGGTCAAGATGTTTCTAACTTGACCCCTCAAGTAAGAAACAACTTGAGGGGATCCCCTCCCATAGATCTATTGGGTATTGACCTATTGGGTATGAATTGGGATGAATGTATTAGAAAGAGATTTTGTTGATGTGGCGCTGATTTGATAGTGTATTTGGGTGCATCCATTGGAAGTGCTCTTAGTATATGTCTATAAAAAAATATTGATATTATGTTTATAAAATGTTTGATGCATTGGCTAAGAAAACTATGCTCTACTTTGGTTAAATAAATTAATAATTAAATTTATGATGATGATGATGTTGTATATGAAGAAAAATAATATCTGATTATCGAAATGTGAATAAATGGGGAATTTCTTTTGATATTTGTTATAGTATTCAAAAAAAAAAGTAGATTGTCAAGGCTTTGGTTATTAATAATTTAACATTAAAAGAAAATATCAATTAATGTGTTTTTGTAGTACTAGGCACGAAATACTAGGGGACTCCCACCCTTAGTTTTATAGCATTTTATAAAGCAGGTATTATATTTTGACTACAAAACAAATTTAAATTAAAATAAATTGGTAGCTTTAGTGAAAAGAATTGGTAGCAATAATGAATCCCTTCTTTTAATGTTAAATTATTAATAACCAAAGCCTTGACAATCTACTTTTTTTTTTGAATACTATAACAAATATCAAAAGAAATTCCCCATTTATTCACATTTCGATAATCAGATATTATTTTTCTTCATATACAACATCATCATCATCAATTTCATTATTAATTTATTTAACCAAAGTAGAGCATAGTTTTCTTAGCCAATGCATCAAACATTTTATAAACATAATATCAATATTTTTTTATAGACATATACTAAGAGCACTTCCAATGGATGCACCCAAATACACTATCAAATCAGCGCCACATCAACAAAATCTCTTTCTAATACATTCATCCCAATTCATACCCAATAGGTCAATACCCAATAGATCTATGGGAGGGGATCCCCTCAAGTTGTTTCTTACTTGAGGGGTCAAGTTAGAAACATCTTGACCCTTGAATTAAAATCAAGGGTTGAGATTCAAAGATGATATTTAAATCTCAACCTTTGATTTTAATCCAAAGGTCAAGATTTTCCTAACTTGACTAGTCATGTTAGGGAACTTGAGGGAATCCCCTCCCTACATCCATACACTCTAAATATATTTTATAAAATAAACACAAAAAATATATTAAATTATTAATTCCTAAAAATACCATTTTTATTTATATAAAAAACATTACAACACATAAAAAAAAGTTGATAAGGTTGTTTAAACATTATTAACTAAGTTTGTGTTACTGACTAATCTTTACCTATACTCAACTCTTAAGCCATGACCAAGTAATAACTCTCTCCGGTGACCATAGTGCACGTTTTCATGTCACTCAAAAGCGTCTGACATTGTTAAGTTTCATGTTCAACTTGTTTTAATTACTATGGTTTTGGATCCATCCGCTATGACTAAATCACCTTTTACAACTAATTATAGACCGATTAGTGTCTTCCATCTAAATATATTAGTCCTAGTGTATGATTATAAACCGATCATAAGAATTAAACTAATATACCAAGATATAGAACCAATAATATTATAAAGAACTCATTAAGCATGGATTTACGACAAACAATCATAACTAAGTCATAAATAAAACAGCAGTAATATAAATACAATTAGAACTATTAATATCTATCTACGTAACTAAGAGAGGATATTTTTATAATATCATAAATTACGAATAATACTGTAATTGTTAATATACTTTTTATTTACGTTATCGGTTAGCCTCATACAATGTATGAGTTTAATCTAGTTATTAATATTATATATAAATACTAAAAACTAACTTTGGTATGGGAGGGCGTGTTACTGTAGCTAAAAGTACTCCCTCTCATGCATGAAGTACAAGTTTCTATTGCACAACCAAAATAATTAACGACTTTAATGACCGTTAAGTGTTTCTTGGCTAACTAACGGTATTTACAAAGGGTATTTAATGGAGTTTGTTTTCAAGTTGAAGTTTTCTAACTTTTGCCACCAAATTTTCACTTTACTTACTTTTTGCCACATAACTTTTCTTTTTTAATATCGAGGTATATACATATATACCCCGGTATTTAACGGAATCTGCTATATTGCTATTGTTATTATATCGGGGTATATATATAAGTTTGTTTTTTTTAAGTCTCCTTCAGAAAGTTTTCTTTTATTTGGTTTTTACCATATAACTTTTGGTTTCTAAATTTTGTTACCTAAATTTCATTTTTTTTACTTTTGAGTTTTGACCATAACTTGGCGGTTTAACCGGTTTGACGGTTTTGTTTTTCTCCTGGGGCAATGTCCGGGTAAAAATACTTGTTATTAGCAAGAACAAAACAACGAAATAATGAATAAAACAATATTTCATGTTTTCATAGCTTACAAAATATCGTGTACATTTTACTTATTTAATGTTTTCATAGTGTGTTTTAATATTATACACGGAAGAAAAAGGTTAACATAATTAATAGCTTCCTTTGTTTTTATTTTTAACCGTTACTGGACATAACAACGTTTAATCTACATTTATAAGTGTGACTTATTTGGAAAACCTTTAAAGAAAGACAACACGAAAATTATCGTGGACCACATGTTTCATTCTGCTATATAAATCATTAAAATTTATTCAAATGTTTTATGTTGAGAAAAATGTTAAAAAGCTTTTTACGTTACAGGTTCTAAGAGAAATTTAATTTAAATTTATTAAAAAATTAGTTAATTATTATAATTAAATTCTAATTTTTTTAAAGGTGTAGATCATTTGCTTGCAACAGGGATCTAACTTCTGTTATCTTAACCGGGTCCGCGCCAGAGAGCCCCCTCACCGTCAATACCTAGTAGGAGGAGAAACTCCCAACTAAACCGTCCGAAGGCACGACATTTAATTGGGATAAAACTCTGCCCCCTCTGCAGGACTCAAACCTGCTTCACTGGAGGACTTTATTGTGAAATTCCTTCAAATGTCCTTCCCATGTCTAATAATGTAAATGTACAGATAAGTTAAAGAGATAACATTAATTAAATTCAAATTAGAATAATAATTACGGTGGGGTCACAACTCACACACGAAACACAAGGTACAATTGTGATTACCTTTTAGTTTTTAGAAATCCAAGATTTAATTATAATAAATAAATAATAGTATTTGGTAGCTATAACATTATTCATATAGAAGAGGGGTGGCACGCAATCCAGAAAACCAATACGAATTAAGGCTTTTAATTCGGCTACGTCTATTTCCAGTCATTCTTTTCGTTTCTTTATGTTCCAATAAGTCTTCGTTAGGTTTTCGCCATAGGTTTTCTTTTAGTCGAATAATTAAAACTGTTTGCTTCAAGGAATTCTAGATGAAGAATCATCCCAGGTTTATATTAAAGTGTTAATGTTATGATATATACATATTAAATTAATTGTAACTTTATATGTTATGTGTTATATCATACATCCTGATTTCTTCTTTATTTGTTTTGTTTTGAACTATGTGATCTACAGCAAACTTATGATGATAGTAACCAACAATGGCAAATGCTTTCTAGTTAACATTCTCACAAAAAAGTTATGTTGGTCAGTGTTGATGAATCACAATACATACGAATCTTGGCGACTTAATGACGAAGTTAATTATATAGATGCCAAAGTACTTGAAGGACGAATCAAACTATATCACTACGCAGATGGCAACCCGGAGCCAAAGGTACATATATAACTTGTAAATCTTTGAATTTTTTGTGTGATCTTTTTCAAAAAGTTTTGTAAAAAAAGGTATTCAAACTTAACAATTGTAAAACTAAGTAATTGCTAGATGCTGAAGTCTTGGTTATTGGCATGCCCATCTGGTGGTTTGGGCATATATATATGGGACGTGGAACAGCCGGTCTTTGCAATCATCATTAATTTCATATACATGTTCTCATTCAATAAATTGAATAATATATACGTGTATTTATATTTCAAACAGTATTTATAAGTGTACATATTTTTACCCTT
This sequence comes from Erigeron breviscapus, assembly GCA_034093135.1. NCBI lineage: Eukaryota > Viridiplantae > Streptophyta > Magnoliopsida > Asterales > Asteraceae > Erigeron > Erigeron breviscapus. Next base: position 141,882,522 of record CM067169.1, read on the forward strand.
ATATATTAGTTTAAACAATTACCATTAAAATTCTTAAAATACCTTTTAGATCAATTACCACCACCCTCAAAGTTTAAGTAAAGATATATAACTTGATGTATAAATTGGATGATAGGCAAAGGAAACAGCAAGTATCTAAAGTCTAGCTAACTTGATTTATTCAAGTTGATATATAAATTTACAAGAAACTTAATTAAGTAGTGTTTTTATATTTCTAATTGCTTATTTTTGTATAGATATAATATACAAAGTAGCTAGTAATATTCTTTCGACATAAATTTTTTTCTTTTTTGTGAATCTCGTAGGAAGAATCTACGAACCGGTAGACAAAAATACGGTTTATTTTATCTGAATTGCACAGGTTACGTACGTACCGTATCACCTACTGTGAACATACAGATTAATATTAATTTAAATAATTAACGACAACGCATTTAAAGCAAGCCAAAAGGTAACCCTGGTTTAACATAGCTATAAATTTTTTGTTAGTAATTGATATTAAAACTTTTATTTATAATTATATGTATATTTATATAGTATATACTTTTTGTTTGATTAGAAAAAATATGTTTTTGATCTCGTTTGCATGAATTTAAGGCCTTTAATTAGAGGCAAGAGGCTCTAAGTCCAGACTTTACATTAGTCAAGCATGCATTGTTCAATAAATGGAAGCCTTTTACAGTCCAATCCATTGTTAACCATTACTAGAATGTATCCGATTATCTTGACCATTTTCTCCCATATGCCAGTTTAAAGAATGGATATCAGACAAGGAATTTGAAAGGTACATCACAGCTTTTTCTCGTGGTCAAAACCTTATAGACAGCCTAGGTGAACAAATAGTCGAGTTGGACGAGTCGGGAAATTATATCGAAGATGGGTCATCCTGGGTTTACCAAATTAGGAGGAGAGATTACAAAGCTCACACCACCCGGTGGCGTTTAGAATATTCCGAATTCCGAGCATTTCGTTTAATGAATGGTATTCAAACTGAGATTAGTGTGTACCACGCTTATCAGATAGGCGAGTTCGCCAAGATATGCCGGCGGTTGAGAGTTATAAAAGTTGATGAATTCAACTCTGAAATATGGTTTCAGAACATCAGTACTGCGGGGAGGAAAATACAGTTGAAAGAGGAAGTTTTAGGTCAAATTGATCTTGTGCATGTAGGGGAGTTGGGGGGATTTCAAGTTGCTGTGAAGAGCTTACCAAAAACTCATGTTTTTTCACCAACATGTTTAAAGCTTTGGAAGTCAAACGATGGTGATAACATCCAAATGTTTCTTGGAGCACAAGTGGACAACAACTTTTACAGACTTGCTTTAGAATTCTGTCCACATACCTTAGCTGAATATGTGGGTTCTACCATACTTTCTATAAATAATGAGCTGACACATGTTTTCAGGTATGAATACCAACTTATGATGTACATAGATGAAGGTGTTTGTGTATTTCTAAAACTAACTAATTCTTTGCTTTTTGACTACAGGGGTTTAATCAATGGGCTTATTTACCTACATGAAAGACAACAAATATGTCACACAAATCTAAATCCCTGGAACATTTTGGTCACCAATGGTGGTGTTGCAAAAATATCAGGATTGGAGAAGTATACAAAACATGACACAACACAAAAAAGCAAGTATCCGTATCAATTGTTACTTTTTATTTGTTTATTTTAATGCAAATTACCAAATAGTTAAGCAAGCACAAACACACCTTATGCTAATCGTGGAACATAATTATATATTTTCTCTTTTGTTTGTGTATTTCTAAAACTAACTAATTCTTTGCTTTTTGACTACAGGGGTTTAATCAATGGGCTTATTTACCTACATGAAAGACAACAAATATGTCACACAAATCTAAATCCCTGGAACATTTTGGTCACCAATGGTGGTGTTGCAAAAATATCAGGATTGGAGAAGTATACAAAACATGACACAACACAAAAAAGCAAGTATCCGTATCAATTGTTACTTTTTATTTGTTTATTTTAATGCAAATTACCAAATAGTTAAGCAAGCACAAACACACCTTATGCTAATCGTGGAACATAATTATATATTTTCTCTTTTGTTTGTGTATTCATTATAGGTAAAGACCTAAAGCATCTGGGTAAAGTACTAGCTCATTGCTATAACCCACAACGTGCTGATTCTAACGAGGAAAGATACGTAAAGAATGCGGCGCCTTTATCAACTATGTTTGGTTGGGCATGTGATATGAAGGATATTGCAACCAAATTGGTGGAGGGAAGGTACGACACATAGCTAACAATACAAAGTATTTAAATGTGAATTGTTGTTTGTTAGAAAAAGCTCGATAAGAAGTTTAAATGTGCGCTAGACACATCGATCAAATCCACATCGTTATATACTTATAACCATTAATCAACAAACAATTGTTTACTAGTGCTTAGAATCTACGGAAACCAAATTGATCAAATCTACATCATTAAATGCTTGATATTAGGCGGTCACGCAATTTTTCTGGTTAAACGAATTATTCCTCCATTTATGATATAGCTACTATAGAGATTAATGAGAAATGAAAGGAAAACAAGTTGGAAATTGAGCAACGGAATTGAATGATAGAAATGATAGGAAGACGTACTATTGGACATAATGTATATGGTTTTCATATATTAGATATCTAGTTTCATATTATCATTGTAATACTTAATTGGTGAACAAGTTTGGGCTAGTCTATATAACCTCTTGTAATATCTACCATTAATACAAATCCCAAATTCTTAATTCAAGATAGATATAGAAGCTATATATAATCTATATTGTTTTTGAAGACGACTATTTTGTTAAATACATATTTTATTTATTTTTACTAATTACAAAACACGTTATGAGTCAAACTATTTTGCATATCACAGTGTAAAAGTTTAAGTTTCAAACTTTGGACTTCGAAGATTAAGCTTATGATAATTTATACTAGTCAAGAACTTCTTTTATGTCAACTTCATGCCTTTCTCAAACCTACAATATTCAACCAAACAAAAATGAAATCATGCAGACACTTGGGTATTCGAATGTTGTAAATGTGCGTCTACAACTATTTACCAAATTTAGAACATCATCCGAGTCAGTTGTAGATGCTACAAATGTAATTGCAAGACCCAAACCTTCGATTATTGCAATACCTCTAGTTAGTTATATAGTTAGAAGATGGGTGAAATCATTGATTTTAGTTTAAATAACTACTCTACTTTTTTAGTGAATATGATGTTTGATCGCAACTTAAATACTATACAGGGTGTTATCACTTTATCAGGTTCTAGGGCATCTGTCATTTTTTGACCAAAACAAACGCATTTGCTACATAAATGTAGCCATGGATTTCATAAAGAAGGAACACGGCTTATACTCAAACCAAGATCAGTCCGCTATCAATATTCGTAGTATCATTGATAAAGACAAGTCAATATATTTTAAAGGAGAATCTTGGTATCCTCTTCTTCCAGAGGAACTTATTAAATGTTCGGACCCAAAGCATTATTACCCAAAATTTAGAACATCATCCGAGTCAGTTGTAGATGCTACAAATGTAATTGCAAGACCCAAACCTTCGATTATTGCAATACCTCTAGTTAGTTATATAGTTAGAAGATGGGTGAAATCATTGATTTTAGTTTAAATAACTACTCTACTTTTTTAGTGAATATGATGTTTGATCGCAACTTAAATACTATACAGGGTGTTATCACTTTATCAGGTTCTAGGGCATCTGTCATTTTTTGACCAAAACAAACGCATTTGCTACATAAATGTAGCCATGGATTTCATAAAGAAGGAACACGGCTTATACTCAAACCAAGATCAGTCCGCTATCAATATTCGTAGTATCATTGATAAAGACAAGTCAATATATTTTAAAGGAGAATCTTGGTATCCTCTTCTTCCAGAGGAACTTATTAAATGTTCGGACCCAAAGCATTATTACCCAAAAGATCCAGCTAAGCAGAAGGCATGCAGTTATAATTATGAGCTTCCTTGTGAGCTATTTAGGTTAATGAGAAACGCTATATCCCACCATGGCGAAAGAGTGATGCAAGTGACAAAAAAGAAGGATCAAGATAGTATTGGATTTCTTGGTAATAGTGTTGAGAACACAGAGAATAGCTTTCGTACACGGTTTCCGAATTTAGTATTAGAGGTTTACAACAGAATTGGAGCTCAGGTACCAAGAGAGCGTCTTGGAAATTTAATATCTTTTTATTGAGGAGTAATTTGTATGTTCAGTTTTTAGGTTTAACATTTTCAGTTTTTTAAATGTTTGTCTGATTTCTATTCTTGTTTAACGTGATTTTTATTCGTGTCTAACAATGCCATGCGTGTAAGTTCACTCTATTAAATAGAGGCTATTCTACTCATGTAAAATGTGGGAACTATGGGTGTCATGTACTCATGTCCATATTGAAGCTAATGGTTTGCCTATTACTACCTCAGTCCAAAACATATATATTCTTACAGTAGTCTACCACTCTCAAAAAAACATAATTTATACACCACTAACCATGGTAATATGGGAATCTACCAAGTTATGAAAATAGCCTTTTTGCAATTATGAAACAAAAGCCGGCCTGAAAGGTTGCGTCTAGAGGTGGCAATTTTTTGAATAGTGCACATGCACGTGTGGAGAAGCAGGAGTAGGAGGAGGAGGTGGTGGATTAGTGTTATTAACAATAGGTGGTTCATTATTTTGATCATTAATTGTAAGTCCCAACTCGATAGATGGTACTACTGAAGACACCTCTATGTCGATGGTGGTGTTACTTTGCAATATATGCACTGAACTGGAGACGACCAGTTGCAGTGTGTATATACCAAGTTCTAGATAGATTACTTATATAAAAAACAATAAGTAAAGAACAATGCAATAATACAAATAACTTGTAAGATAACTTGATGAGACAATATGTATTTTTCAATGTGTAATTTATTTATTGATATTAAACAAATTACAAGGTTGATGCAGAACCAAGATAATACACGAATGTAAATATCCTAACAACCTATGAAATACAATTGATCTATACTCGGAATTTCTCAAGACAATCGAAACACTTAAAGTTGTGAAATGTTCCTTTTAGCGATTGAGAGAAGATTGCACAAGTTCACCAAGAATATTGCAGGTTTGCAAAGTGTGAAGTTATTCGTCTTTGTGAATTAACTTATTATTCTTGGTGGTGCAATGACTTGTATTTATAGGCAAAGTTAACATTGGGATGTTAACTTTAGCCGTACAAATGTGGTTGGGAGCATTTAAGAAATATCATTTAATTCCTTAAAAAGCAGTGTAAAGTCGCATGTTAAAGTGACTTTACATAACCACCTTTATGTACCTTTTAATACTTAAATAATAAGATAAGGCTTATTATCCGGGTAAAGGTACATAAAGCATACAAGTCAATTCCTCGTAATCAGTGTAAAGCTTTGTAAGGGCTTTCCACTGATGGTCTCCAGTTTGTAACTGACTAGAATGCCAACTGGGCTTCGCTGCCATTGCCATTCTCTATCTTCCATTTGTTGTCTTCGACTTTGTTGAGTCAAGGATTCGCTGACCAGACTTGGTCGCTGACGTGAGTCGTCAGCAAGTCATCAGCGAAGTCAGAGACTCTTGTCAGCAGGTGGTTTGCTTTCCAAATTGTTGGTCAAGGCGGGAAGATTTCAAACCAAAAGAAGACAAGTCATATGGTGGTTCATCCAACTGTATTTTACCCTAAAAGGAAAAGATGCAGGTGGACCAAAACACAAGGGTTTCTCTCTCACACCCGTTTTGGTAAAGAAGACAAAGGCTCCTGGATACAAGTACTTAGAGCCAATGGAACGTCGATAACCACCATTACATCACTATCATTGTAAGGCTGTGTTGCCCTAATCCCTTTCTATATAAAGCAACACAGCCGCACCATTTACTGTGTGTTTTTATCACCAAAAAGTGTGTGTCACTTTATTTGTAATTGCTTAAGTTTCTTTCTTCCTTTCTAGACTTAGCAATTACCTAGTTCATTTGTATTCTTGTAAGACAAGTTGTAATATCGACCATGTATTCATCGTTTAATCAATGATACATATGATTAGACTTGCTTAGTTTTCTAACAATTGAACTTGTTCTTGTTTATATTCTTTACTTTCTGTTATTACTTTCTTGTCTAAGATAATCATAACATAAGTGTGCAAATCAAGGACTGTCAAGTGGTATCAGAGACATCGTTTCTAAATCATTGAAACAAGATCCGTTTGCATACTTTTTCTTTCTTTCAAAAAAAATTCTCTTTTCTTTTTCTTTTTAATCCCTTTTAAACAAGAACATGACTGTTGTTCCCACCCTTGTTAACACACGTGACTTCGGTTACGTATCAGTCCCTCCAAGATTCGAGCCCGATGACTTTGGGTCTTGGAAGGAAAGAATGTTACTACATATAGTGGGTGTGGAACCCTATCTTATGTCTATTCTGACCGTCGGTCCTTATATCCCCACTCTGGTTCAAAGAACACCAGGAGCAACTGTTGACGCTCCTGAGATTGTGATTGACATCGTCAAACCAGAGGTTCAATGGACTGACGATGAAAGGAGACTTGTTAATCTTGATGCAAGGCTCAAAAACATGATTGTCAGCACTCTTCCCACTGGCCTCATGAAAGTGGTCATTAGATATCCCTCTTCAAAAGAAGTTTGGGATAGATTGGTTAGCATGCATGAAGGCTCTGCTGCTACCATTGCCACTAAAAAGATAGACTTAAAAAGAGCCTATGAAAATTTCTTTTCCCTCCCCAACGAAGGTCTAAACGGTTCATATACCCGATTTAAAGGGTTGCTGAACGACATGACCACTGTTGGTATCTCTCATGATGATTTTGAGGTATGCCACAAATTTCTTGATAGTTTACCTATCAAGTGGCAAGGTCTGAGACAAATCCTCAGAACCACTGAGCGACTCAATGGCCTTAACCTTGAGTCTCTCTTTGGCATGCTCCAGTTTGAAGAAAGAGCTCTTGCTCAAAATCTTAGAGCTGCCGCTGATGCACAGCACCGTGCGGGTCCCTCTTCTTCTTCTGTTTCTTCTTCTTCTCATTCTGCTCTCGACCCTTTGGCCCTTATCTCTGCTGAGCCCAGTAATCTTAATACTGGTGCCAGCTCTTCTATTCTTCCACAACCCATTCAATCTCTTGTTAATGATCTTGATGCTGAAGAGAAACAAGAGATATTCAGCGACTTTATGGATTTTGCCTTAGTCGCTGGTAAGCGGTACTCCCGTAAATGGAACAACCGTAGGTCGGTTGCTCCATATAAGCCTCCTGTTGACAAAGCTCAAGAGGAGTGCTGGAGATGTGGTAGAAAAGGCCACTATCAAAAGGAGTGCAGAGTTGCCTTACCAACTCCTGCTGCTCCTAAAACTAACCCTTCCAAACCTGCTGATGAGTACAGGAATAAATACTATCAGCTGAAGGCCAAGGTTGCTGAAATGGAAGAGGCCAAAACACCAGCAAAAGGGCTGGTAGCTGAAGAGCACGACTGGGCTGAATCAGATGAGTCAGACAGTGAAGAATATGTTGACGCCATGTGCCTTATGGCGCTCGCTGATGGAGATGCTTTGACAAAAGATCAAGTCTCCTCAAGTCAGTGGGTGAACGTCACCATTAAAAAGGTTTGTGCTCACTCCTCTGCTTCTGAAGAAGTTAAATAAAAAATCTTCGAATCTCTTCTTTGTGACTTTCAGTTCGTTGAATCTATACGAGCTGATGTCCAATCTAAGCTTGACTCTACTTCCTTGGAGTTAAGTGAAAAATCTGAAAAGCTCAATGAGTTGAGAAATGTTCACGTTGACTCTAGCATTTCATTTAACTGGTCAACTATCCTAGGATCATTCTTAACCCTAACATACTCATCCTTAGTGATACCCAGTAGATTGGCATCACTCATATCCAGCAACTTAATCTGAGCAAGATGTGCCCTGGCCTCAACTTGGTTTCTTTGTTTCATTTTCTTTCTTTCTTTGATGTCATTACCAAGTCTAGCCAGTTTTCTACTATCACTATCTGAAACTGGAGGGAGTATATCAGCATTACCAGTTTCCAACATCACTTCAGTGGCCGGCTGGGCAGATGCATTAACAGCTAAACCTTTACCTTTGTCCAAACCAACATTCCCCCTAACACTCTGCTCACCAGCTTCAGTACTGGTAGCCACAACCAATTCTCTTCCAGATGAAGTCCTTCCAGGTGCAACTGGTGTAAGAACTTGACTTCTTTCCCCCTTGGCAGCATCTAGACCTGCCCGAATACCTTCCCATTCAGAGGGGTGAGATGGCAACCGGTCAAGAGGCTGCCATGATTGCAAGTTCTTGCACTCCTTAAAGATTCCACACATCATCCTGAAGGACCTCCATAAATGGTTCGTCTCCTTGGACTGAGTCAAAACATTGGCAGTTACTTGTTCTTGACCAGTTTTCAATTCATTCAAGATCTTGGAGTCCTCATCCAAACTGGAGACAACCTTATCCTTAACTTCATCATCCATCTTCTTCAGATTTTCCACTTCAGTTGTCAGTTTCTCTATAGATTGAGCATGTAGAGATACCTGGGTGTTCAAACTCTCTATGCTGCTTCTCAACTGGTTGATCTCACTGGTAAGTGGGGCCAGATCAACCTGAGGAGTGGCCAGCTTGGTGATCTCAGACATCACCCTTTCAATCAAATGCTCTTCTCTAGCACCAGCGTATCCTCTATTTTCTGACCAACCGAAGTCATCAACTGCTCTCCAAGGCCAGTTACATCTAGGCCAGGTCTTTCAATAAGTTCCTTAACCTGCCTTTCAATCTCTTTCAAGTCAACTTCTGAAGTTCTGACAGTATTTCCTAGAAAGTTGGAGATTGAACTGGAGACCTTGGAGTGAGTTAGGTCAAAGGCTTCCTTTAGAGTACCAGCTAGATTGTTGCAGCCAGTGACCAACTCATTAAGCTTTTTGAACACCAAGTCTTCATTTGATGAAAACTTGTTTATCCCCAGATCGACCACCTTAATATTTGTCAAATGATCTTTGTGGTATCTGGAGAATGACTTGGTGTTCTTGTCAAGTGTCTTCTGAATCTCCTCCACCCTGGTAAGAAGGTTTTGGAGATCGGCTTGTAGTGAGACAACTTGACTGTCCAGTGACAAAGGAGAAGGTGTCACTGGACCACTAGCAGTTACTACTGGAGCAACTGGAGGAGGCAAACTGATGGAAGTCTCCCCAGTTGTCAAACCAGCAGTTGAAGATATATTTGGAGTGGTGGTTGAAGAAAGGACTGGAAAATCAAATTGTTGTTCATGCTGAGAATGCTCAGGTGTGAACAACGGCGACGGTGGGGGTGGCATTTCTCGAGCAAGTGAGAATTGCCCAGTTGGTAAAGGAGCGGAATATATTGGTAAAGATATATCTATAGGCACATTTATTTGTGGTGGTGAAAATGAATATGATGCGTCTGGAGGTAAGACTGGAGATGAAGGGTCTTGAGCTTGTACAGAAGCATCAAGAATCTCCAAGTCTGTTTCAGTACCTTCAGAATCCGAAGATTCTATAAGGATTTCCTCGTCATTAACACTCATGTCCAGATCCATGAATGTGACTGAGGGCTGACCAGTTACCTGGTCAGTCTCCAGATGACCTTCCCCAGTTTCCTGGATGGGTGCATCTGTTGATGGATCAGATACCGAAGTATCTTCACCAGGGATAGATGAGATTGGTGTTGCTTCAGTTATGGTTGCTCTATCCTCAACCACAACATTAGACACACTGGAGGGTCCCTCATTATTTTGAGGCCCGCTCAGTTGCCTTTCTGACTCACCTTCAAGAGGTGCATCAGTTAAAGCGAATGCCAGTTGCATTCGTTCAGGAATTTCAACCTCACCAGCTTCAGATACCAGTGAGTCTAGATTCCTTAGCATGTCTGGAGCAGTGTACAGAGAATCTGTACTATTATATGCTTCCCTGCCCAGAATTTGCTTAAAACAAAGTGAGAGGAACCTTGAAAAGGGAATACAAACACCCCTTGTGCCCTTCAGTTTTTGAACTAGGCTTCTATACAGAATATCTGCAAAGTCCACTCTCAATCCGTTCCACAAGCAGTAAGCCATCTCTGCTTGCGAGGAGTTAATCTGGTCAAGTCCACCAGAACTCCCACCCATGCTCTTCACCAGGTGGATGAAAAAGTACCTCCATGAAGGTGTAAGACCCTTCATGGTCATCGCACCTTTTGTCTTCAACACCCCATTCTCCAAACACTCCCTGTGTCCCATTTCAAGAAGTACTTGGCGAAAGTTATATTTGGGGGCAAGACGACTGGAGATTCACCCTCTCTCCAGTAATTGAGGCGTAAGGCATCCCTCAATACATCGGCTGACAAGGTACACTGGATTGTTCCATCCTTTAATGTGAAACTGATGGAGGAACAATCGGAAGAAAGAACGGCAGTGTACCAAAACTCACATAAGTAGTTGTGAAACAACTTACGTGGGTTTAGAGAGAATGAGGGTCCTATTGGAGAATTCTTCAAAAACTTTTGAATTCTACCAATAAGGGTATCGGACCTTGAGATCCTCGTAGGCTGGCCATAGGATTATTTGGATTTAGTTTTATGACCGAAGCACTACTAGGGGCACCAGGTGCCTGTGTGACATCTGGTGAGGGATTGTATGGAACAGTCAAGAGATTTACATCTCTTGAACGAGATGATCTAGGAGCCATAGAAGAATGAAAATGAAATTTGGGATTTAGGGTTTTTGATTTATGAAGCAAAGAGAAGAATGAAGCAATTTTGATGATTGGAAGTAAATGAAGGAATGTAAGAGAAAGAAGTAAATGAGTTCGGAGTAAATAAGGGTATTTATAAAGGATTCAAGATCCCAATGAAACACCAAAATTATATTTTAATAAACAAAATCCCTTTTTGAAGATATTTTCACAAAAGTTGGTTTGAATTTTGAAATAAAATAATAATTTGCCATGTCAGCATTAAATGCTTCCATGTCAGCATTAAATGCTACGACGGCTTATCTTACCCACGCGCCCACTCACTTTTTGTTTTCCCAATACAAACAGTTGTCAAGTACTAAAATGGTTTCAAATCACGTCAGATCATGATATCAAGTGGTTTAAAACACTCGAGTATCATCACGTGTCACACATATTGACCAAGTATTTGTAACGTTATAAAAATAAGACAAGACTAAACCTGGTAACTGGAGGATTAGTCCAGTACCAGTTTCCAACTGAAGAGTTCTCCAGTTGCATTTTCAAACAAAAACGAATTTTAGTCAGAAAATTATTTTGAGTCTTTCCCCCTAAAATGATGATCCAGAAATCAATTAGTGCCAAGATAGTATCACAAAGGCGTTCGATAGCCTGGCGAGCAAAGATTATCTGGACCTCCTCAACTGGAGAACTTCATCAGTGTCACTGACGCGTTCAATAACAAAGAAAGCTCCAGTTAAGGGTTTAACATTCCCAGTTCGCTGATGAGATGTTTAAAAGTTTTCTCATCGAGAGGTTTAGTAAAAATATCAGCTAACTGTTTGTCAGTGGGGATGAAATGAATTTCAATATCTCCTTTCATAACATGATCTCGAATGAAATGATACCTGATGTCAATATGCTTTGTTTTGGAGTGCATCACTGGGTTGTGAGATATAGCAATTGCACTGGTGTTGTCACAAAAGATTGGGGTCTTAGTAAACTTTTGACCATAATCTAGTAACTGGTTCTTGATCCAGAGAATCTGGGCACAGCAACTGGTCGCAGAAATGTACTCTGCCTCAGCAGTGGACATAGAGACTGAAGTCTGCTTCTTGCTGGTCCAACTTACCAGTTTTCCTCCAAGGAAATGACAACCACCAGTTGTTGATTTTCTATCTATCTTACAACCTGCATGATCAGAATCTGAATAACCCATTAGATCTAATCCTGAGCCTTTGGGGTACCAAAGACCAAGATTAGGACACCTTTCAGGTATCTAAAGATACGCTTTACAGCGTGCAAATGTGATTCTTTAGGGTTAGCCTGAAACCTGGCACATAAACATGTTGCAAACATTATATCTGGTCGACTGGCAGTTAAGTACATCAGTGAACCAACCATACCTCTATAGTCAGTTATGTTAACTGGTTTACCAGTTGGGTCAGAGTCCAAATTCAATGGTGCTGCAATAGGTGTGTTTTTTGATGGGATTGAATCATATTTGTATTTTCTTAACAAATCTCTGACATATTTTCCTTGGTTTATGAAAATTCCATTTTCAGTTTGCTTACTCTGAAGACCTAAGAAAAATGTTAATTCACCCATTAAACTCATCTCATACTCAGATGACATGATTTTAGAAAACTTTTTACACATTGCATCATCAGTTGAACCAAAAATAATGTCATCAACATAAATTTGTACCAATAAGATATTACCTCTTTCTTTCAAGATAAACAAGGTATTATCTATTGCACCTCTTTGAAAGCCATTTTAAGAAGATGTTTAGTTAAAGTATCATACCAGGCTCTTGGGGCTTGTCTTAGACCATACAATGCTTTGTTCAATCTATAAACCCAATGAGGATGCTTCTCATCGATGAAACCTGGAGTCTGCTTAACATAAACTTCTTCTTCTAATGTTCCATTAAGGAACGCACTTTTGACATCCATCTGGAAGACCTTGAACTGCAGATGGGCTGCATAAGCCAAGAATATTCGTATGGCTTCAAGTCTTGCAACTGGAGCAAAAGTTTCATCAAAGTCAACGCCCTCTGCTTGACAATAACCCTGGGCAACTAGTCTGGCCTTGTTTCTTACAACATGGCCATCTTCATCCATTTTGTTTCGGTAGACCCATCTGGTACCAATAGGTTCTTTCTTTAACCCTGGTGGACAAGGAACAAGTTCCCAAACATTGTTCCTTTCAAACTGGAGGAGCTCTTCTTGCATAGCTTCCACCCAGCTTGGGTCTGCCATAGTCTCGTCAATCTTCTTTGGTTCAATTAAAGATAAGAAGGTGACGTTTAAGCATTGCTCACTGGTGGCTCTTCTAGTCTGAACCCCACTAGTTGGATCACCCACAATCTGTTCAATTGGATGGGCTCGAGTCCATCTAGTGTATTGACTAGGCTGGTAAACTACAATATCAGTGCAAGTCACCTGGAGATCTTCTTCAGTTGCATCAGCATTTGGAGAAGGATCAGTCCACACAGCTTCTACATCCTCATCAGAGTCAATGAGGTCTCGATTAGCATCATGAAATTCCTCATTTGAAGGTATTTCATGAACAACTGGAGAAGTAGGTGCTTGAACTGGTGCTGATATTGGAATGGCACGAACATCAGATCCAATCACCAATTCTTGTGGTAAGTTGAAATTGATAGAAGGATAAAATGATGTGTCACTGGAGGTGTTCTTCTTCTTAACTGGTTCCAGTTTGTTGTAACTGGAAGCATCTTCTGGTGAAACAACTGACCGATGAACTTGGTCAGTTTCACCAAAATTGATTGGAATGACTGGAGAAATATCAAGGCTTGGTCTCTTGTTGATTGCTTTAGTTGATTCATCGAATGTGACATGAATTGTCTCATGCACCTTTTGGAGTCTATAATTATAAACTCTAAAGGCCTTTCGAATATCTGAATAGCCTAGAAATACTCCTTCATCAGCTTTTGCATCAAACTTTCCAAGCTGACTGGAATCGTTCAGTATATAAACTGGACAACCAAATACATGGAAATATCCAATATTTGGTTTACGATTCCTAAGTACTTCGTAGGCAGTCTTCTTATGTCTCTTGATGTAGACTGACCGGTTTTGGGTGTGACAAGCAGTTGCAACTGCCTCAGCCCAAAAACTGGTGGGAAGACCAGATTCAGATAGCATACTTCTTGCGGCTTCTATCAGTGTACGATTCTTTCTTTCAACAACTCCATTTTGCTCTGGAGAGTGAACTGATGAGAAGTTTTGAGAGATGCCAGTGTCATTGCAAAATGTTTCAAGTACCTTATTTTGGAATTCAGTACCATTATCACTTCGCAACTGACAAACTTTTCGAGTATACTTGAGCTCAATTCGTTTGATAAGAGAGATGATTTCAGCAGGAGCATCACTTTTGGATCTGATGAATACCACCCAGCAATATCTGGTGAATTCATCAACCACAACTAGAGTGTACTTCTTTCCAGCTCTAGTTTGAACATTCACTGGACCAAAGAGATCCATATGTAGCATGTGAAGAGGTTCAGTGATGCTAAAATTTTGCCTAGTTTTAAAACTGGCTCTCTTCTGCTTACCCATCTTACACCCTGGACATGGCTTTTCCTTATTGAAGGAAATTTGAGGTATCCCATCAACCAGTTGTTTGTGAGACAACTTGTTAATGTTCTTAAAATTAAGATGGGATAATCTTTTATGCCATAGCCAGTTGGTGTCCTCATCAGCTTTGGTATAGAAACATTGCTCTTTTGGAGCTGGTTCCATATCCATGATGTACACATTTCCTTTTCTTGGTGCAATCATCACCACTTTCCAATCCTTGTTAAATATGGTGCCTTGAGCAATATCGAACAATACTCTGAAGCCATCATCGCAAAGTTGGCTGACACTGATCAGGTTGTATTTCAAACCATTCACAAATGCAACTCTTTTGAATTCGACTTGTCCATTATTGAGCACACCATATCCTTCAGTCTTTCCAGATTGATCGTTACCAAATGTCACTGTCGGTCCATCTTGGACAGTGAACTCTTCCAGTAGGGGCTTACATCCGGTCATAGTCCGGCCAGCAGCGCTGTCCAGATACCAGATATTTTTCTTTCGATCGCCCTACACACACACAAAAATCATTAGTTCTTTTTGTGAACCCATCTTTTCTTGATGGGTCCACTGGACTTCTCTACAGAAGTCACAGTTGACAGTTGTGGTGTTGAACTGGAGGCTGTATCTGGAGCTTTATCACCAGCTCCAGGAGCAGGAGTAAAAACAATTGGTATTTGATACTTACTCCCTTTATTTTTACCAGATTTTGTTCCAGAAGGAACATTCTTTTGTTTAGGTATTGAAGGGAGTGGTTTAATATTTTGTTTGAAAACTGGAGGTAATAAACCTCCTTCCAGATTGTTAATCCGGGCAGTACAACTCTAAACCTGCCGAGACAAAAGTTGGAGTTGACTTTCCAGATTAACCAAAATATTATTTTCTTCAGGCAGTTGAGCCTTGGACCTTGGTTCAACTGGTGCTTTAGTCTGTCGGGTCTTGGGCACCTTAGACTTTTGAGGTAAAGGCTTGTTACCAGTGGCCTTTTTGACTGGAGCTTTAGCCTGTTCGGCTCCAGTTTTAACCTCAAAGGGGGTGGTCTCAAAGGTTTCAGTTTTAACAGCTTCAGGTTGATCATAAGGTGTTTCAACCTTGAGAGCTGGAGGCAATGCATGAAGATCTGGTATGAGAGCTGCCATCTCCAGATCTCCAGATTTCCATGCATTCTTTTGGGCATCGATAGTTCTTGAAAATGCATCATAGTTTTTGCCAGATGCTTTAACCCATG
Source organism: Erigeron breviscapus (assembly GCA_034093135.1). Lineage (NCBI taxonomy): Eukaryota > Viridiplantae > Streptophyta > Magnoliopsida > Asterales > Asteraceae > Erigeron > Erigeron breviscapus. The sequence continues at coordinate 141,898,080 of CM067169.1, forward strand.
ACTTGATAATCTTTTGTTCTTTTTCAAGATCAGAAAATAGTTTTGATTATCAAGTTCTAAAGCCTCAATCTTTAAAACTGACTCCTTGAGAGCCAACTGGACACTTTGCAAATCATTTAGTTGTGGTTTAACATTGTTCAGTTCAATTAGGATAGTGTCAAGATATCTTTCACTATCAGCTCTTACAGTTTCCACAAATGCCAAATCACCACTTAATGATTCAGCTAGGTCCAGTTTTAGTTCAGGGTCAACCTGGTTATCATAGTCACATACCTTCTTCAGTATGATGTCCACCCATCTTCCAGAGATGACATCTTCTTTCACCACGTGTTGCTGCTGTTGATCTTCCAAGGCCATGAAGCACATGTCCCTTTCCTCTTCTTCATCATCAGATGAGTCATCAGAGTACTCCCATTTTCCCTCAGTTTGTGCCATTAAGCACTGATCCTTTTTCTTTTCCATGGACAGGAGGGCAATCTAGGCCTTAAGGTTCTTGTATTTAGCTTTGTAGCTATCATCAGGCCGATTGAAATTAGGGACAGAGGGGCCAGTTTGGTTGTTCAACTGACTAGATCTGCATTCCTTCATAAAATGACCTTTCTTACCACACTTATAGCATGTAAGATTGGTCTTATCCAGAGAGCTGGAGCTGGAAGCATTGTTGGGGCCATTAAATCTTTTGGATTTATGCTTAAACCTAAAAAGGTTTTAGCAATCATGGCGACCAGATCATCATCGTCAGTTTCATTACAACCATCACTGTTTTCAGTGGTCAGCCCAGAGTTTAAGAAACTGTTCAACATCTCCTTCATCGAGTGTACCTGGACACTCTCAGTAGACATTAAAGCAGCACAAGGTCGCTCAGTTGCACTAGCAACCTTGGGACTCTGGGCATGGTTCATGGCATCTTGCTCAGCCACAAGTCTTGCAGCATTATTATCTTCAGTGAATCTGAAGGCTCCATAGAGCGATGCAAGAGTATGAATGTGCAAGGTTTTACCTTGTCTCAAAACAAGAACCATGTTTTCCCATTTGGAAGGAAGAATATCACAAAACTTCTCAAGAAGAATATCCTTATCCTTCTCTACACCCAATCCTCTCAACTGATTGATGAGGCTAGAAAATCTGGTGTATGTACCAGTTAGACTTTCATTGGGCAAGGCAAAGAAGGATTCATACTTCTTGTTCAAAGCAACTTTTCTGGTGACAATAGTGTCATCACCTCCTTCAAATTGAATCACTAATTCGTCCCACATTGATTTTGCACTGGGGAACAGCACAAGTGTAGGAATTAGATCTTCAGGAACAGCCCCAAGGATCATGTTCTTGAGTCTGGTGTCCAGATCAACAAGTCTACGATCCTCATCAGACCAATGGTCTTCTGGCTTTTCCCTTGAACCTCTTCTTCCAGTTGGATCAAGAAGAGGACTGACCCCAAGGGACATGGGTATATATGGTCCATCCTTAAGGATTTTCAACATATACCTTTCAATCCCACCAAAATGCAAAAGCATTCTAGCCTTCCATGTACCGAATGTCTCACTGTTTCCATCAAATTTTGGAACAGGAGTGTTAGAGTAGTGTACATGGACATGGTTTTGGGCAGTAGGAGGAGGAGGGTTGGTGTTAACATTTTGAAAAGGTTGTGCATTAGTATTCGAGGGGTTTTCACCTGAACCAGAACCATCTCCACCTTCAGTAGTGTTCATCTTAGCAGATCTAGGCAAGTTTATTAGCCTTCTGCTCTGATACCACTTGTAAGTCCCAACTCGATAGATGGTACTACTGAAGACACCTCTATGTCGATGGTGGAGTTACTTTGCAATATATGCACTGAACTGGAGACGACCAGTTGCAGTGTGTATATACCAAGTTCTAGATAGATTACTTATATAAAAGACAATAAGTAAAGAACAATGCAATAATACAAATAACTTGTAAGATAACTTGATGAGACAATATGTATTTTTCAATTTGTAATTTATTTATTGATATTAAACAAATTACAAGGTTGATGCGGAACCAAGATAATACACGAATGTAAATATCCTAACAACCTATGAAATACAATTGATCTATACTCGGAATTTCTCAATACAATCGAAACACTTAAAGTTGTGAAATGTTCCTTTTAGCGATTGAGAGAAGATTGCACAAGTTCACCAAGAATATTGCAGGTTTGCAAAGTGTGAAGTTATTCGTCTTTGTGAATTAACTTATTATTCTTGGTGGTGCAATGACTTGTATTTATAGGCAAAGTTAACATTGGGATGTTAACTTTAGCCGTACAAATGTGGTTGGGAGCATTTAAGGAATAGCATTTAATTCCTTAAAAAGTAGTGTAAAGTCGCATGTTAAAGTGACTTTACATAACCACCTTTATGTACCTTTTAATACTTAAATAATAAGATAAGGCTTATTATCCGGGTAAAGGTACATAAAGCATACAAGTCAATTCCTCGTAATCAGTGTAAAGCTTTGTAAGGGCTTTCCACTGATGGTCTCCAGTTTGTAACTGACTAGAATGCCAACTGGGCTTCGCTGCCATTGTCATTCTCTATCTTACATTTGTTGTCTTCGACTTCAACTGGAATGCTTCTTCAACTTGGTCAGTTCTCAACTGGAGGAAGTCTTCAGTTGCGTTAACTGTACGGTTGCAACTGGACTTCAATATATTTCTCGACAAATCATCTTGGTCACCAGTTTCACTAGTCTCCAGATGCAACTGGTGACTGGCAAGTGTGAACTGGTGACTGGCCAGTTCCAGGTGAACTGGTCCTAACATTAATATTGACATTAGGATCGGGACCAAAATTAAAACTTCCTTGTGTATTTTCTAGGTTGGCCATCAAAGAAACAAATCTAGGCAATGTTTAGCCTTCTGCTCTGATACCAAATGTGAGTCCCTTAAATACGATGGTTAACCTAGAAAGTGTAAAATACAACAAGTCTAATAATTACTAGAATGGACTAGTATTACTTAAATATAAATGCAAGTATATAAATAAAGTAATACACGACTTAAAGCAATAAACAAGTAAAGTGGAACATTATGTATTTTTCAATGTGTATTTTATTTATGATGTTAAATAAAATACAAGGTTGTGCGGAATCAAGATAATACAAATAAGTATGTATCTTAACAACCTATGAATTACAAATGATCTATATTTGTCAAATAACTCTTTTGGATCGAGATACTTAAAGTTGTGAAGTATCCCTATTTAAGATCGAGAGTATTTAGACAAATTCACTCTAATGCAAAATGTATGCTTTTTAAAGTATTTTTCTCAAGGAAATGACTTTGTATTTATAGGCAACAAAATTCACCAGTGAATTTTGTGCCGTACAAATATGGTTGCATACATTTAATGATCCGACAAGAACATTAAATGCATTGGATAAGGTACAAGGATAAAGTCACATCAAATGATTATTATCCTTTTAACCAACCACCTTTACACACGTATAAACTTTGGTAAAGAACAAGTAGAATGTTCTTTGGAAAGTGTGTAAAGGCAAAAGTCAATTACTCTATATCAGTGTTCAGACTTGTAAGGTCTAGAACACTGACAATCCTCCAGTGTACAGATCTGGTAAAACTTCCAGTGGACTCCGCCATTTGTCAGTCTTCTTTATTCTGACTTCAGTCTTTGACTTCAGTGAGAACGTCTTCAGTAGAGTAGATCTGGACTGGGGTGAAGTCCAGTGAGCTAATCTGGAGAATACTCCAGATTTCCTATACAAGTATTTGCTCACTGGTCTTCCATTATTTCTGGACAAATCTTTAGAGGGACTCCAGATTCCAAGTCTGAAGTAGGTCCAGTAGAACACGTTTCTGGACAGATCTTCAGTAAGGCTCCAGTAGTCGAGTCTGGCGCGAGTCCAGTAAATCTGGACCTAACAAATTCCCCCTATTTGTTTAGAAATAATGCAAGTGTTTTCAAGCTTAAATCTATACAATTTTGTATGCTTTAAAAACACAAGTTTTGATTTTAGTCTAAAAAATCTAAGTTACTGGAAAACACTTTATAGATCATGAGTGTTTTCAGTTTCATCTTTTAAGTTCTAACTTAGACTAAATCTGATCATTTACTTTTATGAATCAAAAATTGCAACTAATATTACATACATCAACTGATAAATAGTTACAATTTTCTTTAAACAATAAATTACAATAAGTAAATGATAAGAGTCAGGCCCTTCTCTTTGATGTCTGTCCTGGAGCATCTTCAGAAGCCTTTCTCTTTGGTGATGGAGAAGATGGTACTGATTCTGGCGATTTCATGCCCATTGCAACTTCCATCTGTTGCTTTCTTCTCCATACCTTCTTAATTCTCTTCAGAAATGCTTTAACATCAGTCGACACATTTGTCTTCCCCCTGAACGTTAAAGCAATCTCTTTCAGTTCACTCCATCCAAACGCTTGGACTGAAGTACTCTTCCTTTCATCAGTAAAGTTACCTTCCCTAGTCAACTTTACTTCAAACTTAGACATACCTTCATGATTATCAGCCAGCTTAATCTGTGCACCAGTGATCCTTCTAGCATCAGCCCTGAAATTTAACATTTCATTATACTTGTCTTTCAACTTGGCTGTCTGGATCATTGCTTCAGTTTCCTTTGACACTCTCTTTTGCTCTACAGCAGACTGGAGTTGTTGACGATTGATTTTTAGAGAAGTGTCCAGGGGAATGAATCTGGTTACATCAGCATCTTTAATTGCTTTGATCTGTTTGGCAGTCAGTTTTGGTAAGCCAGTCAGTTTCTTTCTGTACTCAAACTCCAGTGCACCAGCATTCTTTCTAATCTTTTTCTGGAGGCTTACCAGTTCCTCCTTCCTTTGTCTGATTAGTTCTGGTACACTTACACCATAAATTATAGAATCATAAATCTGTTCTTCTTCGGCGTAAAAGGAGCGTACATGAACATCATTCAATGCATTCAGACATTGATGAACTCTGGGGTCTTCCTTCATCTTTTTATACACATCAATATTTATGCCTAACCTACCAGCATTGTAAGAGTCCAGAGTCCCCATAGATGCCATCTCCCTTTGATGGGCCAGCAGTTCATCTTTTTGATTTCTTTTGAAGATCTCTATCATTATGCATTCTTGTTCTAGCTTCTTGGAGGTTTCATCATCAGCAGTAGGATACTCTGATGATTCTTCAGCAGTTTGTTCTTCTTCACCAGATACCATTTGTGCTTTTCCTTTAACAGACTTCAGAGTTGTTGGTATATCTGGGAAAGACTCAAACTGGGGCTCACTGGCTTCAGTACCAGCAGCTTCTTCAGACAGCATAGTGGCTTCAGTGCCAAATGCTCTTTGTGCCAAATGCTTCAGTGTCACTTGTTTTTGGTCACCAAACGACTTTTCCCCCTTGGAATGATCACCAGTTCTGGACTTGAGATCATTCCATAATTGTTCTAGCATATGTCTGTCCAGTGCACCAAAGGTTCTTCCTGCCACTGGAGTTGTATCAGTCACAACTTTCTTAAGTGCCTGCACTTCCTTTTTAACAATTTCAACTTCTTTAGGCAAGTGCTTTGGCAATTTTTCTTCCATCAACCTCTCCACTTGGGGTAACAACCCATCTTGAAGAGTTCGAAGAACAGTCTCAGAAATTTCTTCAGATAATTCTTTCAGCATACTGATTCTGAACTTCTTTGTACATTCATCACTAATTGTGCTAACAACAGCATCTTGATCAAGTGTGGACCTGCTCTCCAGAGAACTTATCTTGGTAGCCAACTTCTGAACCTCTTCTTTCAGACCTGCCAGTGGTTGAACAAGTTCACCAGTCACTGCAGTCTGAACTGAACTAACCAGCCTTGTCTCTAATCCCTGGACTGCCACTTTGAAATTTTCAGTATTGTTGTTTGTGGCCAGTACCAGTTCATCAAGCTTCTCATAAACAAGCTTCTCATTCCCAGCAAACACATTCATCTCAGATGCAAGGTTATTTGATAATAGAGATTTAAAGTCTGAAATAACCTGCGATGAAGTCTGGAGTGATCTCTCCAGGTCCGCCACCTTACTTAGAAGGCCTTGGACCTCGGCAGAAGATGAAGTGGAGAGACCACTGGGAGGTTCAAGATTGGAAGGCAATCTGGTCATGAGAGGTACTTGTGCCCAGTCCTCTTCAGTTGCAGCTTCAGATGTTACAACTGTTGAGTCTAGCGCATGAGGTTCAGTTACGTTGACTGGAGTTTGAAGTGGTGGAGGTTGAGATTGTGAAGTTTGAGTGGTTGCAGGAGTGAAGTATTGAGTATTTCTTGGAATTGAAGGTGGTGGTGGTGGTGGTGGTGGCATGTTTGATTCTGGTGGAGGTTCATTTGATTCTGGTGGTGGTGGTGGCATTTCAGCAGATATAATTGGTTGGGTGACTGAAGCAATAGCAGATGTGTCAATATTTTCTTCTTCATCACCCAGGAAATTCATGTTTACATCAAAACCTTCAGACATTGGGGAATCTACATCATCCCAATCTAGCCATCCCAACTGTCTGATCACCAGTCTGTTCACCAGCCTGTTCATTAACTTGTTCACCAGCCTCTACATTCAAGTCGATTTGAGCCTCTTGCTCACCAGATACATGTTCATCAGTCTGAACATCTTGTTCGACTTCCTCAACAACCTGCTCAATAATCTGGGCCACATTTTCTATCTGTTCATCAGTCACCTGCCCAACAACTTGTACATTCTCTTGCTCAACATTCTCTTCAGGTTCAAAAATCGGAGACCCATCCAGATTCATTACATCACCAGGATGTCTTTCAGGATTCACCTGAACTCCAGCTCTCATCAGACGCCTGTTTGTTCTAGGTCGTCTGGAAGGTTCAACATTTTCTGGTCCTTGACCTTCAGGAGCCACTTGTCTAATAGGTTGTACAGCTTCAATAATCTGTACATCTTGGTCACCAGATGGTCACCTGGAGCCACTTCAGCTTCTTCTCTTTGAAAGGAGAGCATGGACTGAGGAATATCTACCTCATTCAGTGGAGATCTGAGGTTGATCAGATCCCTCATATACTCACTCACAGAAAAGTGAGTAGTTTCAAAATCATACTGGTCTCCAAGAGCTCTTTTAAACATGAGTGAAAGAAAACGGATATAAGGAACAAAGGGTTTTCTACCTTTCACTCTAAGACGCTCTACTAGATCATCAAAAAGAATCTGAGCAAAATCCACTCTAAGTCCAAACCAGAGGCAGTAGGCAATCTGGAGATGGGTTTGATTTATCTGGTCTAACCCTCCAGAACTGCCTCCCAGACATTCAACAATGTGGGTGAAGAAGTATCTCCATGAGTCTGACAGTTTGCTCATGTAGATAGTTCCCTTCCTGGATAGCTGGCCATGCTCATCCATAATATCTGTGTGCCCCATCAGTCTGCACACTTCCCTTGTATTGATACCAGAAGGAAGTTCGATGGGCAACTCATTCTGTTCAAAATAATTCAATTGAAGAACAGACCTGAGTAGACTAGCAGTGAAACCCAAGGATCTGGTACCTCCCTTGAGAGTATAAGTGATTGATGAAGTTGTATCATCATATTGGGCAGTGTACCAGAATTCACAAAGGTAATCATGGTACATCCTTCCTGGATTTAATGTCAACGCACCATATAATGGACAAGAGAGAAAAAATGTGTTTAATCTCCCAATAACAGATTGGGCATCATGAACACTGGAAAGTGAAAGTCTGGCCATCCAGTTATTCATGTTTATTCTTATTGTGTTTGCCTCTAATGTGATATGAGGTGCCCTGTCAACATTTTCAGAAGGAGCATATTCAGCGGCGAGTAGATTTTTAAGCGATTTGGATTGTCTAGGTGCCATTTTATGATGAATAGATGAAAATGAAATTGAATATTTAGGGTTTTGATGAAGATTTGATGAAGAATTGAATGGAAATGGAGTAAATATGAGAGATGATTATGATTGGAAATTGAATGAAGAAATAAATGAAGGAATTTGAAAGATTTGGGAGTAAATATATTCGAAGTAAATGCAAATGAAATTGAAAGTGGGTATATATAGGAGAGAGAATGTGGAACTCAAACGGTTTATTTGAAATTATCAAATAAAATTTTGATCAAGGTTCTGAGATCCGCATTAATTACATCACATCACACATAAATGTGTGACGGTTTACAGCCCACAAACAGTATCAAGTTGCTCTTTTTGACTTCCCAAGGTAAAAATACCATCATTACGTTGAAAAATTTACATGCCACGTAGGATTATAAGATAAATATCTTTAAAAAGTTTGCTTACGTGGCACGCACAATGACCAAGTATTAAAAAAATATTATGACTTATTTCAGTGCATCTGGAGGTTGACTGGACACTCCAGTATCACTGGTGGATTAGTCCAGTGAAGCATGCACTGATGGTACACTGGAGGGACACTCCAGTAAAGTACCAGTGAAAACCATTTTGAAAGACTGGTAACCTCAAACGTGCACGTCAACTAATACAGACAAATGAGAGGGTCACATTTACAAGGAAACATAAGTCACCTCAAACACGCACTTCAATCTGTCCAGTTACCAGTGAGAGGGACACATTTACAAAGCACCAGTAATATTTTCTGAAGAGTTTGTCTAGTGAGAAAATAAATTAATAAATTCCCCCTGAACTTAAAACATTTTTAAGAACAAAAATATCTTTCAAGTCTTTCCCCCTGGAATGTTGATCCAGAAATCAAAGATCCTCAGTAGTACACAATGGCGTTCAATACCAAGGTTCCAGATTTAAAGGTTTAACATTCCCAACTCACCAACAAGATATTCAAAAGTTTTGACATCCAGAGGTTTGGTAAAAATGTCAGCGAGTTGTTTGTCAATGGGAATAAAATGGAGTTCAATGTTGTTTTTCATAATATGATCACGGATAAAATGATACCTGAGATCAATGTGCTTCGTTCTGGAGTGCATGACTGGATTGTTTGAGATAGCAATGGCACTGGTATTATCACAAAAGATTGGGGTCTTTGAATACTTAATACCATAATCAAGCAACTGGTTCTTCATCCAGAGTATCTGAGCACAACAACTGGCTGCAGACACGTATTCAGCTTCAGCAGTGGACAATGAAACTGAAGTTTGCTTCTTACTGGTCCAACTGACCAGTTTGCCACCAAGGAAATGACATCCACCAGTAGTGGATTTCCTGTCTATCTTACAACCTGCATGATCTGAATCTGAATAACCCATTAGATCCATGCCTGAGCCTTTGGGATACCGAAGACCTAGACTGGGGACACCTTTGAGGTACTTCAGTATGCGCTTTACAGCAAGCATATGAGATTCCTTTGGATTAGACTGATATCTGGCACATAAACATGTTGAAAACATAATATCTGGTCTACTGGCAGTTAAATACATCAGTGAACCAACCATGCCTCTATAGACAGTGGTGTTCACTGGTTTACCATCTGGATCGGAGTCCAGTGTCAGTGGTGCAGAAATTGGAGTTGGTTTAGATGGTGAAGAGTTCATATAAAATTTCTTTAAAAGATCTCTAACATATTTTTCATGATTAATAAAAATGCCATCTTTGTTTTGTTTAATCTGGAGTCCAAGAAAATATATTAATTCACCCATCAAACTCATCTCATATTCAGTTGACATTATTTTCGAAAATTTCTTTCACATGTTTTCATCAGTAGACCCAAAAATAATATCATCAACATAAATTTGTACCATTAACAGATTACCTTTTTCATGAAGAATAAATAAGGTATTGTCAATTGCACCTCTTTTGAAACCATTTTTCAACAAATGTTTAGTCAGAGTGTCATACCAGGCACGTGGGGCTTGTCTGAGGCCATAAAGCGCTTTGTCCAGACGATATACCCAATGTGGATGCTTTTCATCAACGAAACCTGGTGGTTGTCTGACATAAACTTCTTCTTCAAGCTTTCCATTCAAGAAAGCACTCTTTACATCCATCTGGTAGACCTTGAACTGATGATAAGCAGCGAATGCTAAGAATATTCTGATCGCTTCAAGTCTAGCCACTGGAGCAAATGATTCATCAAAGTCGACATCTGACTGGCAGTAGCCTTGTGCTACCAGTCTGGCCTTGTTTCTGATTACGTGGCCATCTTCATCTACTTTGTTCCTGAAGACCCATCTTGTTCCAATTGGTTCTTTCTTTCCAACTGGGAAAGGAACTAGATACCAGACCTTGTTCCTTTCAAACTGGTGAAGCTCTTCTTGCATAGAAGTCACCCAGCTTAGATCTTCCATAGCCTCGTCAATCTTATTTGGTTCCATCAATGATAGAATATTAACATACAAGCATTGATTACTGGAGGCTCTTCTGGTCTGAACTCCTCTACTGGAGTCACCTATGATCTGATCAATAGGATGAGCTTTTGTCCATCTGGAGTACTGACCAGGATTTTTACTGACAACAATATCAGTGCAAGAATTCAGTTGAGTCTCCTCTGGAGTTGCTTTAGGAGGAGGATCTTGCCAGACTACTTCAGCATCTTCATCTGAGTCATTTAAATCACGATTTATATCATGAAATTCTTCATTTGAAGGCATTTCTTGAAGTACTGGTTCAGTTTGGAATTCTTCATAAGAAGACATTTCTGGTATATTCTCAACTAACACTGATACTGGGGGAGTAGTACGCACATCTGATCCAATATTAATTTCAGAGGGTAGTTTGAAAATAATAGAAGGATAGAATGGAGTACCACTGGAGCGTTTCTTTTTCTGAACAGGTTCCAGATCAGGATGACTGGAAACTGTGTCTTCTGAATCTTCTTTAATTGTAGTTGATAGGATCAGATTCACAGAAGACAATTGGAGTTACTGGGGGAGTAGTACGCACATCTGATCCAATATTAATTTCAGAGGGTAGTTTGAAAATAATAGAAGGATAGAATGGAGTACCACTGGAGCGTTTCTTTTTCTGAACAGGTTCCAGATCAGGATGACTGGAAACTGTGTCTTCTGAATCTTCTTTATTGTAATTGATAGGATCAGATTCACAAAAGACAATTGGAGTTACTGGGGGAGTAGTACGCACATCTGATCCAATATTAATTTCAGAGGGTAGTTTGAAAATAATAGAAGGATAGAATGGAGTACCACTGGAGCGTTTCTTTTTCTGAACAGGTTCCAGATCAGGATGACTGGAAACTGTGTCTTCTGAATCTTCTTTATTGTAGTTGATAGGATCAGATTCACAGAAGACAAATGGAGTTACTGGGGGAGTAGTACGCACATCTGATCCAATATTAATTTCAGAGGGTAGTTTGAAAATAATAGAAGGATAGAATGGAGTACCACTGGAGCGTTTCTTTTTCTGAACAGTTCCAGATCAGGATGACTGGAAACTGTGTCTTCTGAATCTTCTTTATTGTAATTGATAGGATCAGATTCACAAAAGACAATTGGAGTTACTGGGGGAGTGTCAAGGGCTGGCTTCTTGTTGATTGCAGCATTTGATTCATCAAATGTGACATGAATTGACTCATGGACCTTCTCCAGTCTCTTGTTGTAGACTCTGAAGGCCTTGCGAATGGCTGAATAGCCTAAGAAATACCCTTCATCAGCTTTGGCATCAAATTTGCCTATTGACTGGAGTCGTTCAGGATGTAAACTGGACATCCAAAAACGTGAAAATAACCAATATTTGGTTTTCTATTTCTTAAGACTTCATAGGCTGTCTTTTTGTGTCGCTTCACATACACTGACCGGTTCTGGGTGTGGCAAGCAGTAGCAATTGCTTCAGCCCAGAAACTGGTAGACAGACCAGATTCAGCAAGCATACTCATGGCAGCTTCTATCAGCGTTCGATTCTTCCTTTCCACCACTCTATTCTGTTCTGGAGAGCGGGCTGATGAGAAATTCTGGGAGATGCCAGTGTCAGTACAGAATGATCCAGAGTTGCATTCTGGAATTCTGTTCCATTGTCACTTCTTAACTGACACACCTTTCGACTGTACTTGAGCTCAATTTGCTTGATAAGACTGATGATTTCAGCAGCAGCTTCACTTTTAGACCTCAGAAAGATCACCCAACAATATCTGGAGAATTCATCTATGATCACCAGGGTGTATCTTTTACCAGCACGAGTCTGAACATTTACTGGACCAAAGAGGTCCATATGAAGCATATGAAGAGGTTCAGATATGCTGAAATTCTGTCTGGTCTTGAAACTGGTACGTTTCTGCTTACCCATCTCACATCCTGGACATGGCCTTTCCTTTTTGAAGGAAACTGAAGGTATCCCATCTGCAAGTTGTTTTCTGGAAAACTTATTAATATTCTTGAAATTTAAATGGGATAACCTTTTGTGCCATAACCAGTTTGTGTCTTCATCAGCTTGAGTATAGAAACACTGCTCTGAAGGAGAGCTTTCCATATCCATCACGTACACATTCCCTTTTCTGGGAGCAATCAACACTACCTTCCAGTCCTTGTTGAATACGATACCCTGAGCAATATTAAATAAAACTTGATAGCCATCATCACACAGTTGGCTTACACTGATCAGGTTATATTTCAAACCATTCACAAATGCAACACGTCTGAACTTGACTTGTCCATTGTTCAGAACACCGTATCCCTCAGTCTTTCCACAACCATCATTTCCAAAAGTAATGGAGGGTCCATCAGAAATGGTGAACTCCTCCAGCAGGGTCTTACATCCGGTCATCGTCCTGCCAGCAGCACTGTCAAGGTACCAGATATATTTCTTTCGATCGCCCTGCACACACACCAGATATTATCAGTTAGATTTGGGAACCCAACGACTGATGGGTTCACTGGACCCTCCCTTATAGGTCCCTGGGGCAATCTGGTTTAGTTCACTTTCTTCAACAGTGGTCTTAGTTGAAAAGACCACTGGGTTGATAGTTTAGAAACCTTTTTCTTTTTCTTAACTGGAGAAATAGATTTAACTTTCTTTGCAAAAGGTTTTGTATTTTGTCTAGGGCCAGATGAAGTACCCTCAATAAAGTTTAATCTTGCATTAAAACTTTGAAATTGGCGAGTCAGTATTTGAATCTGGCTCTCTAACCTGGACAAAACATTTTCATCAGATGATACCTTAGCCTTTCCAGTTCTAGGCTTAGGTAGGGGATTGGTCTGAGGCAAAGGTTTATTCCGATAAACCTCTTTAACTGGAGCAGTCATCTGGAATGCTCCAGTCTTAACCTCTGGGGATTGAACTGGGAAAATATTGGCCTTGGGAGTTACAGGCTCATCATAAACAGTGGTGGGCCTAAACCCCTCTGGTAATCGATCGATTACTGGTATTAATGATGCTACATGAGTATTTCCATCTAAATATGCACGTTTTTGAGCAGGAAATTGATTTACTCCAGCATCATATGGCTTTCTGGTTTCTAGCCATGATTTAATCACCAGTTTTTCTTTCTCTAAAATGACTTCAAGATCTTGTTTTTCTTGAATCAATTGTTCAGTTACCAGAACCTGGGCTTGAAATGCCAGTTCAATGTCTTGAAGTCTTTTAATTTTGATTTTAAGACAGTTATTTCAGAAAAATCTGTTTCTAGACCATTTACACAATCAGATCTAACAGTTTCTACAAATATCAAATAAGAATTAAGAGCTTCAGCAATGTCCAGTTTTAATTCTTGGTCAGTTGCAGTATCATAATCACTAACCTTTTTGATAACAATGTCCACCCATCGTCCAGATGTGACATCTTCCTTCACCAGGTGCTCTTCGTCTGCCAGAGCCATGTAACAGCAATCTCTTTCTTCTTCTTCATCAGTAGATGATTCATCAGAAGGAACCCACTTCTCTTCAGTTGTTGCGATCATGCACTTATTATTGTTTTCCATTTGTTGTGCCATGAGAGCAATATGGGCCTTAAGCTTTTTATATTTCAATTTATAGCTATCATCAGGCTTATTATTTGAAGAAAATGGACCAGGCTTGGATACAAACTGGCTGGACCTGCAATCTTTCATGAAATGACCCTTTTTGCCACACTTAAAGCATGTCAAATTGGTCTTATCAGTTGAAGAACTGGATGCAAATTGTCCAGATGGCCTATTTTCTCTTGCTTTGAACGGTTAAACGTTTTAGCAATCATTGCAATAAGGTCATCATCATCAGTTTCATCACAACAGTCTGGAGAGATTTGACTGGACTCTCCAGAATCCATGAGTTCAGACACCATCTTCTTCATAGAAAATACATTCTCAGAAGATATCAGTGCTGTACTTTGTGGTTCAGTATGACTAACCACATTAGGACTACTGGAGGCATGGTTATAAGCATCTTGTTCTGCCACCACTCTCTGAGGTTGATTTTCTTCAGTGTACCTGAAAGCTCCATATAAAGTTGAGAGAGTGTGTGTGTGCAGAGTTTTACCTTGTCGTAAGACCAGGATCATGTGAGACCATTTGGTGGGCATAATATCACAAAATTTCTCCAGAAGTATATCCTTGTCCTTCTCAACCCCAATACCTCTCAACTGGTTTATGATACTCATAAATCTGGTGTAAGTACCAGTGAGAGTCTCATTAGGCTGAGCAAAAAATGACTCATACCTCTTGTTTAAGGAGACCTTTCTGGTGACAATGGTGTCATCTCCTCCTTCATGCTGGTTTAAAAGTTCATCTCACATGGTTTTAGCACTAGGAAAAAGAACTAGTGTGGGAATTAGGGTTTCTGGAACGTCCCCGAGGATCATGTTTTTGAGAAGGGTGTCTAGATTCACCAATCTCCTCTCCTCTTCTGACCAATGTTCCTCCCTCTTTTCCCTTCCTCTTCTAGATCCAGAAGGATCAAGAAGGGGATTGAGAGGTGATGTAGGGACATAAGGACCTTCATTTAAGATTTTCATCATGTTCCTCTCAATACCAGTGATATGCAATATCATCCTAGCCTTCCACGTACCAAACTCATCACTGTTCCCACTGAATTTAGGAACATGATTATTTGAATAGTGCACATGCACGTGTGGAGAAGCAGGAGTAGGAGGAGGAGGTGGTGGATTAGTGTTATTAACAATAGGTGGTTCATTATTTTGATCATTAACATTATTGACATTAGGATCGGACCAAAATTAAAACTTCCTTGTGTATTTTCTAGGTTGGCCATCAAAGAAACAGATCTAGGCAATGTTTAGCCTTCTGCTCTGATACCAAATGTGAGTCCCTTAAATACGATGGTTAACCTAGAAAGTGTAAAATATAACAAGTCTAATAATCACTAGAATGGACTAGTATTACTTAAATATAAATGCAAGTATATAAATAAAGTAATACACAACTTAAAGCAATAAACAAGTAAAGTGGAACATTATGTATTTTTCAATGTGTATTTTATTTATGATGTTAAATAAAATACAAGGTTGTGCGGAATCAAGATAATACAAATAAGTATGTATCCTAACAACCTATGAATTACAAATGATCTATATTTGTCAAATAACTCTTTTGGATCGAGATACTTAAAGTTGTGAAGTATCCCTGTTTAAGATCGAGAGTATTTAGACAAATTCACTCTAATGCAAAATGTATGCTTTTTAAAGTATTTTTCTCAAGGAAATGACTTTGTATTTATAGGCAACAAAATTCACCAGTGAATTTTGTGCCGTACAAATATGGTTGCATGCATTTAATGATCCGACAAGAACATTAAATGCATTGGATAAGGTACAAGGATAAAGTCACATCAAATGACTTATTATCCTTTTAACCAACCACCTTTACACACGTATAAACTTTGGTAAAGAACAAGTGAAATGTTCTTTGGAAAGTGTGTAAAGGCAAAAGTCAATTACTCGATATCAGTGTTCAGACTTGTAAGGTCTAGAACACTGACAATCCTCTAGTGTACAGATCTAGTAAGACTTCCAGTGGACTCCGCCATTTGTCAGTATTCTTTATTCTGACTTCAGTGAGAACGTCTTCAGTAGAGTAGATCTGGACTAGGGTGAAGTCCAGTGAGCTAATCTGGAGAATACTCCAGATTTCCTATACAAGTATTTGCTCACTGGTCTTCCATTATTTCTGCACAAATCTTTAGAGGGACTCGAGATTCCAAGTCTGGAGTAGGTCCAGTAGAACACGTTTCTGGACAGATCTTCAGTAAGACTTCAGTAGTCGAGTCTGGAGCGAGTCCAGTAAATCTGGACCTAACACTGCATATACTAAGAAAATCTTATGACACATAATGGTCAATCACAAATGTAAAGGTGGCAAATTTGGTAGGTTAGGTAAAATGGGCTTTGTTGAAACCTTGTGTTTTATTGGATAGGTCAACCTGACCTTAAAAACTTTTGTCCCAAATGTTGTATTGTAATTAGCTTGTTAAATATAATCACAAAAAATCATCTTGCTATGTCTTTTGAATAAAATGATTTAGGGGGCTATACGCATTAAAAATACACATTAGGCAACTTGCGATTCGTTTGACCTGTTTCTTTTTCTAGCTGACATTGTTCTCTCTAACCATTTGACGCGTTAGAGATAAAGCATAACTCAAATCGATCCATTTATAAGCAAATGGGTAGAATTGGCGATGTCAAATTGTTAAATTATATGTAGTCAATATTGCCTTGATTCCTTATTTGGCTTCTTTTGTATTGTTTTATATACATGAGGGACTAAGGATGCTCATTAAGAAGAGTGGAGGACTTTGGCTTTGAAGAGAAGAAAGAAGAGGTATTTAACGGAATTTGCTATATTGCTATTGTTATTATATCGGGGTATATATATAAGTTTGTTTTTTTTAAGTCTCCTTCAGAAAGTTTTCTTTTATTTGCTTTTTACCGTATAACTTTTGGTTTCTAAATTTTGTTACCTAAATTTCATTTTTTTTACTTTTGAGTTTTGACCATAACTTGGCGGTTTAACCGGTTTGACGGTTTTGTTTTTCTCCTGGGGCAATGTCCGGGTAAAAATACTTGTTTATTAGCAAGAACAAAACAACGAAATAATGAGTAAAATAATATTTCATTTTTTCATAGCTTACAAAACATCGTGTACATTTTACCTTTTTCAATGTCTTCATATCGTGTTTTAATATTATACATGGAAGAAAAAAGGTTAACACAATTAATAGCTTCCTTCGTTTTTATATTTAACCGTTACTGGATATAACAACGTTTAATCTACATTTGTAAGTGTGACTTATTTGGAAAACCTTTAAAGAAAGACAACACGGAAATTATCGTGGACAACATGTTTCATTCTGCTATATAAATCATTAAAATTTATTCAAATGTTTTATGTTGATAAAAATGTTAAAAAGCTTTTTACGTTACAGGTTCTAAGAGAAATTTAATATAAATTTATTAAAAAATTAGTTAATTATAATAATTAAATTCTAATTTTTTTAAAGGTGTAGATCATTTGCTCGCAACAGGGGATCAAGCTTACGTTGTCTTAACCGGGTCCGCGCAAGAGAGCCCCCTCACCCTCAATACCTAGTAGGAGGAGAAACTCCCAACTAAACCGTCCGAAGGCACGACATTTAATTGGGATAAAACCCTGCCCCCTCTGCAGGACTCAAACCTGCTTCACTGGAGGACTTTATTGTGAAATTCCTTCAAATGTCCTTCCCATGTCTAATAATGTAAATGTACAGATAAGTTAAAGAGATAACATTAATTAAATTCAAATTAGAATAATAATTAGGGTGGGGTCACAACTCACACACGAAACACAAGGTACAATTGTGATTACCTTTTAGTTTTTAGAAATCCAAGATTTAATTATAATAAATAAATAATAGTATTTGGTAGCTATAACATTATTCAAAACAAACTATCAAATTAATCTCTCAATCTCTCTTTATTCGTCTTTGATTCCTTTTCGTTTACTCAAAAGAAATCTCAAAATTTTAACACAACTTTCTGTTTATCTCTCTCTCTCTTTTTCATTTCTTTCTTTGAAACACAAATCAGCCGATTAACACTTATGAAAAAATGGATATCAAAACACCACGCACAGCCAAGATTTCAAGACTTGAAGATCGAAAGTGCTATTTACAGACGAAAATGGTCTGTAAATGGGTGTTTTAAAAAAAATTCTTCTTTTAGGATTATTGCTTGTATTCTGATCAAGTTCCAACGTCATTCGCAGATGCAACATAAATACTTAAATGGGGACATAAAAGCTAAAATTTCATTAATACTTGCCTTTGCTTCGTAGTCATGGTCAAGGAGAATGTTAGCAGATTTGATGTCTCGATGGATAATCCTAGGATGGCCTGCATTTTCCAACGAAACATTTAGTATACTAAAGTGGTTGTATGATATATATATATACCAGCTTTTGTCATATCAATAGGGGAAATTCTTGCAGTAGTGTATGCTCCTTTTGTGTTGAGATCTTGGACACTAAATCTGCTCAATCCTTCAAGAACAACTACATATGTAACCCTCCCACTTGGTTTCTCGACTCCCCTTGATAGATGCAATGCACGGGCAGCAACTCCTCTGAGATCAAATATTCAACATCAACCATAACTTAAAGTCAAAACAGAGCTATCTTTTGCCAAATATATACCTTGTATGCCAATTAGGTTCGTTTAAGTTTTTCCTATCGGTCTTGTAATAATCTAACAAGACTGGTTGATTCTTGGAGCTTCTATCACCCGAATCCACCCCTGCACACAAAATGACTAAAAGTTAGCTTTTGGCTCAATAGTAGCACACGTAAAAAATGAAGTCATAGCCGAATCACCTTGTGTCACCGTCGAACCCTCTGTCATTTCTGTGGCATCTCGAACTGGTAGGATGCCAATCAATCCTTTCTCCTCCCTCTGCCATAATTCTTCTTCCACCAATTTCACACTAAATTCAATCAAAACACATCGGGTTTATAAAATGTGATTCGATTTAATGAATAAGTCAGTTTTATATTTTAAATCTGAAAGTAAAAGGCAAAAGTTTATTTGAATTACATGATGAAATCTATTAGTCTTCACTCATAAACAATTCATCGCACCAAAAGAAAACACATCACGCTGACACGAATTCATCGCACTGAATTGATGTATTCAAATATAAATATTTATATGTAAATAAATATACAGATCTACCAATAAGAATAAAGAAACCCTAGTTATTTTCAATTGATTAATATAATAACAGATCTATAAACAGATGAAATCGGTATAATAAAAAGACCTTTTGAGAACAGATTGAGAACAGACCTTTTAGTATACTAAAGTGAATCTCAGTACCTCACGCTCTTGCTAGCAACTATACTCTGGTTGGTGATGATATCGCCGGAGATTCGACGGCGACGGAGAAGACGACGGTGGTTTGGTGATGATATCGACGGGAACCGCCATTAACGGCCGTCGGAAAGTGTGTGTGTGTTGGAGATGGATGGCGATGGTGATGAGAGCGACAGAGATGGATGGCGTGGATGGCGATCGGGTTTGATAGGTAGGGGGTGGGTGTGTGTGTGTGTGTGTGTGTGTGTGTGTGTGTGTGTGTGTGTGTGTGTGTTTTGAGATAGATGTGTGTGTGTTTTTGAATTTTGAGTGTGAATTGTCTGTGGGTGTTTTGACAAGGAGTTGGAAATTATTTTAGGGGTATATCAGGTAGCTGGCTAAATTTTAACAGATTATGACCCATATGTTATGACGCTTCTGAAAACGCGTCATCCCCAACAGTAAATTTACTCGTAATGACCCTTATTTTATGACTTCTCACTTTGCGCGTCATCTATTAGCGTGGGTCATAAAAAGCGGGTCAAGGATAGCCCTGTTTCTAGTAGTGAACTAGACTCAAATTAACAAAACTTTATGTTGCATATATAATATTAACAGTGGTACATTTAGTTTTAAGGGGGAAAAAAACAGAAAACACGGGATTTGACAGGATGTAGTATATGGGGACGTTGCAACATTGTAAGTTCTCCTTGGTATATTTTACTGAATCTCTCATTCAAGATACACATAGTGTCAAGTTGGCAAAACATGGTCACTTAGACTTGGAGTTTTGGAGGATATTGGCATTATGTAAGGCTGTATATTGTATTGCAGGTAGTCTCATGGGGTCATTTTACACTTACCTCAGCAATATGCCTACACTGGCTGTTGCTGAATTGCTGTTATATGTTGGATGTTATCAAATATGAAGTCAAGTACCGAATCTTAAAAGGGGATTGGTATGGGTTGTAAGATTAGGTGCATGTTTATACATAACTCAGCTCACTCAATTGTTAATTTATATTAGTATTCGAATAATATAATTTATGTACCTATATTCGACATAAAAGATAATCATATAAATAGAACTTGCTGTCTTGCATAGCCCGACGGATGCTGAAATATTATTCTTTTCACTAAACATGTGTTAACCTATTACCTAACCCACCCATGTTGCTACCTTAAAAGAGAATATAGACAATCATATGGGTCAAAACTTGGTACCATAAAATGAGCCTTTGTTGTCTCATGTCTGGAAAAATCACAGTTAGCAAATCCCCGACTCCATTTTCGGGGGTTGATGTTCAGTCATGGCACAACGAAAAATGATTTTCGCTAAAACTGGAATTGATAATGTATGTTGCAACTTGCAAGAAGAAAATTCTGGTAGGAAAGTGTGTAACCATTATAGAAATGGGCAACATTTGGTATGACAATGTTTACCTGATAATCCTACCTGGACACTTTGGCGTAAGCATGTGCATGTCAAAAAATATGAATCTTTTCACGGCTAAGTTGCATGTATCTGCATTTGTATATGCGTTTAAATGTGTTAAACCTAGTAAATTAGCTTATCTAGAAACTTATAAAAATTTTAGAGTAATGTTGGGTTCTGTAAACTTGTAGTCTAATTTGACAATGAGTTATCTATATAAAGTTTGAACATATTGGGGAAAAAAGTGTACCAGGTCAACTCGACCAATAAAAAGTTTACCAGTTGTGATCCGTAACCCAACAACAATCCAATTAATTTGCCTCCTGCAGTCTTCATATCAAGGGTATCTCCGAAATTTCTGATTATAACTTTGCTTTGCTTTTCAAGGTAACTGTCCATCAAGATCCACTGTTGCCAAGTTTCATTCAGAGGCCGTATAAATAGAATCTATGGAACAATATAACAATGAAGTGTATTTCTCATTTGTCGGGTTTCAGGAAATTGCTGGTTCTTTAGATTATGCATTTGTCGGTTCTGGCCTCAACCCAATCTAGAAGTCAGATTCCAGCAGGGAATGACATTACTGAAAAGCGACGTTCCTACAAAAAACTTAAAATACATGCACAAAATACCATATTTAGTTAAAGAAGAAGATAGAAATAGAATTATATAAAGCAGATCTCAAACTATGAGATGTTCCCTTTTGAAGTACACCAAGCCTTGGCCTTCCTCTCAAAAACCCGCATTATCATGATAACTGAATTTTAAAATTGTGTAACAGACGAATGAAGAGTTAATTTTTACTTAGAATACTCAGGTGATAGCACATACCACTCTACTATTTCTACCATCTGCATCCACTATTTCTACCGTGACGGCAAGCCCGGAGATTTGTCATTTCAAGCGGTGAACCTAAACATCGAAACAACAGAAATAGACAATCATGATAACAGTCATACGTTCAAACGTATTTCTTGATTGGTTGTAACCTAAACATCGAAACAAAACGTAACAGGTAAACCTGTCACTATACATCACATGACGGTTTCACTTTCAAGTTGTCTGCCACATCATATAAAGAATCGGTTCATTCGAACATTATTACTGCAAACTAAAATCAAAATAACTAAATAATAAGTTCCAGAATCCCATGTAATGACTTGGAGGCCTAAAGTTTGGAACACGTGTTACCTATTTGTTGAGGTTAATAAATTTATTAAAAAGGTGGAAATTTCTACCCGGTTAGACGGCTGTCTCAATCGGTCATGCGGGTAAAAAAATAATAACCAAAAAGAAAATGGGGTGTAACGGGTCGAAATTCACCCAAAGTGAGTTCAAAATACACACAATCGATCTTCTAGATCTTTTTGTTAAAGAAGGTTACACCATTTAGTTTTTAAATAATGAAAAAAATTCATCCAAGTCAACCAAATCCAAATTGTCACCTATTACCCAATCTGACCTAACCTGACATGCCCATTTGTCCAGATTTTTTATTTATACAACTTTTTAGTGAAATTAAAATGGTAATTGAACATTATACGATTTTCATGAACAACATAGCCATTTATAATACTTAAGTGCTTGTTATTTAGCCATAGCAGTGGATAAAAATTGTGTGCTTTTATATTCAGCAGTCGCATATTATGGTTGAACACATCTTTGACTAATGATGATTTTGATTTACTACAGTCTTTCCGATACTGAAATACAGCACCTACAAAAGTGTTATATACTACAATGTGCACATACTCGTACTTTATATTATAACTTAAAGAAAAGGTAACAAAATTAGGGTATAGCAGATGAAGATCTGAAGCAATTAAAAAACCCATCAGATGATAAAATCTAAATTAATTAACCAAAACAAACCCACACATACACACATAAAGAAAAAACATCTGAAAGGCAAGTCAGAACACATGATTTTTGGAGGCAAAATACTTTTTAATGAAAGGAGAATGTGGGGAGACAGAGATATATCCTTAGCACGACATACCAAAGGGATCGTAACGGTGCGTATTTACTTAGTCAACTCCTTCACATTTATTATTAAAAAGCCAATGAATGAAATGCAAAGAACAAAAAAAAGAAGAAAAAGATATCAAGATAGGGAGTGAGGGGTTCTAAAAACCCTTTTTCTAGATATTTGTCACGTGGAGTTTCTTTACGAGGGCTTGACTTGGGTATACCAAGGTTCAAGTCTGAGGGGACAGAGTTTACCCCTATTAATCGTCGTGCCTTCGGGAGGATTAGTAGGAGGTTTTCCCCACCTCAGGTATTTGAAATATGCAATTCTACTTCGAGGAAGCTCTCTAGCGCGGACCCGATTAAGACAATGTATGCTAGACCTCTCGCTGTCGAATCACGACACGAAGTTTCCAGCGAAATTCACCTTTAAAAAAATATATATATTATATATATATATATATAATTATATATACCCATTACTATATAATACACCATTCCCCATTAAAGTGGGGTAATAAAACTAGGTAATGAATAACCCACTAATTAACCTTACTTTTGTAACTTCCGAAATTATCTCCATTTTCATACGGTTACAATTTGTGTAACTTTCTAAATGACTTATTTATATATTTCAGAAATATGAATGATATAAATCAACTTCCGTATATAATATATTTCGTATATAATATAGTTTAGCTTTAGTCAAAGTAATTATAATTACTATAATGTCTAATGATAAACTTGAACCAACATTCATAAAAATTCCTTTTAGTTTTTTGTTTTACAAGAAATACATAAAATATTTTTTTATGTAATTGAAACGATAGGATTTTATATATACTTTTTATTAAAAATATATAATTCAGTTACTAAACATTTAATTGTTATATTTATAAACCAAGCAACATTAATAAAAACAAAGAATACTAAGGAATGCTCATTATATATTCCCTGACATTCTCTTTGTCTTTCTCATTGTCATTGCTTAACTTAGACCAAGCACCCCCTAAAATTCGTATTCGTATATTCATACGCTGTATATATTTTTTTTGAACGGAGGGTTTCACACGGTATGTTTAGCAATTTTTCGACCGATAAATCTAATATCTGTTGATCTAATAACAATAACAATGATAATTCCCTTATGATTTCAGGTGCTAATTGATCATGAATCGCTGATCCTAATTCGTTTTTTTTTTTAATATTCTTAATTCACATCGTCTTTTCCACTCCTGTATAATTGATCCGTTTTAGATGATGATGATGATGCTGCTTAAAATCTGATTCTTGAAACCCGGTTCGGAATATCTCTCCTACTAGTATATATATATTTATATATTTATATATATCTATAATATTTTGATTATAATATATTTCGTATATAATATAGTTTAGCTTTAGTCAAAGTAATTATAATTACTATAATGTCTAATGATAAACTTGAACCAACATTCATAAAAATTCCTTTTAGTTTTTTGTTTTACAAGAAATACATAAAATATTTTTTTTGAACGGAGGGTTTCATACGGTATGTTTAGCAATTTTTCGACCGATAAATCTAATATCTGTTGATCTAATAACAATAACAATGATAATTCCCTTATGATTTCAGGTGCTAATTGATCATGAATCGCTGATCCTAATTCGTTTTTTTTGACCCACCCACCCATCGTAAGTTATCTATGATTTTTTTTTTTAATATTCTTAATTCACATCGTCTTTTCCACTCCTGTATAATTGATCCGTTTTAGATGATGATGATGATGCTGCTTAAAATCTGATTCTTGAAACCCGGTTCGGAATATCTCTCCTACTAGTATATATATATAATTCGTATTCGTATATTCATAAGCTCTATATATTTTTTTTGAACGGAGGGTTTCATACGGTATGTTTAGCAATTTTTCGACCGATAAATCTAATATCTGTTGATCTAATAACAATAACAATGATAATTCCCTTATGATTTCAGGTGCTAATTGATCATGAATCGCTGATCCTAATTCGTTTTTTTTACCCACCCACCCATCGTAAGTTATCTATGATTTTTTTTACTACAGGATAAAGCAACACAACTTACGTGGTAGTATCAATTTTAGAAAGACTATTTGTAAGTCTCTTCCTTTTATATGTAGTATTTGGAGTTTGGGACTAATTTTTAATATTCGTAACGTTTTAGATGTACAAAATAATCTCCAATTATCATTGTTAGGTCAAGAATAAAAAATAATATCAATCACTAATACAATCCTCACTTTTCGTTTTTGTTTGCGTTGAACAAACAAAAAAGTCAAGGATATAAGAATATTATCGAATCCATTACGTATGTTTCTTTCATCACAGATTCTACAATCAGCCAAACAGCTGCCCATGAAGCAAATAAATTTAAGAAAACCAAGTTCCACCCATCCAGTTGCTCAACCATCCAGCTCAGCAGCTACATCCTCAGCAGGTCACAAACATCAAATCATTGACATTCTGTCATTGACTGTAACATCCGCTATTTTGACCCGTTTGACTTTATGTGTAATATGACTAACATTCTATTTAATAACATGATTTGGTTCAATTTGTGGCTAAACGACTAGATAATGTGTTTGACGGGTCGATTGACCAATTAATTATGTGATTCGACACTCGACGAATAGTTATTTTGGCTAGTTAGTGTGATGGGTTGACCCGTGGATAGGATCCAAGACCCATTTACCCAACCCACCTTATCCTTTCCCTTTCATTCATTTCATCTATCTATCTTTCTCTTGAACTCCTAGCAAGAACACACACATGCAATCACCTCTCTTTAAGTCTCCTTCATCAAATCATTGTTGTTAACTTGATCAAGAGCAAGAATCATCATCATCTTCATCTCATCTCCATCATATCAAAGAATTGAAGTCTCAAGTGCAAGAAATCCTTTCCATTCGCTCACTTTCGGATTTGAACCTTAGGTGGAACTTTTGGTAAGTCAAACTCATTCCATAATCATCATTTCATGTTTGTTTATCTATTTCTAGTTGGTGTCCAGCCATTTCGAGCCACGAATCGAGTCGAAACTCGTTTTAGGTCAAGTTAGGGTTTTGGTTAGGGTTTGAATGACTTTGGGCGATTTTGGTATTATGAATGGGTTTTGTGGAATGGGTTAAGTGTTATTAGGTGTAATAATGTGTATTCATACTTCAAATTAAGTTTCAAGTTCATACAAATCGATTTGGAGGTCGTTGGATCGTTTTCGGGTGTGTTTGGGTCGTTTTGCTGCACTTGCAGCTGCTGGTTCTGAATCTGCAGGTTGTCCCACTGCGGCGCAGTGGGAGGGCATAGTCCCCACTGCGGCACAGTGGATTCCCTCGGCCATTCTGGCTCCTTAGCCCACTGCGGCGCAGTGGGCATGGTTTTGGCTCACTGCGGCGCAGTGGATACTTTCGGGGAAATTTTGCGCGTCAGTTTTAAAACGTTAATAACTTTTGATCCGTAAGTCCAAATAAGTCGTATGACCTATCGTTAGAATCGTAAGAGAGTCTAGTTTCTTATAGTAACACTCGTTTTATATGAACCTTCTTCCATTTCTAAAAATGTCGAGTCAAAGTGTCTTGTTCTTGCCCGTTTAAGTTGTAAAGGCGTTTAGGGTTTGAGACTTGACCTAATTGTGCTAAACCCACTTGTTTATGAGTGTATAATTGACATTACGGTATTATGATGTATATTTATAGGTTGTGGCCGTGTGGATCCTACTACTCGCTATTAATCTTTTATTAACTTGACTTAAGCTTCTTTGCCGATCAAGGTGAGTTTCGTATCTCCCTACTCACTTGAGATCCGGGCTGAAAAGTGTAAACCTGGTGTGTTTACTTGCATTTGATTGATTGATTGTTTGATTGATTGTTTGCTTGATTGATTGTTTTAGTTGTTGGATTGGTGTGATGGTTCCTGTCGTGAGATTGGTTAAATTGGTTCGAGTATTGAATTGTTGAGACGATTATCATGTGTGAATGACTTAGTTGTATTTGTTAGGTATCTAGTAATAATAGGATAGATGTACATACATGAAAGTCGGTTATGCCTTCGTCGGGTTTTAGATGTGGTGGGAAGGCTGCGGGTGACCCTATATATAAGCATTTGAAACTCGAAGGAAGTAGAATCCTCTGAAGTATATGTACGTATAGTTGGTTTAAGTTGTGGTTGATGGCTTATGGTTGTCGAATGATGATTAGTGGGTTAAGATTGACGATTATTGATTATTAGTTATGGTTCATCATATGTCGATTGACTTGGTTAATATTTTGGTTAAGTATTAATGGCTGATGTTGAGGAATGGTGATTATTGGTTTGTGATTGACGTTTATTGATTGATGACTCAGGATTGGCGAATATTGATCATTGATTCATATTCATCGTATATCGATCGTTGGTTTATGATTTATGCATTTACATTGTTGTAAGCATTGCATACATTATTGTTGGACCCTCGGCAGGGGATTGCCGGCATCCTGGTGCATAGATGTATGCACCCATTTTGGATGTAGACCTGACCCCGAGTATATAGACATATATATCTCGATGTTTTGAGATACAGCCTTGTCCATGGCGATGGCAGAAGGGTATCGTTGCATACGTGATTGAAGGTCACGCTCAGGATAGGCATATTGGCTTATTCATGCATTCCGGCATTTGCATTCATACTCATATCATTTATGCATTCCTCATTACACATTTACTTGTCTTGTGTAATCTCGTTGTTGGACGATGTTGTGTTATGTAGAGGCTCACTGTAAGTCATGTCTAGCCTCTATTCTTATATTGTGATTATTGATGTTGGTTCATTACGAACCATTACTACGAACTCACCAACCTTGTGTTGACTATGCTTAGTACACTTTTCAGGTAACCAGGTTATTCAGGACGTGGAGTTGATTGTTTGCTTACTGTTGAACCCGGACTGGACTGATATGGATCAAGGATCCATTTACCTTACGTTGCATTGTATCTAGGATCTTTAGCCTTCTTTTGTTGTCGGTTGTAATCTTGATGTTTACTTGCTCCTGTTGTATTTTGTTACTGGTTTATCGTTTGTATGGATTCACTGAATCCTCTTATTGCATTTAGTTGTTCTATTGTAATTCCACCTGGTGCTGTATGATTTCCGTGATATTCCGAGCCTCGGCTTGGGGTGTTACAGAATGGTGGCCCATGCAGGTCGTAGAGAATTAGGCGGTTTGACCTAGACTACGGCTTAAGTTAAAACTCTTCATATAGCATGCATGGTTAGGAAATTCGTGTGCAATGTGAAATATGTGAATCCCCTTGTGAGTTCGTAGTTAAAACCACTTATGTGATGGCTTGAATTCAACGTGATGAATGTGGAATGGATACAATGTGGTTAAGGTATGCTTTGATTGAATTTGATTGTCATTAATATGGATTGTTGTTATTGATTGGTGCTAGTTTGATGATTTAGAGCAAAATGAAGTTATGTTATTAACTTAGTATAATATTGTGGCAACCCTAAAAGAACCCGATCAACTCTTTTATGGTCACCCAATATTATAACAGGTTAATAACATCACGGATTGCGCATGCTTGGCTTAGAGTATAATAAGGAACCGATATGCTTAATGGGAGTTGATTAGGTGGAGGGTTAGCCGTTGGTACACCCTGTATACATACCTGGTCAATAACTAGAGAGCATATCGAATTCGGATTATACTTTAAATCACTCGTGTTAGTGACTTGTTTTAGTTGCTTGTAATGAGATGTGTTTAATTCGAGTAATTGGTTTTGACGATGGTAAATTGTTGTGAACTTAGCACGAGGAAAATGATAGACAACGATTAATTGAGAACTTTGATATACTGTCCTTAGTGTAGTAATGTGAAACACGTAGGGTATGTGGTATGATAACATGATATATGACAGTTAATTGAGAATAAGTATGTGTTGGCCTTAGTAAGAAACATAGAACATGTGTAGTGTGTCGGCGTTAAAACACTAACTAATAAGACGGTTAACATGAGAAAAACTGTGAAGCTAACCCCGGGTCATAAACTCTAGAACTACTACTATTATTGGATTTAGTGGTGGAATGACGTGTTGACTAGTATGATTTAGTAACATATATGTTATGCGTGTGTGATGTGTATGTATGTAGGTATGGCCCGTAGTGGTCAAGTTGAAATCGTAAATGCTTTTGTTGTAATTTGACTTAAACGTGTTGATAAACGGTTAGGATACGACGTGATAGATATGTTGATATGCACCCTAAGAGAGTATCGAGGTTGTAAACATCCTAACTCATATGTATTATAAACGAATGATTTTCCAACACTAATAATGTTAATCATAATCGGTGAACAATAGGGATATGTTGCTTAATGGTATGTGAACTTAAAAACGTATGAGGCATAGTTAAACTTGATTGCATGCGGGTTAGGGGATAACTGGTAATGCACGTGTAAAAGGTATTAGTAGACGGGCGATTGTAAGAATGAAGTTAACAAGTTAGTTTTATTGTATGATGTATTGACATGATCACATGAATTAAAGGTAACCAATGGTAATGAACTTAACATGATAAAATAATGAATAACAATTTCATAGGATTCTAACACTCTTACCTTAGTATAATAACATGAAATGAGTATGTTATATGGTATGAGAGCATTAACTACTTGTGTGACTAATATGTGAGCATTGTGAGGCTAACTTTCGGGTCAACGCGTTACTTACCTTGTAGAAAATGGTGAGATCAAGAAGGAATACGACTAGCCATAGCGATGAGCCGGATTTAGCAACCGTGATTGCCCAAGCGGTGGTAAATGCCATACCCACTATCGTAGCCCAAGTCACGGCAAGCCTCCAAGGAAACAACGAGACGCGTGAAACTAGAGTAAATATGGGCGATGAGGAGGTGGCGGGTAGAGCCTCATCAAAAAGGAAAGAAATCGGAGAACCTAGTGAGGCAAGGAAAGCGGGCAGGTTTGACCCCTATGGTCATAATAAGGGTAGATCCAGGGCGGCGAGGGGATCGGTGAAGAAAGCGTATGTAGGACCTCATCCGTCATGTAAAGGATGTGACAATCACCACCCCATCAACTTTCAATGTCGGGCGTGTTTTAATTGCAACCAAGTTGGCCACATGTCCAATAATTGTAGAGCCCCGAGAACGGGCCCAACGAACGTGGCTCCTATTCATGTCGTCCCTCCCCAAGGTAATCAACAGAAAGGCGAGTGTTTCGGATGTGGTAGTCGTGCACACTACGTGAAAGATTGTCCAAAATGGATTGGACAACAAACTGAAGTAGCAGAGCCGGCAAGGAAAACTTACTTAGGATCTCACCCCTTGTGTGGGAGGTGTAATCGCCATCACTCTCCCACTATCCAATGTGGGACTTGCTTTAATTGTAATCGAATCGGGCACTTAGCTGGGATTTGTAGAGCACCGAAAGCGACACCATTGAATGTAACGCCTCTTCAAACCATCTATCCCCAAGCTGACCACCCTCGGAGCCATCAAGGTGTTTGTTTTGTGTGTGGTAGCCCCGACCACTACAGAAATGCTTGTCCTAAACGGACCGAACCACAAGCCCAAGTGGCGATTCCTCGTAATCAACTACAAATAGTCATTTATAATCAAAGCCGTGACCAGCAAGACCATCAAGTTCAACCTCGTAGCCGACCTTTTGCAGAGAATGGCAGAGGAGATCAAAGTGATCCCAACGTTGGTTAAGGTACATCCCTCCTAATGATTGTTATGTTACGACACCATTCGATATCGAAACCGACTATGAATCTCGTTTATTCTAACGTTACTCCTTTGAGTTACATTCGTTCGTGTGTTTTGGAATTATATGTTTGCAATTTTGACTGTTTAGCGACTCGCTAACTAAATTTATTCAAATACTCCGTGTATCTATCTCGACTCTAAAAGACGACAAGACTCCTCATTTACTTAGTGCCTATGATCTAAAGATTCTTGGCGAGAAAGTGAATGTAATCTGGAAGCCACCGGGTAAGGCAGTTCTAAAGTTGCGTGGTAGGGTTACTAGTGTAAAATATCTAACGGTAGGATTCTTAGGGTTCCGTGTAAGTTTTTCCAACTTAGGCGTCCTTAGAGCTACCGTCTCAAGAATCTGAAAGCTAACGTCATCCTTGTCAATCTTGAGTCTCCCGAGGACCTTCCGGGTGACTTACCGGGCTTGTCCCATCTCGATAACTTAAATTTCGTTTATGCTCAACTTCCCAACATCGCGCGCGTAGTCAAAGCCCTTATAGACTTCTGAGACGTGAATAAGCAGGTAGTGAAAGACGGGAGAGAGATTGGAAGAAAAACGAATTGGAATGGACCTCGCCGTGAAGTCGCCGACGTCAAGAAGTGATCATGATACGACGAAACCGGTAAAAATTTGACAACTTGGCACATTGGTGTTTAGAAGAAATGGGTTAGGTACACGAAGACTCGATTTCTGTCCTTCCAGATAAAGAAAGTCGCTTAACTCCAATTCAGGGAGCCATCCCATGAGCAACGGGCACTCAAACCGACTTGAGACTTGATCAAAGATAATGTACTTATAACCATGACGGCAATCCTGTACAACGACGGTTGTTACGCGAGTATTCGAATGCCACTGACCGAAACACTAAGTAGTAGAGATGTTATTCTCCACTGGGACAAGCCAAGAAGCAAGGAAAGCCAAAGTAACGGGTCAGGATTTCTAATAGGAATGACAAGGACAACTTCTCAAGCTAAGAAAATAGCCAGCTAGCTCACATGCTAAGTAAGGAGTATGCCGGCGTGAGGCTGAGACCGTGAGAGTTGAAAGTGGGTGACTTTGTACGTTTGAAAGTATCACAGTGGAAAGGCGTCATCCGATTCGTGAAGCGAGACGAACTCGGGCCAAGGTATAATTGTCCTTACAAGATCCTCGAAGGGGGTTGGAAAAGTCGCTTATTGAATAGAAGTTCCACAAGAGCTTAGCGGTGTACAGGATGTGTTTCATAATTGCAACCTACGCGAGTGTTTGGCGGACCCTACATATCATGTGCCTAGGGACGAGATTAGGGTTGATTCGGATTTGAATCTTATTGAAGAACCGGTAGAGATCTTGGACCGCCGAGTCAAGAAACTCAAGATTTAGCTCTACACGATTGTCAAGGTTAGATGGAATGCTAGACGTGGAGCCGAGTTCACTTGGGAACGAGAAGATCATATGAAGTCCAAGTACCCACATTTGTTTAACGATTAGTGTCTTGTCGAATTTCGGGACGAAATTCTTTTAACGGGGGGATAATGTAACATCCGCTATTTTGACCCGTTTGACTTTATGTGTAATATGACTAACATTCTATTTAATAACATGATTTGGTTCAATTTGTGGCTAAACGACTAGATAATGTGTTTGACGGGTCGATTGACCGATTAATTATGTGATTCGACACTCGACGAATAGTTATTTTGGCTAGTTAGTGTGATGGGTTGACCCGTGGATAGGATCCAAGACCCATTTACCCAACCCACCTTATCCTTTCCCTTTCATTCATTTCATCTATCTATCTTTCTCTTGAACTCCTAGCAAGAACACACACACATGCAATCACCTCTCTTTAAGTCTCCTTCATCAAATCAGTGTTGTTAACTTGATCAAGAGCAAGAATCATCATCATCTTCATCTCATCTCCATCATATCAAAGAATTGAAGTCTCAAGTGCAAGAAATCCTTTCCATTCGCTCACTTTCGGATTTGAACCTTAGGTGGAACTTTTGGTAAGTCAAACTCATTCCATAATCATCATTTCATGTTTGTTTACCTATTTCTAGTTGGTGTCCAGCCATTTCGAGCCACGAATCGAGTCGAAACTCGTTTTAGGTCAAGTTAGGGTTTTGGTTAGGGTTTTGAATGACTTTGGGCGATTTTGGTATTATGAATGGGTTTTGTGGAATGGGTTAAGTGTTATTAGGTGTAATAATGTGTATTCATACTTCAAATTAAGTTTCAAGTTCATACAAATCGATTTGGAGGTCGTTGGATCGTTTTCGGGTGTGTTTGGGTCGTTTTTTTGCTGCACTTGCAGCTGCTGGTTCTGAATCTGCAGGTTGTCCCACTGCGGCGCAGTGGGAGGGCATAGTCCCCACTGCGGCGCAGTGGATCTCCTTCGGCCATTCTGGCTTTAGCCCACTGCGGCGCAGTGGGCATGGTTTTGGCTCACTGCGGCGCAGTGGATACTTTCGGGGAAATTTTGCGCGTCAGTTTTAAAACGTTAATAACTTTTGATCCGTAAGTCCAAATAAGTCGTATGACCTATCGTTAGAATCGTAAGAGAGTCTAGTTTCTTATAGTAACACTCGTTTTATATGAACCTTCTTCCATTTCTAAAAATGTCGAGTCAAAGTGTCTTGTTCTTGCCCGTTTAAGTTGTAAAGGCGTTTAGGGTTTGAGACTTGACCTAATTGTGCTAAACCCACTTGTTTATGAGTGTATAATTGACATTACGGTATTATGATGTATATTTATAGGTAGTGGCCGTGTGGATCCTACTACTCGCTATTAATCTTTTATTAACTTGACTTAAGCTTCTTTGCCGATCAAGGTGAGTTTCGTATCTCCCTACTCACTTGAGATCCGGGCTGAAAAGTGTAAACCTGGTGTGTTTACTTGCATTTGATTGATTGATTGCTTGATTGATTGTTTTAGTTGTTGGATTGGTGTGATGGTTCCTGTCGTGAGATTGGTTAAATTGGTTCGAGTATTGAATTGTTGAGACGATTATCATGTGTGAATGACTTAGTTGTATTTGTTAGGTATCTAGTAATATTAGGATAGATGTACATACATGAAAGTCGGTTATGCCTTCGTCGGGTTTTAGATGTGGTGGGAAGGCTGCGGGTGACCCTATATATAAGCATTTGAAACTCGAAGGAAGTAGAATCCTCTGAAGTATATGTACGTATAGTTGGTTTAAGTTGTGGTTGATGGCTTATGGTTGTCGAATGATGATTAGTGGGTTAAGATTGACGATTATTGATTATTAGTTATGGTTCATCATATGTCGATTGACTTGGTTAATATTTTGGTTAAGTATTAATGGCTGATGTTGAGGAATGGTGATTATTGGTTGTGATTGACGTTTATTGATTGATGACTCAGGATTGGCGAATATTGATCATTGATTCATATTCATCGTATATCGATCGTTGGTTTATGATTTATGCATTTACATTGTTGTAAGCATTGCATACATTATTGTTGGACCCTCGGCAGGGGATTGCCGGCATCCTGGTGCATAGATGTATGCACCCATTTTGGATGTAGACCTGACCCCGAGTATATAGACATATATATCTCGATGTTTTTGAGATACAGCCTTGTCCATGGCGATGGCAGAAGGGTATCGTTGCATACGTGATTGAAGGTCACGCTCAGGATAGGCATATTGGCTTATTCATGCATTCCGGCATTTGCATTCATACTCATATCATTCATGCATTCCTCATTACACATTTACTTGTCTTGTGTAATCTTGTTGTTGGACGATGTTGTGTTATGTAGAGGCTCACTGTAAGTCATGTCTAGCCTCTATTCTTATATTGTGATTATTGATGTTGGTTCCTTACGAACCATTACTACGAACTCACCAACCTTGTGTTGACTATGCTTAGTACACTTTTCAGGTAACCAGGTTATTCAGGACGTGGAGTTGAATTGTTTGCTTACTGTTGAACCCGGACTGGACTGATATGGATCAAGGATCCATTTACCTTACGTTGCATTGTATCTAGGATCTTTAGCCTTCTTTTGTTGTCGGTTGTAATCTTGATGTTTACTTGCTCCTATTGTATTTTGTTACTTGTTTATCGTTTGTATGGATTCACTGAATCCTCTTATTGCATTTAGTTGTTCTATTGTAATTCCACCTGGTGCTGTATGATTTCCGTGATATTCCGAGCCTCGGCTTGGGGTGTTACATTGACTGGCGAGGGAAAAACACAAGAAGAAGCTGAAAGAGAACTCGACAGAATAAGAAAGAATAAGGAAAATGAACAGAAAAATCTCGAGTATATTCAGCAGCTAGCTCTTCTAGAAAAGGATCAACTGGATGGTGAACAAAGAATGCTTCTAACAACTATTGGGTCAGCTGGTTTATACAAGCAGAAGCATGAAGAGGTTGAAAGACAGTTGAGTGAAAAGAAGAAGGCCTTCATTGAAGAAAAGGAAAAATGGATAAAGTATATGGAAACAAGAAAGAGGCCAGAACCAATTGTTGCTGCTCAAGCCTTTCTTGCTGATATGGGAAAGAAAACAAACTTGAAAATCCAAAGAGATGGCATAGATAGACCAGTGATGCTTGAAAATGTGCAAAAGACAAAACTAGGTGCTAGTGAGTGGTTGGAAGTTCACATGCTTGTCAAAGACAAAACCGCTCCAAGCTATGCTCCTCTTCAGAGACTCCTTCGTGAATACTTACCGAGGCAAGAAAATATGAAGTTAAGTTCAGAACAAATTTGCCGATGGTGAGACAATACTTTGGGTCATCAGCATCCACCTGTTCATCGGCTGGTCAAATGCCTTCAATAAAAAGAAAAATTGACTATCAGTTTGTCCCAGGTGCTCTTCCTCCAATCTCTGGTAATGCTACCTTGAATACCAGACTTCCTCCCAGAAGTTTCTTTGAGGAAGGGAAAGTGTTGGAGAACCCTGCTGGTATGTTCTATACCAACATCAAGATTGATCAACTCTTCTTCAGACTTGAAGGGATTGAAAAAGCCTCCACCGGATATCTGATCAGCATTCGAAAGAGATGTGCCAGCAGAACAAACAATAGGTGGTTTATCAGCAAGATAGATGAAGAGCTTCTAAATCCACACAAGCGAAATGATCCAGTGCTGAGGATTGCCAAGCAAGAAGATGTTTGGGAAATGGAGGCTGCAAATCGTTAAATGTCTTGTAATTTAATGTTAATGCTTGTTGGTCAGCATGTAACAAACTTTTGTGAAATATAAGACATCTTTTACTAACACTTATAATTCATTATAAGTCTTACCTACTCAACAAGCCTTCTCAGCGAATAGGGGGAGATTGTTGAGTCAAGGATTCGCTGACAAGACCTTGTCGCTGATAAGTGTCATCAGCGTGCAACCAGCGAGTCCAGTGACTCTTTGCCAACAATGTATTCTTATCCAAATTGTAAGTCAAGTCAGGAAGAATTCAAATAAGAAGAAGACAAGAGTCACATGGTGGTTGTTCCAACTGTATAATACCTTGTATGGCAAAGTTGCAGTTGAATCCAAAAGAAAAGGGTTTCTCTCTCATACCCGATTAGGTAAAGAAGACAAAAGCTTCTGATGGAAGGACTTCAAGCCAATGGCATCTCGACAACCACCACTCTATCACTATCAAAGCAAGACTGTGTTGCCCTAATTCCTCCCCTATAAAAGGCAACACAACCGTACACAAGTATTTGTGTTTGTCACCACAAAGTGTGTGTCACTTAGTTTTTCTCTCTTGTAATTGTTTAAGTTTATAGTTAGTCTAAAACTTAACAATTGTATTTTTCATTTACTCTCTTGTAAGACAAGTTGTAATATCAACCATGTATTCACTGTTTAATCAATGATACATATGATTAGACTTGCTTAGACTCTTGTACTTGAATTCTACTTTTGTACATGTTCTTTACTTACTCTTAATTACATTCTTTTCTAGATAATTAATATAAGTTAAGCAATTCGTAGACTGTTAATGTACCACTTTCTGATTTTGTGAGTTGACTCCCCACTCCCTAAATCAAGGCTGATTTGTTATTGGGTCAAAGAGTAGGGTCCTAATCTGATGTGGAGCAGGACTTGGATTCTTATCAATTAGTTTCACTTTTTTTTCACTGCAGATTACACATTCAGTTTCACAGTTTGTACTGCCGCTTATTTCAAAAGTAAATCAGTGTCATTTAATTACACTAAGGTCTTTCCCTTACCCAACGAGTTCATAGCTCATGGACAACTTTAGTCGTTCAAATTTTGTAATATATACCATGGTTTTAGATTTCAAATTTAGTATATACCTAATATATTCTCTTAACTTTAGTTGATATTTTGTTAAAGGCAGCCGGATACCTTGATTGTGAAGTAAGGCACACACTTTCCCATATGCTGACCGGACTTTGGTTTATAAATATGTAAATGATGGAAACCATTGTAACATGTTTTTTTTTTTAATAACCGCTGTTAGTTGGGTTTTCAATTAGGAAAACTTAGGAATGGAGTTTATGAAGGAAACCATTCTATTAATATTTTACTTATTTTTCTACTAATTGCTATTAATTAGGAGGTCCAAAAGATATAATCGTACCCAAATTATGATAGAGATAAAAGTGGTGGGAGCAAATTGACATGTGGCATTGAAAGACAGTAATACGTAGCTACGCGTTGCTTCAGAATATCTCCATTTCCCCAATCCTGTTTTAGTGTGTTTGCTAATATTTATATGTTTGCTAATCAAGTAATTGTTTTGTAACACCCGTGAGTTGACCACAAAAACTTTTGAGTCAAAAATAAAATTTTAAACTTGAAAATGCGACCTCGTATTCGTCTGTCGGCATCGTATTTAAAAATCGACATCGTATTTTATAAACGACCTCGTATTTAGTTACCGGCATCGTATTTCTGACTTAGCATCGTATATGAGACTGACCTCGTATTTTATGTCTGACATCGTATTCTTGAGTTAGTATGGAAACCCTTCTATTTTAACCCTACATATAAATTAGTCTTATTCTTTCACAAACCCTCATTTCTATCACCTTA
Organism: Erigeron breviscapus; assembly: GCA_034093135.1. Taxonomy (NCBI): domain Eukaryota; kingdom Viridiplantae; phylum Streptophyta; class Magnoliopsida; order Asterales; family Asteraceae; genus Erigeron; species Erigeron breviscapus. The sequence continues at coordinate 141,935,453 of CM067169.1, forward strand.
GCCACCTAGCAAAAACACACACACACTTTTGCTACCCCATTTTCCCTTACTACCCCATTTTTACTACCTCACTTTACTACCTCATAAACAACAAGTTTTATGGAAATCAAACCTTATTTTGTTTAGATTTAGCTTCAATAACAGTGTTTTTACGTCCTAAACATCATCACAAACATCTATTTTGGTCAGATTTGATGTAAGAATCAAAACCCTTTTTATGCTCTTCTTTTGGTATTTTTCAGTTTTTCCTTTAATACACACACTACACACACCAAGTTTTAAAGTTTTTACGTCCAAAATGTTTAGAATCATATACTACAGCTTTTGTCAAAGTTTCGTGTGATTTCGTTAACAAAATCTTGAGATTTAAGGAACTTTGTACAATTTTTGTAAACTTTGTTCAAATGGGTCTTTGGGATTTAAGTCCGTTTTCGAGTTTCTGACTTTAGTATTGTTTTCCTATCATATTTGTGGGTCTAAAAGTACAACTTGATGTTAAAACACCTTTCAGATCGAAAGAAACAATTAGGGTTTTCTATAGCAAAATTGGGGAAGAACAGCTCAAATTTGCGACCCCGCCACTCAATTTGCGACCCCGCCACTCAATTTGCGACCCCGTTCACTATTCCAATTTCAGTTTGTCTTTTAGTGAAATACTACCCCAAAATTTGTGACCTCGCAATTGAGATTTACGACCTCGCAATTGAACTCCAAAATACTACCCTAAAATACTACCCCAAAATACTACCCCAATTTCAATTTTGTCCTTTAGTGAAATACTACCCCAGATTTCTAGCCTCTCAAATCTAGCCTCTTAACTTAGCCTCTTAATTTAGCCTCTCAATTTCAACCTCTCAAATAAGACCCCAAATCTCAATTAAGACCCCAATTCTCAAATAAGACCCCAAATCTCAATTAAGACCTCAATTCTCAAATAAGACCCCAAATTCAATTTAAGACCCCAACTTTCAATTGAGACCTCGGATTCCGATTACTACCTCGATTTAGTAAACTTTGGTCGGTTTAGTCAACTTGGTCAAATTTGGTCGGTTTGGTCAACTTTGGTCAACTTTAGTCGATTTGGTCAACTTAGTCAAACTCGTAATTTGGTCAACGTTAGTCAAACTTGTAAATTTTGGTCAAGTCAAACTTGAGCGCTTTTGGACAACTTAGTTAACACTTGGTGGCATGTTATGAGCACGCTAGCCTATAATGAATACATACTTAATTGTGATAACTTGTAACAGATTGATTGCGTACTGGTTACTTGCTTTCTGATATCTTGTGTAGCTTAAACTTGATTGCTAGCTGTCAGGTGAGTTTTCGTAGCCCCTTTTTACTTATGTTTTGGGGTGAAAGGAATACAAAATGTGTTTTTATTTATGCCGTAATTGTTTTCATTGCTATTCGATGGCTATTAGACTACTGTATGATATTGATATACATTCTAGCCAGGTCATGTCTATGACCGTAAGCGGATTCATATTGGTATTTATTTAGCCAGGTCTATGACCGTAAGCGACTTCATATTGGTATTCATTTAGCCAGGTCTAGGACCGTAAGAGGCTTCATACATGTATTCATTCTAGCCATGTCGACTGTAAGGGCACGTTTATATGTATTCATACTAAATGTATCGTAAGTAGGTCTATAGCCATTTCATACTATGTTTCGCGTATCCATAATTGACGGCATAACCATACTCATTCAAATGATAGACGTTTTCAAGTGATTATTCAAGTAAACGATTTGTGATTCAAATGAGGATTTCAAGTATACAAACATGAATTCAAAACCTATGAACTCACCAACCTTTGTGTTGACTCTTTTAAGTATTCCTTTCAGATAATCAAGTAAATCGTGGCTAGGATGGTAGCATGAGACTCGTAGCAGACTTCAGGCTTAGGACTTGGAGTGTTGCATGCTTTTCTATGTGCTAGTTGGCACTATGCCTAATCGTTTCCCCTGCGTGGGAACTTATCTTATGTTTTATTTGAATGCTTTGTTGAACCTATGTTCGTGACTTATGTTTTGCTTAATTGAACTATGTATTCGACTATTTATGGTTAATCTATGCACTCATTTAGTTATTCCTATGTAACATCCATGTGCGCGTGTGCTTTATCTTGCACCCCGAGTTTTCCGTCTTAGTCAGGGTGTGACATGTTTCTTTGCTGCTAGGCTTATAAATCTGCAAATGGGAGATGACAAGTTTCATGAACCGAATCTCAAATGTCTGGGTGCAGCTTTAGATGTTGTCAACTTCTTTATAGTGAACCTAGACTACACGGATTTTGCGCACTGTAGTTTATTAACTGATAAATACCGTTATGCAAGGAAGGAGCTTGGAGCACTTGTTACTGCTGTCAATGATAATGACAACAGCCACATAGTAGATGTCGCAGATGTTACTTCTGTTGTTAAGATCCTATCTGATTCTTCTATATTAAAAAACAACCTCCATTACCTTGAGAAGAAAGCTGTTGCAGACGCTGAACATGTTGAAGCATCCAAAATCCCCTGAACTATTATTATTGTGATAAGCTTGAACTTATATATATATATATTTCAACATCCTCCCTCAAGCTGAATCACAATACAGAAGCAGTTGTCATTTATGCAGATGTCTAACAAACAGATCAAATTTTTTTAATTTTTTACAAATAGACTTATGCTGATTGAAAGATAATTCTTTAGTAAAAATGTCAGCAATTTGATCTTTAGAATCAACCTTAATAAATTTTTAAAAACTAGATGCCACTTTTTCTCTTACTAAGTGAACATCAATCTCAAAGTGTTTAGATTTTTCATGAAATACAGGATTTCCAGCTATTTGAATAGCTTAACTATTATCACAAAACATATGAACAGGAATTAAATTATCAAGACTCATATCTTGAAGTAAATTTGATAACCAAATAGCTTCACAAGTGGCAGAAGCCATACATCTATACTCTGCTTTTGTAGATGACCTAGAAATAGTAGCTTGTTTTTTACTTTTCCAGGATATCAAGGAGTTACCCAGAAAAACACAATAGCCTGAAACAGATTTTCTGGAGACAGGACACTTTGCCCAATCTGAATCAGAATATACATTAATATCAAGTTTACTATTTCTATCAAACTGAATTCCAGAACCAGGGGAGCCTTTCAAGTATCTTAAAACCCTAAGTGCAACTTTGAAATGAGATTGTAAAGGAGCATGCATATGCTGACTTAGACAATCAACAGAATAAGATATATCAGGTCTTGTATGGGTAAGGTAATAAGCTTACCTACAAGCTGTTAATATCTAGAAACATTAGTAAGATAACAATCACCTTCAGATTCTTTAGTGCTTAAAACAACATTTTGAGGTAAAGGTGTATTAATAGGTTTAGCTGCAAGGAGACCAAACTCATGTAGAAGTTCTAAACAATACTTTCTTTGTGTTAAACAAATCCCTTTGTCATTTTTAAGAACTTCTATACCTAAAAAATATTTTAAAAAACCTAAATCTTTAATCATAAATTTTGAACTCAAAAACTGTTTTACTTTATTAATTTCTTCATCATTGTTTCCAGTCACCACTATATCATCAACATAAACCAAAAGAGCAATAAAGACAAAATCAGACCTTTTAGTAAACAAAGAATAATCATGTTTACTTTGAACAAAGCCATGCTCAACCAAGGCAGTGGTTAACTTAGCATTCCATTGCCTTGGGGCTTGCTTAAGACCATACAAGGATTTTTCCAACTTGCAAACTTTATTACTGTTACTACCATAACAACCAAGAGGAACTGTCATATATACTTCTTCTTTTAAATCACCATATAAAAATGCATTATTAACATCAAGTTGAAACAAAGACCAACCCTTACTAACTGCAATACTAATCAAACACCTAACAGTTGTCATTTTTACCACAGGACTAAAAGTTTCTTCATAATCAATACCTATCTTTTGACTATAACCTTTTGCAACCAACCTAGCTTTATATCTTTCTACTTCACCTGAAGCTTTATACTTTATCTTATAAATCCATTTACAGCCTATAGCTTCTCTATTACTAGGTAAATCAGTTAGAGTCCAAGTACTATTCCTATGAAGTGCTTCAATTTCATTATTCATAGCTTCTATCCATTTAGGATCTTTAATAGCATCTTCATAACAAGTTGGTTCAACAGCTTTATTTAAGTTAGTAGTAAAACAGAAATTAGTACTACTAAGACTGGCATAACTCACAAACTTTTCTAAACCATACTTCACATTAGAATCAAGTATATAATCATTCAAATAAGCAGGTTTTCTACTTGTTCTTTCAGACCTTCTAAGATCAGGACCACCCTCTTCTGTAACAGTAGTAGCACTAGAATCACCCATTTTAAACAATCAAATATAGATATAACAGCAGAAAAACAATTTATCACCAAAAAAACAAACCAAACAACAATAAATAATCAAGACCAAATAATCAAACAAATATGAATCTCTGGAGTTTTATAGATCACACAAGATCCAATATAGTCAAACAGATAGAACTACTACCAGGATTCCAAACTTCTAAAGAAGTAGGTCAAGGCAGCCGTAATATCCTATATATTTAGATCTGGCAATCCACCAAAGATAAAGAATAGAAGACTTACAGTGCTATAATCGAAGACGAAAATAAGAAGAACAATAGTATTACCAGAGATACCAAGCGGAAGCAATACTCAAAACGAACCAGAAGAGGAAAATTAGGGTTTTCAGATAAAAAACCCTAATTATCAATCTTCAATCACCAATATAACCGAAACCCTATTTAATCGAAACCCTAACACCAGGATCTGAGATCGATCACCGAACAAACCCTAGATCTTCGATTTTATCAAACCTGTCACTGATACCATGTAAAAATTATGAAACTGAATCTCTTCTACACTAATGCTTCAATATTATTACCAGAAAATAAGAACAATTAGTAGTCCTCAAACGAGTGCTACTATTACAATAGAAAAGAATCGTCCTCTAATAGATGCGATTCACTAATACATCAATCACTCATACAATATAACCTCACTACAAATACTCTCAATCTAAACCTAACACAAAGATCAAGATGATCTTGTTATACAGAAAATACATAATATATGATGAAAATACGGCCACAATGAAAACACACAAAACCCTTAAAAACCTGCAAATGGAGATAACGAATATATATAGACAGAAGAATTGAAGCTTACTAGCTTTAGTCCCTGCAGATACACTTATTACAGTTTAAGCAAAAACATAAACATATAAAATAAATTACAAGAATACCCCCTGAACTTTTGTATTGTGATAAGCTTGAACTATATGTTGTTTCGGGAAGACCAAGTAATAACATTTCCAGACCAATAAAAAATGGTGCCAGTAGTACCTTTCCTTATTTCGATGTTATCCCCATAGCCACTGTTGCTGTAGCCGACCAATTTGCTATCTCCTCGACCTCATACTTTAGACCAGTTCGAACCGTGCCTTTTAAATACCTTAAACATTTAGTGTTGGTGAAATGTGCAACAGGTATCGTCATTGGATTATGCCTTTTTTGTTTGTGTTTGTTTATGTGGGTCAAAAAATGTGTTCTTACAAAAACATGTGTATGCTGTAATTTTAGGAAGCCAAGGACCATAACTGCAGACAGAATGGCGGTTGAGGCAATGGCTAAGATGGAGGCTCCTCCATCCCCTGTTCAGTTTTTGCCTGTTATTAATGAACAAAATGTCGTTATAGGTATCGTCACACTCCATGGGCTTGTTTCTGCTGGCCTCTGATCAAAGCTCTTACAAGTTCATCCCCTTTCGGTTGTTTGTCTGTCTATTATGTAGCATTCAAGAAAAGATTTCCCATGTTCATCATCATAAGGGTTGTATTTCTATTCTGTTCATTTTTTGGGGTTTTGAAAGTTTATCATAATGGAATTATCCATCTAAAGTTTTTTTTTTGAAAATCTTAATATTGGTGATAGAACCCTGAAATCTATAAATTAAAATGAAAGAAACAAGATAGTTGGCCTGATGAGATAGGCAGATCTCCATATTAATGATAAACTCAGATAATTAGATAACAAGACAAGGTCCAAAATGTAGTTCTTTACTTACTCTTAATTACATTCTTTCTAGATAATTAATATAAGTTAAGCAATTCGTAGACTGTTAATGTACCACTTTCTGATTTTGTGAGTTGACTCCCCACTCCCTAAATCAAGGCTGATTTGTTATTGGGTCAAAGAGTAGGGTCCTAATCTGATGTGGAGCAGGACTTGGATTCTTATCAATTAGTTTCACTTTTTTTTCACTGCAGATTACACATTCAGTTTCACAGTTTGTACTGCCGCTTATTTCAAAAGTAAATCAGTGTCATTTAATTACACTAAGGTCTTTCCCTTACCCAACGAGTTCATAGCTCATGGACAACTTTAGTCGTTCAAATTTTGTAATATATACCATGGTTTTAGATTTCAAATTTAGTATATACCTAATATATTCTCTTAACTTTAGTTGATATTTTGTTAAAGGCAGCCGGATACCTTGATTGTGAAGTAAGGCACACACTTTCCCATATGCTGACCGGACTTTGGTTTATAAATATGTAAATGATGGAAACCATTGTAACATGTTTTTTTTTTTAATAACCGCTGTTAGTTGGGTTTTCAATTAGGAAAACTTAGGAATGGAGTTTATGAAGGAAACCATTCTATTAATATTTTACTTATTTTTCTACTAATTGCTATTAATTAGGAGGTCCAAAAGATATAATCGTACCCAAATTATGATAGAGATAAAAGTGGTGGGAGCAAATTGACATGTGGCATTGAAAGACAGTAATACGTAGCTACGCGTTGCTTCAGAATATCTCCATTTCCCCAATCCTGTTTTAGTGTGTTTGCTAATATTTATATGTTTGCTAATCAAGTAATTGTTTCTTTGCTGCTAGGCTTATAAATCTGCAAATGGGAGATGACAAGTTTCATGAACCGAATCTCAAATGTCTGGGTGCAGCTTTAGATGTTGTCAACTTCTTTATAGTGAACCTAGACTACACGGATTTTGCGCACTGTAGTTTATTAACTGATAAATACCGTTATGCAAGGAAGGAGCTTGGAGCACTTGTTACTGCTGTCAATGATAATGACAACAGCCACATAGTAGATGTCGCAGATGTTACTTCTGTTGTTAAGATCCTATCTGATTCTTCTATATTAAAAAACAACCTCCATTACCTTGAGAAGAAAGCTGTTGCAGATGCTGAACATGTTAAAGCATCCAGAATCCAGTTTGATAAACCAGAGTTGAAGAAAAAAGACTCCCCATATAGATTATAAAATCAGAGAAGATTTAAGCCGTTGCAGAATATGTAAACAAGGGTTGGAACTGTCTCACGATGATTGTAATAGATTTCTGCTGTTGCGGAATCTGGATAACATTTCCCGTGACAGATTTGAAGCCTGGAGAGAATGAAAAGGTGAAGTCGGAAGCTGCCTGGTGTTGCTTAATGTTTAAAGTTTTTCCGCTGCTGAATTGTTTATGTTTGTGTGCAAAGCAGAACCATATAATACGTATCAATGTGTAATCATCACTAGTATCACCTTAACTTGCTGAAGTGTCATGAATGACTTGTTATGCACTTTAAATTACATGTCCTCTCATTTCTGATCTTTTAATCCCCCTGCAATTGGTAGTCGGTTATTCATATATTGTTGCCAGGTTCATAGGATCATTACTTTTCGGGATAAACTCTATGATGAATTACCTTATGATGCTTATGGTAATGTCGTTTAATGGTGGTGTCTTTGTGGCAATCGTTGTTGGACTGGCTGTTGGATACTGGTTGTTTAGGAGTGCGGATGATGAAGAAATTATGCTTTTGATTTTGGCTTGTTATTGTTGGTGCATGTTTCTCGGTGACAAACGCATTCTAGATGTGTATGTATTTTATATTCAAGTCTTGTAATTTATCTTGTAAATTACCGTTTGTCAATAATATTACCTTGGCATATATTGTGATCATATTGGGATCCTTTTATGTTTATATGTTTGTTTATTATTTATGTTTTGCAGGTACTTGACATGAATGTAAACATTACATGTAAAGAGTAATTAAGTTAATGTTGTTTCTGCGTTTAACAGCAGTAGAAACATTAACTTAATGTACTTCCAAAGGGAAGTTAAGTTAATGTTGTTTCTGCGTTTAACAGCAGTAGAAACATTAACTTAATATATTTCCAAAGGTAATATTGTCAATGTTGTTTCTGCGTTTAACAGCAGTAGAAACATTGGCTGAGTTAATGTTGTTTCTGCGTTTAACAGCAGTAGAAACATTAACTCAAATATTCCTAAGTGTCATTTGAGAGTTCTTGGGAACAAGCAAAAGTTTGCTTGTTCAGAAGAACACTCAAATGGTTTGAGAGTTTCTTGGGAACAAGCAAAAGTTTGCTTGTTCAGAAGAACTCTCAAATGGTTTGAGAGTTTCTTGGGAACAAGCAAATGTTTGCTTGTTCAGAAGAACTCTCAAACAGTTTGTGTGTTCAGGGAAACACAAAAACAGGCCAAACCCATAGGGTTTTGCGTGTTCCTGCCCTGCCTATATATATGGGTGTGTGTTCATGCGTGTTCCAACAAGAGTGTAGAGAGAGAAACAAGCAAATCTTGAGAGAGAAACTACTAGAGCTAAGAACACACAAATCTAGTAGATCTTGAGGGTGCTACTCGACTCACGCACGAACCGCAAAACACACACCCGGTTTGGTTGGCTTGTAGACTTAGATTACCACGTTGGTTGGTAAGGTTTGTCCGGAAAGCCGCCTCACTATATTAACCAAATACGAGTGTTTATGTTCACGCAAAGATATATATATATATATATATATATATATATATATATATATAATATATATATAACATATATATATATATATATATATATATAGGTTTTAGGTAAAATAAAACAAGTATTAAAGTAAAACAAATAAAATAATAGGTTTCTCTTCACTTAAGATCACCGTGCATCATGAAAATTATCGTGCATCAATTGCTTCGTGAATCTCCGTGCATCAGTTTAACCATGATCTAAGGGTCAAGATCTTGTCTTATCTGTTTTACTTTAATACTTGTTTTACAATACCCAACCCCTACATATCTATATTATATAATATAATATATAAATATATATATATATATATATATATATATAACACTATATATATATATATATTTGCGTGAACATAAAACACTCGTATTTGGTTAATATAGTGAGGCGGCTTTCCGGACAAACCTTACCACACGTGGTAATATAATATAATATTATATAAATAAAATTAGATATATATAAATAAATTAGATATATGTAAATATTTTTATGTTCCAGTGGTTTAACGGAAACCCAAAAAATCCGCCATACCCCCCTTATTGGTATCAGAGCATAAAATCGGTTTTAGGATCTAAAAGACTAGGACAGGCTCATGTTTTTGTGGCAAAAAATAAGTCCACGTTATTTTATGAGAACCCGCTTAGGTGAAGAAAATAAAATTTGGTTTTATGTACTAATATTAAAAAAGGAAAATTGATGGATTTCTTAGATAACGTTAAATCATATTTATGTATAGTTTGTTACTTATCAATTACTTGCATCTTTTTTCATTTTGTTTTATTATATATATATTTTATTCTATAAAAAAAGGGATATATGAATATCTTATGAAAAAGGGACTAAGAAATAAGGGAAAAAGACTAAGAGATAGGAGTTTTAATAATCATTGATTCAAAAACAATTTCAACATTCAAAAAACTAGAGTTCTTAAATCTAGAATACAACGAAAAGCTTAATAACAATAATATATCTTTGGATAATTACAAAGTTAGTTGTAAATTTAATAATAAATATAAGCATAGTTTACATACTGAAAATATCCATTTAAACGGAATAACAGATTTAATAATAAACTTAGGATTTAATTTAGAAAAAGAATCCACTAATACACATAATATATTAGAAAGTTTAGCTAAAAATATATATAAAAGGACAGAGATTTCAAATAAAATAATAGAGAATTTAACATATATTAAAGAACAGAATAATTTAATTATAAAAGAGATAAAAGATATTAGAAAAAATATTCCTAATAAACAAGAAATACAACAGTTAAGTTATTTATTAGAAAATAATAAACCAACAGCTACAATAAATAAAATAGAAAAACAATTTGCAAATCAAGCAGAATTATTAGAAACAGTTAAAAAGATAGTTGAAGGATAAAACTGGAGTTAGTAGAATATAAAAAGCCTTAGAGGACGCTAATAAATATAAACCTATAGAAAATACAGAAGAAATTACAGGTTTTACAAAATATTCAGGAACAGGTAAAAGCGATAAAGTATATCCAAATTTATTTAATTTTATAATTAGTTTATTATTACAAATCATTGAAAAGTTAAATAAATTACTTAATAAAGATAATCAAATAATTGAAAGATTAGACAAATTAGTTAAAAACAAGGAAATCAGACAAGAATTAGATAGTGAAGTTGATAAACTCACAAACGCATTAAATAAATTAAAGATTAACGATATTAAAATAGAGAAGAAACCAGAACCATATAAACATTGGATACCAAGAAAATGAATAACAGTTCTTTTTTAGGTAGAAGTAGAACGTTACAAGAATCAAGAGCATCTACTAGCAGTTTACATGATACTATTTCATCAGATTCATTTTTAAATAGAATAATTAGAAGAGGATCTAGTTCTAATAGTACACCAAATACTATACAGTTAGAAGAAGAAATAGATTTAAACAGAAATATTAATTTATATAATCAGCATCAATTAGAAATCTTAAATCCCAGAATTTTATATCAAACAGGAAGATTTAATGTTAATACCGTATTAATAAGAAGTAGCAGAGAAGAAAGTCTAAGAGTACTTGATAGAACAGTAACAATAGATTTATTTTCTCCAGACACTATACAAAGAATAAAGCAATCGGGAAAACATTTTTCACATATAGGATTAGTAGTCATAGGAGTTAAAGCTTTAGGTAGAAAAAATTTAGGAACAAAATTATTAGCATTGTTACTAGATAAAAGTTGGAAAATAGAATTAAAAAAGGCAATAATTTCAGGAATGGAAGTTGACCTTAGTCAAAATACAGCTTTATTTTATTGTGCACCAGATATTTTAAAAGATATAAAAGATTTACAAAATATAAAAATAGCATTACAGACTAAAGGATATGAAAATTATGATGGAAATAATCTTGTAATTAGTATAGGAGTATTAGGTAGAGCAAGTAATAGATCAGGTATGAAATATAAAGTAAATATAGAAGGAATAGTAAATGTTATAGCTTCAAAATCTATACAAATGATAAACCCAATAAAAATAGATCCTGAAGAGTTAGCAGGATTAGAATGGCAATTAGATGAATTAAAAGAACAAGAAAATGAAGTTTTAGTACCTAAACAGAGCGTCATATATGAAGGATTAGATGGAACACAAAGTCTTAGATTTGTTAATTTCACAAAAGAAACACCTAAAGATGAAAATGAAGCTGAAATGGAATATACTTATATGAATATAGAATATGATACAGAACCAATATATGATACAGAAGAAGATGAAAATATATTAGATATAGGATTTAGTAAATTCAAAGAAGAAGAATGTGATTATAGTCTATGGGAATATTTAGAAGAAGAAGAAGAAACAACAGTTTTTAAAACAGAAGAAACTAATAAAACCATAGATCAAATAATAGATAGAAAATTTACAGAATTTAATATACAAGAAGAAATAGACGATATGTTAATGGAGTGTATGACAGAATTAGGATTAACATATGAAGAAAGCTATAATAAATTACAAGAATATTTTAATCTACCATTAGCTACAGATATAGCACAAGGAAAAATTATGATATCTTATAAACAAGAACAAACTTTAGTTGGTGATACATTTATGACTCCACCATTAAAAAGATTAAAACCAGAAGAATGGACAGGACCGTCGTCATCATATACAACACATGTAGGTAGAGAACCTTGGACAACACCCTCTGTATCATATACAGGAGAATCAAATACAGTAGGAAAAGGTAACAGATTACCAGTAAGAAGTATATATAGTGGTAGTATGTTGTTAATAGAAAGTCAAAAACCACAATTATGGGCAGATGAAGTATTAACATGGGAACAAACAGTAGTTAGAATGTGAGAAACTAATAAAAGAGATGGAATGGATATGTTTGCATATTTAGAAACAACATTAGGACCAACAACATTAGGTATATGGCAAAGTAAAAAGACTAAAAATCCAGAAGAAGTAAATAATTTAAAAGCTATGGGAGATAATCCATTCAACTTCACATCACAAATTAGAACATTAATATTAGGAGTAGATCCAGCAAAGAACAATACATTACTACAAAATTCAGCTATTAGAAATTTAGAACAATTAAGTATAGCAAATATGAAATATATTAATGAATATACCCAAGATTTTATTAGATTATTAGCACAAACAGGTCAGGCAGTTAATAATGATTTATGTGATAAATATTTTATAAAATTACCAGGAGATTTAGGAAAAGCAATACATGAATCATGGAATCAATTATATGGTACTACACAAGATTTAGGATTAGGACCTAGAGTAACACATACATTTCAAATATTAGAAGAAAAATGTAAAGAATTAGTATTACAGGAACAAATAAAAAAGAATGCTTTTGCATTTTGTAAAACAGCGATTTATACACCACAAGCTTATGGACATAAAGATTACAAGTGTATAACACTTGGAAGTACGTGGAACCATTCATCAAGTAAGTATACTTGGAAGTACATCAACCAATCAGTAAGTACAAAAGCATGTTCTCAAGTGTAAAACACTTGGAAGTACATCAACCAATCAGTAAGTACAAAAGCATGTTCTCAAGTGTAAAACACTTGGAAGTACATCAACCAATCAGTAAGTACAAAAGCATGTTCTCAAGTGTAAAACACTTGGAAGTACGTGGAACCATTCATCAAGTAAGTATACTTGGAAGTACATCAACCAATCAGTAAGTACAAAAGCATGTTCTCAAGTGTAAAACACTTGGAAGTACGTGGAACCATTCATCAAGTAAGTATACTTGGAAGTACATCAACCAATCAGTAAGTACAAAAGCATGTTCTCAAGTGTAAAACACTTGGAAGTACATCAACCAATCAGTAAGTACAAAAGCATGTTCTCAAGTGTAAAACACTTGGAAGTACATCAACCAATCAGTAAGTACAAAAGCATGTTCTCAAGTGTAAAACACTTGGAAGTACATCAACCAATCAGTAAGTACAAAAGCATGTTCTCAAGTGTAAAACACTTGGAAGTACGTGGAACCATTCATCAAGTAAGTATACTTGGAAGTACATCAACCAATCAGTAAGTACAAAAGCATGTTCTCAAGTGTAAAACACTTGGAAGTACGTGGAACCATTCATCAAGTAAGTATACTTGGAAGTACATCAACCAATCAGTAAGTACAAAAGCATGTTCTCAAGTGTAAAACACTTGGAAGTACGTGGAACCATTCATCAAGTAAGTATACTTGGAAGTACATCAACCAATCAGTAAGTACAAAAGCATGTTCTCAAGTGTAAAACACTTGGAAGTACATCAACCAATCAGTAAGTACAAAAGCATGTTCTCAAGTGTAAAACACTTGGAAGTACATCAACCAATCAGTAAGTACAAAAGCATGTTCTCAAGTGTAAAACACTTGGAAGTACATCAACCAATCAGTAAGTACAAAAGCATGTTCTCAAGTGTAAAACACTTGGAAGTACGTGGAACCATTCATCAAGTAAGTATACTTGGAAGTACATCAACCAATCAGTAAGTACAAAAGCATGTTCTCAAGTGTAAAACACTTGGAAGTACATCAACCAATCAGTAAGTACAAAAGCATGTTCTCAAGTGTAAAACACTTGGAAGTACATCAACCAATCAGTAAGTACAAAAGCATGTTCTCAAGTGTAAAACACTTGGAAGTACATCAACCAATCAGTAAGTACAAAAGCATGTTCTCAAGTGTAAAACACTTGGAAGTACGTGGAACCATTCATCAAGTAAGTATACTTGGAAGTACATCAACCAATCAGTAAGTACAAAAGCATGTTCTCAAGTGTAAAACACTTGGAAGTACGTGGAACCATTCATCAAGTAAGTATACTTGGAAGTACATCAACCAATCAGTAAGTACAAAAGCATGTTCTCAAGTGTAAAACACTTGGAAGTACATCAACCAATCAGTAAGTACAAAAGCATGTTCTCAAGTGTAAAACACTTGGAAGTACATCAACCAATCAGTAAGTACAAAAGCATGTTCTCAAGTGTAAAACACTTGGAAGTACATCAACCAATCAGTAAGTACAAAAGCATGTTCTCAAGTGTAAAACACTTGGAAGTACATCAACCAATCAGTAAGTACAAAAGCATGTTCTCAAGTGTAAAACACTTGGAAGTACGTGGAACCATTCATCAAGTAAGTATACTTGGAAGTACATCAACCAATCAGTAAGTACAAAAGCATGTTCTCAAGTGTAAAACACTTGGAAGTACATCAACCAATCAGTAAGTACAAAAGCATGTTCTCAAGTGTAAAACACTTGGAAGTACATCAACCAATCAGTAAGTACAAAAGCATGTTCTCAAGTGTAAAACACTTGGAAGTACATCAACCAATCAGTAAGTACAAAAGCATGTTCTCAAGTGTAAAACACTTGGAAGTACGTGGAACCATTCATCAAGTAAGTATACTTGGAAGTACATCAACCAATCAGTAAGTACAAAAGCATGTTCTCAAGTGTAAAACACTTGGAAGTACATCAACCAAATCACCAGTCTATCGTACAACAAATCATCTAAAACTACAATGCACATACATTTCATACGCCTTTACATTTAAGGAATCATAGATGCTTATATATAGGGTCACCCGCAGCCTTCCCACCACATCTACAACTCATTAAAGGTATCATTGTCTTCCATGTATGTACAACTATCCTAGTCACAATATCAAATCATTACAAGATCATAAGGGTAAAGTAATTGCGTATAATAAATGAGTACGCGAAATATTAACATCAAATCATGTATCATACGTATGTAAGACCCCAACGTATATCAAATACGTGTCAATAATGTCATCAATGCAACAATAAAAGTATGCTTGAGTGTGTACCGTACAAGTCAAGTATAACAAGGCGTATATGTCCGTTCCAAACACATTCCCAACATCCATCAATTCCTCTAAACAATGCGTACATACACTTCGGAGGATTCTACTTTCATCAAGTTCTAGATGCTTATGTATAGGGTCACCCGCAGCCTTCCCACCACATCTAAAACCCAATGAAGGCATAACCGACTTCCATGTATGTACGTCTAACCTAATATTTATGAAATACTTAATAAACGTAATAAACCGTCTCACCAAACCAACATTTAAACCAAATCGATCAAGCAATCATCAACGTAAGTAAACACGCAATAATTACACTTTTCAGCCCGAATCTCAAGCGAGTAGGGAGATACGAAACTCACCTTGATTGGTTAAGAAAAGCTAAGATTGATATAGAGTCAAGTTATTGTCGTACAATGTTCACTTCACGTCCAACACCTAAATATCGATCATATACATTCACATCAACATACATAAACACATACACGTAGTTATCAAATATTCGGTAAAACCCTATTTAGGTTCGAAAAGTGGTTTTCGATGTTAGGTGACTTTTAAGACTCTTAATCATTGTTAAATAAGTTAAGAAGTAATTTAGAACGATGCTCGAAGCGTTATTAGGGTTCTGGAAGTCAACTAGGTCAAACAAGAAAATTCAGCAACAAAGGGGGCGTAACCTACGCCCTAAACTGGCGTAGGTTACGGTGGTTCAAAACCACCAGGCGTAAGCTACGGTCACAAGGGGCGTAAGGTACGGTGGGTAAAATACAACGGGCGTAACTTACGGCCCAAAGAGGCGTAAGCTACGGCCCTCTAGAAAGTTCACTTTTGGCGTCTGGAGTGGCGTAAACAGGAGGATTTTGGCGTAAGGTCAAATTTGAAGATAGGGGTAAGCGTAAGCTACGGCCAAATGGGCGTAACCTACGCCCAAGAAAAATATAACTAGCGTAACCTACGCCCCATAGGGCCGTAGGTTACGCCCCTTACTGGGCAGCAACACAACCAGCAGCAGCAAGTGCAGAAAATCAATAACCCCAAAACCCTAAATCGACGTTTAAGGTTACAAGACTCGTTTTGAAGCTACATTTGACATTCTAATGCATAAATACACTTACCCAAACCCGTATTTCCATCCATAACATCACCAAATTCTCCAAATCAATCGAACCCTAATAAAACCCTAATTCGACCCAAACCCATTTTAAGGCGATTTAGAACTTGTAAATGTACGAGGTGACTAGAAACAAGTAAGCTAACATAAAAAGAAGTAAATGGGATGAATTAGACTTACCAAAACTTCTTCTAGAGCTCAAACCCGAATTTAGGTCAAAAGGGTTGAAATGCAAGACTTCAATCTTTTATTCTTCGATATGACGATAACGAGGTACAGAAGACTATGATTCTAGTGTTATACCAGTTCCAAAACACCAATCGATGATAGATAGAAGTAGAAATGAAATGGGTTCTTGTCTTGCCCTTTTTACTTGAGAGAAAAGAGAGAAAAGAGAGAAAAGAGGTAGAAGAGAGAATGAAAGGCAAGGGAAAAGATAAGGGGGGGAGAAATGGGTCAAAGGGGCTGATGGGTCGTGGGTGACCCACGGGCCGACCCGTTTCTCTTCTCAAGCCAAAACACAATCATTAGACATTTAAACACCGATCGAAACATATTATCGACCCGAATATAACGCATTGTCATTTAATTCACAAAACGACTCAACTAATTCATTAACTTAAATTGTTAGTCATATTACCCGAAAAGTCAACGGGTCAAAACTCACGGATGTTACATTATTCCCCCGTTGAAAGAATTTCGTCCCGAAATTCAACAAAACACTAATAGTCAGACAAATGTGGGTACTCAGGTTTCAACTTTAACGGTCTTCAACACACATCGACCCACTTCCTTCGTAGCATGAAGCTAGTTGCTATCTTCTTAGTTTGAGAAGTTGTTCTTGTCATTCCAATTATTATTTTAGGCCCGCTGCATTGGATTTCTTCGATTCTTGGCTCATCCAGCGGAGAGTAACACCTTTACTACTTAATGCTTCGGTTAGTGACATTCGAATACTCGCGTAACAACTTTCATTGCACAAGATTTCCGCCATGGTCATAAGCACATTTTCTTCACATGTGATCAAGTCTCAAGTCGGTTTGAGTACCCGTTGCTCATTGGATGGCTCCCTGAATTGGAGTTAAGCGACTTTCTTTATCTGAAATGATAGAAATCGAATCTCTGTGCACCTACACCATTTCTTCTACATACTAATGTGCCAAGTTGTCAGACTTTACCGGTTTCGTCGTATCGTGACCACTTCTTGTCGTCGGCGACTTCATGGTGAAATCCATTACAATTTGTTTTCCTTCGAATCTCTCTCCCGGTCTTTCACTACGAGCTTATTCGCATCTCAGAAGTCTATAAGGGTTTTGACTACGCGCGCGATGTTAGGAAGTTAAGCATATACGAAATTTAAGTTATCGTGATGGGACAAGCCCGGTAAGTCACCCGGAAAAGCGTTCGGGAGATTCAAGATTAATAGAGACGACGCTAGTTTTCAGATTCTTGAGACGGTAGTTCTAAGGACCTTTGAGTTGGAAGATGTACATGGGACATTAAGAACCCTACCGTTATGTATTTTTACACTAGAAAACCCTACTACACAACTAAGATCCGTATTAACCGTTGGTATTCAGATTGCACTTATTTTATCGTCAAGAACCTTAATATCATAGAGCACCAAGTACGTGAAGAGTTTAGTCGTTTTCTAGAGTCAAGATAGATACACGGGGTATTTGACCAAATTTAGTTATGGAGTCGCTAAACATCCAAAATTTTTAAACATATAATTCTAAAACACACGAACGAACGTAATTCAAAGGAGTAACGTTTGGATAAACGAGATCATAGTCTGTTCCAATATCGAGTAGTGCCATAATATAACGATCGTTAAGAGGAATGTACCTTAACCGACGTTTGGATCATTTTGGCCCCCATTGCCATTTCCCGCAAAAGCTCGGCCTCGAGGTTGAACTTGTTGACCTTGTTGGCCCCGGTTTTGGTTCGGCCCGGTAATTTGGAGCTGATTCGATGGACCGCCACTTCAACTTGTTGTCCCACCCATTGCGGACAATTGTTACGGTAGTGAGTACGACTACCACATCCAAAACACTCGCCTCTTTGTTGATTACCTTGGGGAGGGACGGCCCGAAGAGGTGCTACATTCAATGGTGCCGCTTTCGGTGCTCTACAATCTTTGGCCTCGTGCCCGGGTCGATTACAATTAAAGCAAGTCCCACATTGGATAGCGGGGGAGTGATGACGATTACACCTTGCACAAAAGGGGTGAGGTCCTAAGTAAGTTTTCCTCGTTGGCTCCACCGCCGCCATTACTCTACCCCTATTAGCGTCTTTGGGATCAAACCTTCCCATTTTCTTCATCCCACTTGATTCTCCCATTTCCTTTCTCTTGTTTGTTGAGGAGTTACTCAGAACACCGCTCCTCAACAAGTCTTCAGTCACACTACCAGCTCGGTTGACAGCATCGGCCAAAGAAGTAGGCATGTTAGAATTCACATAAGATCGGACTTGAGGATTCAAGCCCAATACAAACTTCTCGATGGCCCGAGACTCGAAATCCACCAAGTGAGGAATGAGAGTAGACAACTCCTGAAATCGTCTAACATAACCCTTGTAATCAGCTCCGTCCATGTTGAGATTAACAAACTCAATGGTCAAGTTTTGTAGTTCGTAGGGAGGACAAAACTTCGCCTTCACCTTGTTCTTGAAATCGATCCATTCCAAGTTATAAGTTCGCCCCAAAGTTATCTCTTGGTTCCACCAACTCAAGGCGTCATTTTTAAACATGCCAGACGCATAAGAAATCCGGTCGTCATATGTGCAATGACTTCTTTCAATCACTGCCTCGATCTCCTCAAACCACCTTATACACTCTGTGGGACCGCCTCTTCCATTAAACTCCGGCGCCCCACAGCTTTTGAAGTCTTTAAATATACACCCCTGTCGGTATCCTCCATGTTGATTATACATGGGTATACGGTTATCAACTCTCACTGGTTCCTCTTCTTCGTTTTCTGCGTCCTGAGGTTGAGCATTTTCATTATTTACATTTTCTGGGGCTTCATTGTTTTGAGCCACATTGTTCTGCCCAAGACTTGCCGTGACTTGAGCAATAATGGTTGACATGATATTGGCGATCGTTTGAGCGATCACCTCAGCCATGTTTGGCTCAGGAACTTCACCACGACCCCTTCCTTGGCCTCTACCACGACCCCTACCTCTACCTCCTTGTACCTCCGGTTGAGCTTCCGGTTGAGGTTCTTCCGGTTCAGCCCTATAGTTCGTTCCGGCTCTCCTTGGTCTCACCATTTCTATAAAACAAGTGACACGTTGATCCTAGAGTTAGTCTCAAATGCTCACATGTTAGTCACACAAGTAGTCAATGCTCTCATACCGATACCACATACTCATTTCATATTATTAAGCTAAGGCAAGAGTGCTAGAATCCTATGAGATTGTTACTTAGCATATTATCATGTCAATTTCATTACAATCGTTCATCATTAACTCATGTAATCATGCTCAATACATCATAAAATCAAACAATTTACACAAATGGATTAAGTATAATCTGAATTCGATATGCTCTCTAGTTATTGACCAGGTATGTATACAGGGTGTACCAACGGCTAACCCTCCACCCAATCAACTTCCATTAAGCATATCGGTTCCCTATTATACACTAAGCCAAGCAACTAACACGAATGATTCAAAGTATAATCCGAATTCGATATGCTTTCTAGTTATTGACCAGGTATGTATACAGGGTGTACCAATGGCTAACCCTCCACCCAATCAACTTCCATTAAGCATATCGGTTCCTTATTATACTCTAAGTCATGCATGCGCAATCCATGATGTCATTAACTTGTTATAATGTTGAGCGACCATAAAAGAGTTGATCGGGTTCTTTTAGGGTTGCCACAATATTATACTAAGTTAATAACATAACTTCATTTTGCTCTAAATCATCAAACTAGCACCAATCAATAGTAACAATCCACATCAACGACAATCAATTTCAGTCAATGCACACATTAACCACATTGTACTCATTCCACATTCATCACGTTGAATTCAAGCCATCACATAAGTGGTCTTAACTACGAACTCACAATACACTTTCTAGGGTTCACAGAATTCACGTTGCACACAAATTTCCTAACCATGCATGCTATATGAAGAGTTTTAACTTAAGTCGTAGTCTAGGTCAAACCGCCTAATTCTCTACGACCACGCATGGGCCACCATTCTGTAACACCCCAAGCCAAGGCTCGAAATATTACGGAAATCATATAGCACAAGGTGGAATTAATGTAGAACATGAACTATATGCAATTAAAGGATTCAGTGAATCCAAACAATACGAATAACAAGTATCAAAATACATAAGGAACAAGTAACCATCAAAGTTTACAAAAGAACATCAAAAGATGGCTAACAGTCCTAAGTACAATGCAAAAGAAGGCAAATGGATCCTTGATCCATATAAGTCCAAGTCCGGGTTCAAACAGCAAGCAAACAATCAACTCCACGCCCTGGAATAACCTGATAACCTGAAAAGCGTACTAAGCATAGTCAACACAAGGTTGGTGAGTTCGTAGTAATGGTCCATAAGGAACCACCGTCAAAAATCACAATATACGAGTAGAGGCTAGACATGACTTACAGCGAGCCTCTAAGTAACACAATATCGTCCAACAACAAGATTACACCATTATTTGTAAATGTGTAATAAGTATGCACAAATGATGTAAATATCAATGTAAGTGCAGAATGCATAAAAGGTATGTCCAACAATTAGGCATCAGATAACGCATCCTAAGAGTACCATGACAACAACAAAACCCCTACCAACACAATATTCTCAAGTCTAACAACTTGGTAGTACGTCGTACATTGCGCGATCTCAAGTGTATGACACTTGGAAGTACGTGGAACCATTCATCAAGTAAGTATACTTGGAAGTACATCAACCAATCAGTAAGTACAAAAGCATGTTCTCAAGTGTAAAACACTTGGAAGTACATCAACCAAATCACCAGTCTATCGTACAACAAATCATCTAAAACTACAATGCACATACATTTCATACGCCTTTACATTTAAGGAATCATAGATGCTTATATATAGGGTCACCCGCAGCCTTCCCACCACATCTACAACTCATTAAAGGTATCATTGTCTTCCATGTATGTACAACTATCCTAGTCACAATATCAAATCATTACAAGATCATAAGGGTAAAGTAATTGCGTATAATAAATGAGTACGCGAAATATTAACATCAAATCATGTATCATACGTATGTAAGACCCCAACGTATATCAAATACGTGTCAATAACATCATCAATGCAACAATAAAAGTATGCTTGAGTGTGTACCGTACAAGTCAAGTATAACAAGGCGTATATATCCGTTCCAAACACATTCCCAACATCCATCAATTCCTCTAAACAATGCGTACATACACTTCGGAGGATTCTACTTTCATCAAGTTCTAGATGCTTATGTATAGGGTCACCCGCAGCCTTCCCACCACATCTAAAACCCAATGAAGGCATAACCGACTTCCATGTATGTACGTCTAACCTAATATTTATGAAATACTTAATAAACGTAATAAACCGTCTCACCAAACCAACATTTAAACCAAATAGATCAAGCAATCATCAACGTAAGTAAACACGCAATAATTACACTTTTCAGCCCGAATCTCAAGCGAGTAGGGAGATACGAAACTCACCTTGATTGGTTAAGAAAAGCTAAGATTGATATAGAGTCAAGTTATTGTCGTACAATGTTCACTTCACGTCCAACACCTAAATATCGATCATATACATTCACATCAACATACATAAACACATACGCGTAGTTATCAAATATTCGGCAAAACCCTATTTAGGTTCGAAAATTGGTTTTCGACGTTAGGTGACTTTTAAGACTCTTAATCATTGTTAAATAAGTTAAGAAGTAATTTAGAACGATGCTCGAAGCGTTATTAGGGTTCTGGAAGTCAACTAGGTCAAACAAGAAAATTCAGCAACAAAGGGGGCGTAACCTACGCCCTAAACTGGCGTAGGTTACAGTGGTTCAAAACCACCAGGCGTAAGCTACGGTCACAAGGGGCGTAAGGTACGGTGGGTAAAATACAACGGGCGTAACTTACGGACCAAAGAGGCGTAAGCTACGGCCCTCTAGAAAGTTCACTTTTGGCGTCTGAAGTGGCGTAAACAGGAGGATTTTGGCGTAAGGTCAAATTTGAATATAGGGGTAAGCGTAAGCAACGGCCAAATGGGCGTAACCTACACCCAAGAAAAATATAACTAGCGTAACCTACGCCCCATAGGGCCGTAGGTTACGCCCCTTACTGGGCAGCAACACAACCAGCAGCAGCAAGTGCAGAAAATCAAGAACCCCAAAACCCTAAATCAACGTTTAAGGTTACAAGACTCGTTTTGAAGCTACATTTGACATTCTAATGCATAAATACACTTACCCAAACCCGTATTTCCATCCATAACATCACCAAATTCTCCAAATCAATCGAACCCTAATAAAACCCTAATTCGACCCAAACCCATTTTAAGGCGATTTAGAACTTGTAAATGTACGAGGTGACTAGAAACAAGTAAGCTAACATAAAAAGAAGTAAATGGGATGAATTAGACTTACCAAAACTTCTTCTAGAGCTCAAACCCGAATTTAGGTCAAAAGGGTTGAAATGCAAGACTTCAATCTTTTATTCTTTGATATGACGATAACGAGGTACAGAAGACTATGATTCTAGTGTTATACCAGTTCCAAAACACCAATCGATGATAGATAGAAGTAGAAATGAAATGGGTTCTTGTCTTGCCCTTTTTACTTGAGAGAAAAGAGAGAAAAGAGATAGAAGAGAGAATGAAAGGCAAGGGAAAAGATAAGGGGGGGAGAAATGGGTCAAAGGGGCTGATGGGTCGTGGGTGACCCACGGGCCGACCCGTTTCTCTTCTCAAGCCAAAACACAATCATTAGACATTTAAACACCGATCAAAACATATTATCGACCCGAATATAACGCATTGTCATTTAATTCACAAAACGACTCAACTAATTCATTAACTTAAATTGTTAGTCATATTACCCGAAAAGTCAACGGGTCAAAACTCACGGATGTTACATATTTAATATAGATATGGTAGAAGAACAAGAAGTACAAGTAAACATATGTACTAGCACTAATAATGATAAAATAAAATACTTAGAAGCAAAAACAGAGTTACATGATTATAAACTAAAAGAAATAGAAAATAAATTAAATCAATTAGAAGATTTAATAAACAAAAAGAAATATGTAGAGCAAGAGATGACACAAATGAGTGAATTAGTTCCAGAAGAAAGTATATATTTACAAACAAATACTGGAAATACTAATATGATAAATTTACAGTGCAGATTATGGATAGATAATAATATATTCTTTGATTTAAAAGGAATATTAGATACGGGAGCCACAAAAACTTTAATATCTTATAGTTTAATACCAAATAAATATCATAAGAAGTTACCTTACAGACTAAATAATAGAACAATAGAAGATAGAGTAATACAGATAACACACTGTTTAGAACAAACTAAAATACAGTTCTTAGATTTTTCAGGAAATTATAGTAATGATATGCCACAAATAGTAGTTAATCCTGAAAATATAAAATCAAAAGATTTTGTTATAGGATTAAATTTTATATTTAATCTACAAGGATCAATAACAATTTCAAAAAATATGATTACACTTAGTAAAAATACATATAGTTATCCTACACTAAGATATACACAGACATCAGAGTTTGCACAGAAGCGTGGTGGACAAGGAAATTTAGAATTTTTAAAAACACAAAATCATTCACCAAAGGTAGAAAATGAAGCTATAAAATTATTAACGGAATTCATGTCACATGAATTAGAGAAAGGAAAAGATGTTAGTAAGAGTATAAATTATCCTATAATATTACATTTAGAAAAATTAGGATTAATAGGAGAAGACATTAAACAATCAAAAGTAAAATATGTTTGTAGGTTTAAACTAAAAAATCCAGATATTATAATTAGAACATCAAATATAGAATATAGTCCATTAGATAAATAAGAATTCAGAAAACAAATACCAGAAATGATAGAACAAAAATTAATTAGAAAATCTGAAAGTCCTCATAGATCAGCAGCATTTGTGGTTAGAAACCATAGTGAAATTAAAAGAGGAAAAGCTAGAATAGTATATAATTACAAAAGATTGAATGATAATACAGAAGATGACGGATATAATATTCCAAACAAAGATAGTTTAATAAATTTAATACAGAAAAAGAAAGTATTTTCAAAATTCGATTTAAAATCAGGATATAATCAATTACAATTAGAAGAAAGTTTTAAACCATGGACAGCCTTCACATGTTCAGAAGGACAATATGAATGGAATGTTCTTAGCTTTGGATTAAAAAATGCACCTTCAATTTTTCAGAGATTTATGGATAGTATCTTTCTTAAATATGATTTTTGTCTTGTATATATTGATGATATTTTAGTTGTCCAGTGAAACAATACAGGAGCATGAGAGACATCTACAACAAATATTCGAAGAAATTAAAAAGAACGGTATAGTAGTTTCAAAGAGAAAAATGAAGCTATTCAAAAGAAAAATATCATTTTTAGGTTTAGAAATAGGAAATGGTAAAATAGAATTACAACCTCATATTTCTACAAAAATATTAGAGTTTCCAGAAAAATTTGAAAATCTCAAACAAATTCAAGCATTTTTAGGATTAGTAAATTATGCTAGAAAATTTATTCCAAATCTTTCAAAATTAGTAGGACCATTATATAGCAAAACAACCAAAAATGGTCAAAGACATTTTAACACAGAAGACATAAAATTAGTGAAAACAATTAAAGAGGCAGTCAAAAAGATTAAACCATTAGAATTGCCATTAGTTACAGATTATATAATTATAGAAGTAGATGGATGTAAAGAAGGATGGGGAGCAATCCTTCTTTGTAAACCTGATAAATATAGTGCTAAAAACACAGAGAAAATTTGTTCATATACAAGTGGAAACTTTAATAAAGCAGGTACAAATTGGACTAGTTTAGATTTTGAAATACAAGCATTAATAAATGCTATAGAAAAATTTAAAATATTTTTACATAAAGAATTTACAGTAAGAACTGATTGTGAAGCAATAGTAAAATTTATTAGAAATGATTAAAGCAAAAAAATGAATAGGACAAGATGGGTAAATTTACAAAATATAATACAAGGTTGTGGTTATAAAATAAATTTTGAGCATATTAGAGGAAAGAATAATGGATTAGCAGATATGTTATCTAGAAACATTAACAAATTGTTTGATGCAGATGGATCAAAAAGATAAAGGTAAAGGAAAGATAGTTCGTCCAAAGAGAAGCTCATCGTCGATGAGTATAGATAGTGATAACACAGAGAAGCTCATGCAATCTGGCATGGACGCAGCATCCAGTAGTCAACAAACAGAGAAGTTTATTAGTCAACAAATATATGGATTAGATAACATTAGTATTTTACAATCTCAACAAAGCTCATCATTTTATAATAATCCCCAAATTAATTTACAACCTAGATTATCACCTCAACAATATAGAACCCCTAGACCACATATTAGATCCATAACACCTCATTACACTCCTCAAACCATACAACCTTCAACCACATCCACAGATAATGTTATATACTTTGGAACTTATACACTTCCAAAGTTTGTAGAACCCCTTAGAAAGTTTAGACCCCTCAAAGGAATTAGTTTAACAGAAAAACAACAGTGTTTATTAGACAATTTCTGGCATCTACAAACAGTGGGACAAGTAACATCACATAAAGTCCAACTTTTGAATTCTATGAGTATATATTTTAGAGAGCAGAATTTAGTAGTTCCTGAACAAAGACAGAAAAAATTTACTCATTATGTTATATTTAAAGGAACAAAATTAGGAGTTTTCAATAAATGGGAAACAGTTGCAAAACATATACAATGTATACAACCCATTTTCAAAGGTTATTATAGTTTTTCAGAAGCCATAGAAGCATGTAGAAAAGCCTTTGGATTAAAGGATTTTTATATAGAACCAGAGGAAACAAAAACTTTTTCTGATATAGCACAAATTAGTCCTGAGCAAATTATAAAAGCTCAAGAAGAGACAATTGCTAGCCTTCAAAAACAATTATTAGAACAAGGAAAGAATTCAGAGAATGTTATTATACAATTAGAGAATAGAATCTTTCAAGAAAAAGAAAAAATTATGATAGAAAAAATTAGTACATTACAAGAAAAATTAGAGAAAAAAGAAAAAGAAACAAGTACAAAAATATACAGAGATTTTGATAGCTTCAAAGCAAGACTATTAGATATTCCATGGTTACACACTATGAAGCCATTAATAGATGATTTCCCTGAAGTCGAGCAGATTATTGAAGAAAAAGTTCGTAGAGAATTTCCACTAGTACTCTATGATTTACAGTTAAAAATCATAGATCTTGCATTTGAAAAGCAAAAGTTCAAAGGAGTAAATGTAGTTCAACGAAGAAGCAGCTTGGGAAAATCACATTTCCTGTTACAGATCAACTTAGAAAAAACAGATATGCCTGAAGACCAGATAATCAATTATTACCATAATGGAATGATTGATTTCTTAGAATTTGGTTATACTAATAAAATAGAAAATTTACTCAATAAATTAAGGAGAAAAATTAGTATTTGTAGCTGGGAATATTGCATCTTATTCTTTAAACCCCATAGGATGCAAAATCTTTTCTTCATTTCCAGAGATGGATAACCACACCTACAGGCCATCAAGATGATGACTTTTGTCCAGCAAACCTATCAAAAGAACAAAAGCACCAATTAGAATATGCTAGAAAAAACATTAGAGCAAAATGGATTACTGAAGCCCAGAAGACACCAAAGATACCAATGACCTTTCCAAAAGGACAATACAAATTATTAGCAGAAGGACATTATATTCAAATTTGGGCACACCATAACTGGTCAATGTTTCTCCCCTTCATAGGAGAAAGTGAAGATTTAAAACAATGGGACATTACAAATGAAGATGTATCTGAAGATGATAATAGTAATCCCACTCCAGTTTCGCCAGTATCAATCGATAGCACGCACAGAGACTTTTGATTTTCTAGAAAGCATGATGCAAGCCATGACGTTTAAACAACAATAATTCAAGATTCCAATGGCAGACACAATACTATTTACTTTATTAAAGTTTTTGATTGTATTCAATAATGTAGATTCCTTTGTTGAAAATTTCTCCCGTTGTAATTATTAGATAGGGATGTTTATTGTATAGAATAAGATTTGTAATGCCTATATAAGGCACTCCATGTTTTCAGTTGGAACACACAACAATTTCATATCAATAATAATTTTCAAGTTTTTCATATGGCAGCTTAATTTCCTATCCAATTCTCTTAGTCCAAATCCCTTAATTCCTTAAATCCCTTTCAGTACTTCATAATATATCCTACCAAAAACATTAAAAAAAGAGTCTTTTATCAATAATAATAATCCTCCTTCTTGATCATCCGCTGTGTATACCCCCATTGTAAGTTTTCTTAAACTATGTATATATGTATTAAACAATATATATGGTTTAATATTTATATTTATTTTAAATTAACAATTAATATAAATTTATCTATAACCATATTATTAGGATATGTAAATAAAAATATTAGATATATATAAATAAATTAGATATATGTAAATATTTTTATGTTCCAGTGGTTTAACGGAAACCCAAAAAATCCGCCATACCCCCTTATTATATATATATATATATATAATATAATATATATTATATATTTATGTTATATATATATATATAGTGATATATATATCATATATAAAAAGGTGATATAAAAACCGTGGGTTATCTCGAGGGATTCCGCACCTCGACATATCCTTAGTCAATCTCGGTTTGACGGTCTGATAGAAGAGGGAGACCCGAGGGACTTACAACTGGTATCAGAGCCAAAGGTTTCAACACCTTGGTTCGAGATTGAGTCCGGTTTGGATATCTCCTTATTTGCGTGTTCTTAGGGGGAGATTGTTTTTGGGTGTGTTTGAAAGAAAGGTTCAAACTTTACACCAAAATAAGACACATCTCAATCCTAAAACTGTTTTCTCAAGGTTTCAACGATCAAGTAACAATATCGGGTTCAAGATCTGAGAAAGATTGAAAAATAGTGGTTTTGCGTGTTCTTGTACTTGTACTTTTGCGTGTTTCTTAAGTACAGTACTTTGCGTGTTTCAGTGCATCTCAGATCTGCGTGATTTTCAAACATTTTGCGCATTCAGTGGTTTGCGTGATCTTGTTTGAGTGTTCTCAAGTTTGAGGGGTTTCAGTTTTAAGTGTTCTTGTTTTTGCGTGTTTCTACACCTTTGCGTGTTTCATTTGAGTGTTTCCAGAATTTGCGTGTTCTTGTGGTTTGCGTGTTTCTTTGCTGAATCAGATACACAATGGCAGCAAATTATCTTAACCAATTGATACTAATGGATCATGAGACCGGTAAGGGTAATTCACCACCCAAGTTGATGATCATTGACCAATACTTTTCTTGGAAAGGTCGATTTGAATCCTTTATGTAATTCACAGACATTAGAATGTGGACTTGTATGACAGAAGGATATAGTGCCCCAACATATGAGGATAGTGGTGTTAACAAAGTATATGCTTACCAAGATATGACTTAATCTAATAAAAATTGTATGAGGCAGAGAAAAAGGCACTATCATGTTTAAAAATGTCATTGCCACAAGAAATATTACATTTATTTAATGGATTCAATACATCAAAAGAACTTTGGTTAGCATTAAAGAATCATTGTGAAGGGGATGAAACACTTAAAAAGAATCGTAGAGACCTTTTAAAGCATCAGTATAACGTATTTAATGGGTTAAGAAGTGAAAACTTAGATCAACTAATTATAAGGTATTATCATTTGTTAGTAGAGTTGCAAGCATTTGAGGTTACCTACTCTGAGGAAGAAAAAGTCGAGAAATTTTTGAGCTCCTTGCCGGAAAAGTGGAGTAACTACATTACCACTTTGCAGGAGAAAGCAGATTTCTCTGACATGTCCTTGACTCAGATAGTTGCTAAGTTTCGGGGACAAGAAATGAAACTAAAGAGGAGGGAAGCAGGATATAATAATGCTCAGATTCCCGAGCTTTATTACGGTAGGCCTACGATCAATGTAGGTCAAGGTTCTTATAGTGGAAGCACAAGTGCCTTCCTGAGTGAAGATGTTGACTTACAGAAAATCTCGTTTGACTCTGAGGAGAACATATGTATTATTTCAAGTCAGAGCGACAATTTAGGCAACCGTCAGTATCCTACCTCCAGTGCTTGTTCCACCGTGCCTAAAAGTGTCAAATGTGCGGAAAGTCACTTATCCATTCTTGCGTCATTCGTGACATCGTATGAACAGTTTATCCAAGGAAAGGTTCAAGATCCTAATCTTATCGATGAAGACTACAAACAAATTGATCCTTTGGACTTAGAAGAGATTGACTTGCAATGGCAAATGGCCATGCTGACTCTTCGGGCTAAACGGTTCTTATCAAGAACAGGGCAAAAGGTTGTGGGTTCCAAGCTTGGATTTGATAAGTCAAAGGTAAAGTGTTTCAATTGCGAGGGCTTTGGACAATTTTCTAGGGAATGCCAGAGACCTAAGAAGGATGATAGGTCTATCGTGACTCGTCAAAACTTCAAGCAAGACGGAACAACAACTCCTCCAGGTGCTCCACAACGAAGATATTTTCAAGGGTCAAGTTCGAATGTCAACAACTCATCTCAACAAAATAGTTATCAAGGTTCCAAGGTTGAAAGTCCAAACTCTAATAACCAAAGTGGGCCAGAGCTTTGGTGGTTCAACAACCAGAAGGTTCATATGACTGGGTTCCATTGTTGAAGAAGCCGACAATGCTTACCTGGTGAGATTAGTTCAGATGTGTCGTCAGATTCAGAATCAGAGATTCCAGAAGGTGATGACACTAGATCATTCAAAAACCCTGAAAAATCAATAGTTGTGAGCAGTTCAAACAAAGTCAAAGATCAAAAGACAATATCGGGTCTGGTGAACTTCATGACGAACTTAACTATCACAAAGTATCCAGTTTCAGTAGAAAGGACTGACAACATATGGAATATCGATACTGGATGTTCTAATCATGCCACTGGAGATAGTAGTGTTCTGTCAGACTTTGTTAAGATTTCTGATGTTCAGGTGAACTTTGCCGGACTTGCGCAGGGAACTGCAACTGGTCATGGTAAAGTGAGCATCACTAATCTTTATCTTGACAAGGTGTTTCATGTAGAACATCTTTGTCATAATTCTTTGAGTGTCAGTCAAATACATGATGTATGTCATGAGTGGGACAGGGATCATAAAAATGTTCCTCGTTTGGTTCCTGAAGCTTCCAAGGTTGATGAGCCATCAACAAGCGGAAGAGTTATTCTGGAAGAAAATGAGACATTATATTTGAGACACTCAAAGTCTACTCCATTAAAGCCTGTGAAGACCATGAAAGAAGTTTTGGAAAGACTTTCTTGCATAGAAGAGATGACTGAGTATGGAATTCCCATTACGAAAGAAAATCTCAGAAGATTCAATAAGAAGAAAAATGTTAAGAAGATTTCCTGCTTCATATGTCGAGAGAAGGGTCATGTTGCTAGCATGTGTGCAAGTAAGGGAATGAATAGAGAATTGACTCAATCGAAGTCAGAACATACAAATACTAGGATATACTCAAGTAATGATGATCATTCTTCAAACAATCTATCCAGGCCTAATGCGAGAAACCTGAGAAATTATTCTCAGAAGATGAAGGGAAAAGATATGATGAAAGAGCAATACAAGGAACCAATTAGATACCCTGTTGGCTCTTCTCAAAGTCTTCCCATGCATGCCTTTTCTACTCAAAGATCAAGAGATTCGGAAAAGAAATCATTTGTAGAATGTCACTTCAGACAAGTGTCTAATCATGCGACTTCTTCAAATTACCCTCCTTCAAGAAAGAGATCAGAGAACTTTGGCAGCAGGTATCCTTCATATTTGATTGATCAAATAATCGTACTATGGCACAACCGAGGGGTGTGTGAGTTTAGGTGGTGGTTTGTAGGCGATTCCCTACCGGTAAAAGGGCTACGATCGCTTTACGCCTAATTAGTGTTATGTATTATTGTCAGACCTTGGGGTCGGTACGGTATTATGAATAAGATGGTGTCTTAAATATCGTGTGTCGTATGGCTCCTCCTATATTTATATAGAGGGTAAAGTCTTGGAGAGGAGGGTAAGAGAATTAGGGTAAATCTCTTCCTCTTTTGAGAATATCCTATTTCCTTTTGAGGAGATTCGTGATGATCTTCTAATGAGACGTGGCCGAGGCCTTCGGGCTTAAGTATATTGTTTTAATTAGATAATCATGGAAAGAATCTATATCCGATCTTCTTGATAGCTTTCCTCGGAGCTGAGTATTATTACCTCGGGAGCTCCGGAATAGTTATGTTAAACGGAGGTCGAGCTCCGTTCGGGGTATATGGATAAGTAATTTTACCTGTACGAAGGTGTCTTCGTATCTGCTTCGGGTATGGAGTTAAAGCTCCGTATAGGGTATATCATCAAGCCCCCCAGTCTAACTGGAGAGGCTGTCTTCAGGGTGTCCGGTTAGACTCCAAAAATGTGCTCCGTTGCTCCGTGTCGCAAATTACCCGTCCAATCAGACTAGTTAACTATTTTAACTGGCATTAACTACACTTGTTTCAGATTAATTGCGGCTTATCCCATCAAGTGGCAACTTGTTGGTGCAAGGCCTAAGGTAACTTTTCACTGGTTGTTACCCGTGATTATTACCCATATAAATACCAACTTTTTGCTAAAAAAAGGGCTTTTTGGCTGTCTTTACTATTACTTCGAAAAATCCTATCTTCCTTTTGAGGAGATTCGTGATGATCTTCTAATGAGACGTGGCCGAGGCCTTCGGGCTTAAGTATATTGTTTTAATTAGATAATCATGGAAAGAATCTATATCCGATCTTCTTGATAGCTTTCCTCGGAGCTGACCCGTGATTATTACCCATATAAATACCAACTTTTTGCTAAAAAAAGGGCTTTTTGGCTGTCTTTACTATTACTTCGAAAAATCCTCTTCCGCTGCTTCCTCGTCGATCGTCACCAGGTAAACTCATTATCCTCCTTTGCTTTCTTCTTTTTTCTCCGTAATAGTTTAGATGACGACGAGAGGATTAAAGACCATTACCAATGCACTAGATCGTTCTGCTTATCAGAACTTTGTATCTGCCTACTTCGCCCGAAACCCTAACTTAGTTCGATTTCCGGAAAGAGGACAATTTATTTGTGATCCACCTGCTGGTTTTGTTGGCCTGCATGTGAAAGCATTCTCTCTTGGTAACCTTAAGATTCCCTTTTCTTCCTTCTTTCTGGCTGTTTTAGATTATTATCAATGCCACATCTCTACTGTGCATCCAACTGGCATAGCAAAGATCATAGCTTTCCAGGTTATTTGTAGTGCCAATCGCATAGAGCCTTCTGTTGCTTTATTTAACTGTTTTTACAAGCTGAAAGAATCTGGTGACTGGGTTACTGTGTCAAAAAATTATGATCATGAGCTATTTGTTGCTAGGGGTATAGAGGTTAGGGATTAAAAGGATTTGTTTGTTTTCGTTGATCGCTCACTGATTCCTCCTGAGCGTAGTGGTTTGTTGAATGCTGATAGGTTTAAGTATAAGTATATAGGTGTTCCTAGTATTCGTGGTGTGAGGCAGTCTGATGTCGATCGCCTTTCTTCTTATGGCATTAAACTGTGTATATATCCAGAGGCTGTGTTGTTTAAGTCCCGTGTTGCTTCATTTTGGGAACATGGTGTTAAGTATTTCACCATTGAATGTGGTGGTCAGGGTAGGTTGCCTTTTCCCTTGGCTGTTTTCTTCTTTGTTTGTCGAATATTGCATCTGTTGATTTAAGGTGTCTTTATTTGCAGAGATGTCTTTCAAGCAGTTGATTGATAGGCAACCTGCGTTGTCCAGCCTTGTTTTCAAGCCAGTAGCTCTTGCTCCTCCTTCGACCCCATCTTTTGTCGTACAGGGGGGTCCCTCTTCAGAGGTGTTGGCTGAGACACCCATTCCCTTGGCTCAGGAACGAGTTACTGAAGAGCAGGTTATGGTAGATGTTTCTGATGGCATTGGTGAAGATGTGGAGGATGTTTCTCAGGAGAACATTGTTGCTCGCCGTTTGAAGAAGAGGAAGAAGTCATCCAATGGTGTTGGTAGTTCCCGATAAAAGAAGTGGAAGACCAGGGATGTTGAAGTGCCAGAGCAGCTTGCTTGCAAGTTTCTCTTGGCTTTCCCTTGTTTATTCCTTTGTTGTTATTAATTATCCATTTTCTTTGTAGCCTTCAACACTCTTTGAGAGGCTCTTGATGCGGCTACGTGTCATCGCTCTCTGCAGAGTATTGCTCCTTCTGGATGGGTCAATGGGCTGATGAGTATGGAAGTCCCGGAACTGTCTGTTTTCTTCAACCGTTCAATCTTCTGTAGCGCTGTTGTTGGTAGTGTGCTGGATACGAGATTGCGGGAGATTTCTGAGGAGTCTGAGCCATCAAAGGAGCAATATGAGAAGCTGATATCGGAGAAGCATGCTCTTGAGGTGAAGGCAACTGAGCTGGAGGTGGATTGTGGGGCTCTTCAATCTGAACTGGGTACCATGAGGGCAGATGCACAGAGGATTATTTCAGAGAAGGAGATAGAGGTTGGTGCTCTTACAGACCAGATTTATGAGAAGGATGTGCTGCTGAAGAGGGCACATGATGATTTTTCAGAACAGTCTGGGAAATATAGGAGGTTGATTGTTGAAGTTATTCCCCACGTCTGCAAGTCATTCCTGAATGGTCCTGAAGTTGGTGCGCTGCTGTCGAAGATCTTTAATGAGAACAGGGTTGATGCAGAGGCAGGGCTGATGCGTGCTTTGGCTGGTGAGGGTGTTATAGATCTGGAGGGTCGTAATATTCCTGAAGATACAGCTGAGCGTCTGGACTCTGCTTTGGACGAACTGGCTAATGTTGACTCTGCATACCTTCGTAGGTTAGCATCCAACCCTGAAGCTTCCCCTTCTGATCTGCTGCAGATTGCTCCGTGACTCCTCTGGCATCTTGTTTATTTGAAACTTTGTTTATGAACTGATGTGGTCCTTTGAATGATTTGTACTGTTAATGGCCTGAGTGCCTCTGAACAATTTTTTGGATACTTGACCGACCTCCCTTCGTGTTGGGGGGGTCTCTGTATATACTCTTTTAAAACCTACAATTATTATGTTAACCTTACCCTTGACTTCTTCATAATAATGAGTCCGTCTTTGAGTGGTTTTTTGGCCGTTCCCTTTTTATTGGGGAGGCTCTTTTGTTGCTCCATGAATGTCTTAATGGGCGTCCCCTTGAACATTTACATGAAGTCTTTTTTTGTTTAATTTTTACGTGCATTTAGATTATATTGATTGATCTTAAGAATATATTGAAAGCTTTATTTTTTTAAAAATAAAATAAAGAGGAGATATCATACGGCACACATCATCTTCAATCACCCTCAACACACCATTCACATACATCATTACACCGGCCTCCTAAGAACGGTGACAATACTCAACATAAAATTAGGAGTAAAGCGGCCATCGCCCTATTACCGGTAGGGAATCGCCTACAAACCTCCACCTAAACTCACACACCCCCTCGGTTGTGTCATAGTGCGATTATTTGATCAATCAAATTGGCGCCATCCGTGGGACAACATCCTTAACAAAAAAACAAAAAACACAGCGATCCTACTCATGATCTAAATAATCAATTAGTATGGCCGACAGAGACACCTATCACTCCTCACGAATACCCAACACACCCCCAGAGGGTTAAATTTCGAGGATCAATTTTCCTTCGATACGCCTGGGTCGAACTATCGTCCACCTATTATCATTACAGGTGGCTGTAGCACGGCTGTAGGCGAAACATCAAATGCCCGAGGAGTCTTGGATAGGCGCGAACCTCATGGTCACGACCAGGACAGATCCGTGGTAATACCCCACGGTCAGGACAGATTCGTGGTAACACCGCAGGGTCAGGGTCAGGACAGATCCGTGGTAACACCGCAGGGTCAGGGTCAGGACAGATCCGTGGTAACACCGCAGGGTCAGGGTCAGGACAGATCCGTGGTAACACCGCAGGGTCAGGGTCAGGACAGATCCGTGGTAACACCGCAGGGTCAGGGTCAGGACAGATTCGTGGTAACACCGCAGGGTCTGGGCCAGGACAGATCCATGGTGACGCCGCAGGGCCAAGGTTCGGACAAATCCGTCCTATAGAGCCAAGGCCTAGATCAACCTATAACGACACCCCAGGGTTAAGGCCTATTCAGATCTGTGATAATCCCAGGGTCAGAATGCAGGAAGGTCAACAGTAACACCACCAGATCAAGGTTTACATGGGCCCACATCAACGCCACCTCTAGGCCGGAGCGAATTCGTACTCACACCTCTCTAGGGGCAGAATAGGATGGGCTTCGCCCCCTCGAACCGAAGGACACCACAGGACCGCGAGAATGCCAATAGGCTGTCAACGTCGGCAGAGCATGAAATAAACGATGCATATGTGCAAGCCAATTACGATACCCTAAGCGTAATCATGAACCGTCTAAGAGAAGCAGGTCAAATCCGCAACATCACCAGAAACCTGGAAAATGGGTACGATTCGGACTCAATCGATGAGTACATCGAGATGGAGACCCCTCCGGGGAGAACAAACGGAAGGGCACCATCACAACAAAGGAGGCGAACTCAAGCAGTCACAACTCCCGCGACAAGAGCAACTGGCATACGAATAGAAGAGGGAAGAAACATAGCGACTAGTAACGAAGAGACAGCCCTCCGGGGGCCACGGGGAAGGTATATACCTAGGTTCGACGGAGGTCTGGAAGACAACCGAGCACCTCAGCCCGACCAGGATAAATTAAGAGGGAAACCTAAAAAGGCTTCCACTTCCTAGAAGGAATGTAGTCCACCCGGATTACGATTCGTATGA
Source organism: Erigeron breviscapus (assembly GCA_034093135.1). Lineage (NCBI taxonomy): Eukaryota > Viridiplantae > Streptophyta > Magnoliopsida > Asterales > Asteraceae > Erigeron > Erigeron breviscapus. The sequence continues at coordinate 141,971,920 of CM067169.1, forward strand.
ATGGAAAGACCCAGAGCCGGTTGACCTATCCCACTTGGTGAACACTGATAGCCCCTTTTCCGCAGCTATACAAAGTCACCCATTACCAACAAAGATGAAATACCCACAACACTTGGAGTATTATGATGAAAAAAGCGACCCAGACGACTTCTTAAAGAAGTTCGTCGGAGCAGCTTTAATCCAAAGATGGGATATGCCAACCACATGCCACGCATTTTCCTACTCATTAACGGACGATGCTCGGGAATGGATCGACGGATTACCCAAGAACAGCATCGATAGCTTCGAAGTACTCAAGAATAAATTTAGGTCTCAGTTCAGTATGCAGAAGAAGCACAGGAAAATTCACATCTCTGTGCACAATATTAAGCAAAAAGAAGGTGAAAAAACGAGAGACTTTATCGTTAGATACACTAACGAAACCCAACAAGTACGAGGATTACCGGAAAGCCAAAGGATTTCAGGACTCATCCATGGGCTCCGCACAATAGACCTTATTGAGCATTTAAGCACTGACTTGCCTGAAACTTACGACGGCTTAACTGACAAAGCCCATATCTGGTTGGACGCAAGGGAAATGACGAACGTCGATTACTCCTCAGGAAGGAAAAGGAAGGAGTACGGAGGTAACGTAAGGTTTCCCCGGTATATCTGAGATGACAACCAGTGGGCAGGCAGAGACACAGACAGTGGGATTGACATCCTGTCCAGTCTCACAAAAACTCCGAAACAGATTCTGGCTACGGAGCGAGTTTCATCCACCTTCCCGATCCCAACCAAACTCGTGACCAAAAAGAAGAACATGCATAAATACTGTGAATACCACAGGGACCATGGCCATGACACGAACAACTGCATTAAGAGTTTTAATTTCGACGTGTTGATTCGATAGAATTGGTAATGTTTTGGAAGATTATGAAACAAAGGGTTTCACTATCTTGGTAAACGTTAAGAATTTTATCGTTCAACTTATTAGTCGATGGTTAAAGTTGATAACATTTTCATAGCTAGTGAAACTAAGAGTTTCAGGGGCTTGGAAAATGGTAGGAACTTTAAAGTTCGACTTTGTTTGTTGTTGCTAATCTATTGTTGTTGTTTGTATCTTTTTGCAGATGGCTGAGAGACAGTTCCACAAAAATCATAATTACTTGATTAATTTGGATGTCCACCAGGAGAATGCAACAAAGTTTGTTCAGATTCTGGAGTTCTTCCAACGATCCAGAGTCCGAAGGGTTCTCACTGCCAACCCGGTGATTTATTTGACGTATCTTCGTCAATTCTGGGCCTCTACTAGATATATTGCTGGAAATAATCAGAGGATTGAAGCTCGGGTGAATAATCAGGTCATCCAGTTCACTCCTAGGGATTTGGTCCAGATACTTGGATTGGGTACTGATGCCCAAGAGGGAGGAGAGAATGGTCCCATCACTTACCCACTGGCACTAAGAAATGGAGTCTACAGAAGAATGGGTTATGTTGGTGAGCCAAACCAAAACACCTTCACGAAGACCTGTGTTCATGGGAAATGGAAGTTCTTCAGCCATGTGATTTTGGTTGCTCTTAGCAACAGGAAGTCCGGGTACGACAAGCTGATGTCGAGACCCAGTCTCAGGTTGTCTCCCTTGTGCTGAGCAAGCCATATAGCTTTTCTCGTTTCTTCTTCAACGAGATTAGAAGGCAAATTGGTGCAGCTGCCAACGAGGGTTTCTTGATGTATCCTCGGTTTGTCATGATGATCATCAACACTCGCCTGCCCAATCTACCACAGGTGGGTCCTGTCGAGCATGTAACTGCCATGCCGAATCGCATATTTCGCGATAGTTATAAGTATAGAGGTTGTGAGTCCCTCGATAGCTACAGATCGCTCTCGAGATCGTCTATTGTTATGTCGTGAGTGCGGAATCCTCACGAGATAACTAGTTTGATTAGTTATCGAATATATTGCTAATTATATGTATATAATCAGCCGTATGAGATCTATCTTCGTTTTCTAAATGCTAGAAACGAACTTAGTCGCCGTAGGTGTGTGAGAGTTGAACGGATTACCTCAATTTAGGGTTTCCATTCATTTATATATGTTTCTGATCGATATTGGGCCTGCTGGGCTTTGTTCTTACGAACTTAGCAGTCCAGCCCATATAACGAAGATTATCTTCGTTTGTTCCTAACAAAGATTATCTTCGTTAGTACTAATTTCCATCAGCATCTATGAATAGTTATTTTCCAAGTATTTCATGTACAAGGAACCTAACGTATATTATGTTTGTACTTGTATAACATACATAACAAACATCATATATAAACAACATATATATAACACCAAAATATGTAATCGATCATTACTAAAACATGAAGTCCATAATCTATCAAATACACATATATAAATAAGACATAAAATAACATAATGTCTTAATCTAAAAGACTAATCAAATCTAAGTTTCTGTTGTCACATCAACATGCATCAACAAACTCCCCCTTGACAGCAGCATCTTCGATTTCTTCAGTCTTCAAAAAAATCTTCATCATCCATCAAATAACAATCGTTTGCTATTTGCATGGATATTTTCGTGTAAACAGACTTGGAGAATCTTACGATATCGACCTTTTTCATTCTTCCAAAATGGTAAAAATGAACATTCAGTATCGTATAATTTTCTCTGATCATTTCTTGAGAAGTTAACCAACTGCATTGGATCATACATCCTTCTCAACAATATCTTCTTCTTCGAGTCTGCATACATCTTGGCTTCACCAGAATTCCGATCAATCTCCCAATTATCCATCTTATCCAAGACATCTTGTGCCCACTTCTTGGCAGGGACTTTGATCATACACTTGATATCATGTTGAATATACTCAACGCTTTTATCTGGCTTAACCACCTTCTTCTTTCGTCTTGGTTCAATATGAAACTTTGGTTTCTCAGAGTCTTTCATATTCGATCTCAACTTGAAATCTTCATGAAGATTCTTACCAACCACATCAGCAAGACCATAACCACTTGGATTGATAATCCAATTATTTCCGAGTTCATGTAAATCTTCTTCACACAAGCTTCTGAAGTGTCTCTCACGCCATGCTAAATACTGACAACCTTCTGGTCTTTTAAGAACGAACAGCTTCAATTCTTCGTCATAGAACCAACTCCAGATTATTGTCTTATATTTTGCAGCATCTTTATCTGAGATGTGAGTCCAATACATAATGGGTTTCATAGTATCCCATGTGACTATATATTCATTAATTCTTTGACCAGGCACAAGTCGATCAATCTCTTGTAGTGGATCATCTTCTCTGAGTGGAACTGGATAATCATTTGGATCAAAAGGTATTGTCAAGTTAATTTCCCAGTGGAAAGGAATCAATGCATCATCAATCTTAGCATATACCACAAAGTTTAAAACTTTAGCTGAGCTACTAATTGAAGCTTGAAGCATTCTTTCCTTAACTTCTTTTCTCTTTATCTCTAACTCTTTTCTTTCTTCCAAAGATGGATCTTCAGGAGTTGAGTCCCAAACATCATCAAACCCATAAGGTTTCTTGAATATGTTTAAATCCGGTTCAGGAACAAACTCACCCTCCTCAAGTTCATCACCATCAAGGAATAATTCTGCATCATCTGTATCATCTATTAAGATTACACAAAATGAACACCAGAATACAATGAATAATCATGATAATAATAATAAAGATGAAATATAATTGCATTGAAATAAGATAGATTTCATCTCCATGTCGTAAACTTATTACATGCAACCTAATATACACTTTATCAATCTTTATCAGAATCATAAGTTGAATCAGAATCAGAATCTTCTCTTTCAGTTTCTGCTTTTTGCTGTTTATCTAATAAGTTATCAAATACAGAATGAAAAGCATTTTCTTCGGTATTACAGTCATGTCCAAATTTTGCTTTAACTTCACGCTTTAATCGTTCAGTTTCAGCTTCAACTTGATCATCACTTAAATAATCAATCGATTTCGAAGAATTACCTGAGTCAAGTGCTTCAATAACTTCAGCATCACGAGGAGCACTTGATCCACCCGCACCAGAAGTACCAATCTGGGTAGTATCTCTTCCTGTCTCCCCCTGAGTCTCAACACCTTTTCCTTTGTCAGAAACTGGGCGAGAATCAAACCTATTACCAGCATTATCAGCATCATCATCATCATCATTCTGACGTCTTGGCTGAACTACTGACAATCTGCAAACTTCTTCAGGAACATCTCCCCCTTGATTCTTGACCCAGTTTATTAAAAAGGTCAAAGTATCTCGAACATTCGTAAGATCAGACTCTAATGTATCAACACGAGCCTGAAGAACATCGATACGCCTAACTAGGGAGTAATCTGAAGGAAGAGGAGGAAAAGTAGGCAATATTGGTAAGGCAGGAGGCAACAGTGGACGCAACGTTACACTACCGGCAACAGAAACAACCGGTGCTGTAGAGACAGCAGGAATAGCAGCAGCAGCTGTAGATACTGAAGTAGCCTCAGAAATTCGTGCACGCTTAGCTCTGCGATAAGTAAGAGGAGTATCCAGTGTCCTCTTAGGTCCAACAGTACTTGTACCTTCATGAATTGGACTTGGTGCCATATCTCTATGTTCCACTTCTTCTTGATAATGAAGTACATCTTCTTGTTCAGCACCATCATCCTGATTAACTTGAATATCATGTTCATCATGAACGGATTGATCCGTATCAGAAAGAACAGGAGAAGAATGACATGCCTTACTCCGACGCTCTTGGCGTAAAGCACCAGGTACACCTTCTCGAGAAAAGTGATATGAATGATCACTTCCTGGAGCAGCAGGGACATCATGAGCCATCTTAGTTCGATGCTCATTACTAGAATCAGCAGCGACACTATCATAGTCATCTGTGTCTGTTTCAACTACATCATCACCACCATCATTCCCATGATCAGAGTCATCAGAATCAGAATCACCATCAGAACCATCATCAGAACTCTCTTCATCCTCATGATCAGTATCGTCATCATCATCCACTAACATATCATCCTCAAAACGGGATCGATAGTTTGGATTAATCAAATGACCAAAAAGTGGTGGATCATTAAGACCAACCACATTTCGAGTGTTGGCTTCTAGATCAGCAAATAGACGTAAAGGCCAAGCATGTGGTGCATAGCGAGGACCTTGATCAAATACCAAATTCGGACAAAAATGTCTAACGATTGCCATAACAAAGCGAGGATATAAGAGAAACCTCTTTTTTGCTTTTGCATTGATTTGATCAATAAACTCTTGATAGAAGTATGCTGAAAAAGGATAAGGTCGATTATAGACCAAGGCAACCATCTGCGAAGAAATCTGAGCAGAAAGCTGATCAAATCCAGCCTTACGATTGCTCAGACTTACCAACAAAGCGTAAGCAAGATATCTCCAACGTCCTTGATATCCACTTTTGTCAAAAGGAAGCTTTATTTGACCAACATATCCCATTCTTTGAAAACATCTACGAATAAGGTCAAAGTCATAAGCCAAGTCCACTGCTTTGTCTGGTTCTTCACCCAAATGCAGAATATCACGAAGCATCGCAGCATTGAAATCAAATGTGATTCCTTCGACCGTAGCACGAACAAAACTACGACCATTAACCATGACCTGATGAGCAGTCCTCCAGAAGGCATCAATATACTGCCTAATGAGTCTAGGTGAATCACAAAATGCAAGAGAAAGCCTAGAGCGAGCAATAAAATCAAACATCTCATGATAACGTTCACAATTATGCTGATCTGGATCAAGATTTAAGGCAAGATTGTGCTTCTTAATAAACTGACGCGGAGCAAGAGCCATTTCTGCAAAACAAATCATAATATACAAACAATTATAAGATTAGCACATTAAATGAATTGCAAGCTTAGATGAACTTAATCAATAATTTCATAAGGTTAAACTGTACGAAATTACTCTTTAAGTTCGTTAGTTAAAACTGTACGAAAATAGGCTTTAAGTTCGTTAGTTAAAACTGTACGAAAATAGGCTTTAAGTTCGTTAGGTAACAATAAACGAAAATAGGCTTTGAAGCATAACTAAATTCGTTTGTCAACAAGAACTCCTAAATTCATTAGTTGAAAAGAGAGACTAAGTTCGTAAGCTCTGCTTCAGAACCTAAGTTCGTAGACAATGAACGAAGGATAAGTTCGTAACAATTCTGAACAGCATGTTGTCTCCAAAATCAAACATTCGATTTTTAAAAAATTGATTAACACTTGATTTGCCCGAAATCAATTACAAAACATTTGTATCACTTAAATGAAGCATAACCCACTTCGATTTTACAGATGAATTAAAGATCCAATGGGTTAAAATCAAAAAACGAAATTAAACCCTAGAAACCTACATTATGTATAAAACCGATTGAGTTCATGCAAAAATTAGGCAAAAAAAGAACTTAGAATTGGGGATTTGTGAATGACGATGCTCGATAATATACCTGAATCACTGATTTCAATATTAATCGAAACAACAAGCAGAGAATCGAGTTTAATCAAGTGATTTGATTGATGAAAGTATAGGGGTTTATTCAGAAGAAGAGACTTAAATTCGTTTTTCTTTAAAAAAATTTGGCAATGTAAAAGAGAAAACGAATTAAGTTGGTATAAATATAGATGGTTAAAAACGGGTCAAAACGGGTCGGTGAGGAAATCAGTCAAAAATATGTTAGAACGAAGTTAGCCTTCGTAAGATCAACAGGAACGAAGATAGAGGTTATCTTCGTTAAAACAAAAGAAAACGAAACTAGATGTGACGAAAATAAGTCCAATTTTCTTAAGAGCAATTCTGAACGAAGTTAAAACTATCTTCGTAAGAACAATTTTGTACTTAGAAAATTTTTCCAGATTCTTCATCACGAAACTTTCCACGATGCGACCCTTTGACCTAATCATGTACATAGCAAAAACTCGTTAAAAGCAAATTGTTCATACCTTGTACCACGAAGTACCATCATTCAAAATCATCATCATAATGTAAGTATTTTGACAAACATTATAATCTTGAATAAAAAACCAAAGTGTAAAACCAACCATCAACAATCCTGAAAATAATCAATTGTCATATTAACAGCGTTACCAATCATGACCATGATACGGAGAACCTTTCTCTAATCATAGAGATGCTTGACGGCAAACCATCGTGAAACACTTAAGTCCCATATTAGAAGCCGTCTACAAAACTAACAAACAATGAATAATCCAAAAATCCAATGAAGAACTTTGTAAAGTTTCCGAAATCATGTCATAAGTCAAGGTACAAAAATCAAAAGAAACAAGCATCAAATCTGATTATTTTCACTAAATACATGAAATGAAAAGCAAATAAATACTCCAAAGACAGGTTCATATATTCTTCCTTCACGTGCTCATATCTGCATCACAATATTGTCACTTCACACCAAAAATCTTGTCTCCACGATATCATCAGTATGAATAACACTGTATTGCAACAAAGATCAGCACTCCAACTTTATCTTCTTAACCTGAACACTGCACACTTACCAAAAACTCATTAACGCATCAAGAGCAAAGGCATAATAATGCAGAAAATTCAAGCTAAAACACACAAAATTAGGGTTAACAATTACGAAATACTCAAGATTCTAACAAAAGAGCAAGGGAGGTCATTCCATTGTCAAACCCTAAAAGGTCACCAAGTTATTAATTAAATTCGTAACTTGTAACAATTTAAACTTGTGAGATTTCAAATAACTTTGACTTTTCACATAAAATTTAAAAGATCATTTTCTAAACTTAAACAAATTAATGTCCATATCAGAAAATCTTCTTTTGTACTAATCACATAATCTCATCAAGAATTCAAATGAATGAATTCAACAAAACATATACTCAACAGAATTTAAGTAGAATCTCTCGTGCAATAAGAACTTATGAAAATACTATTTTGACTCAATAAAATGAAAAATAAATTAGAATAAAAATTACAGAACAATAAGCTAATCTAAACACTAGTTAACGTAATTTATTCATTATGCACAGGTTACTTGGTTACTACTGATCAGATCAGATTAGCATTTTCTTTTTTTTTTTTTTTTTTTTTTTTTTTTTTTTTTTTTTTTTTTTTTTTTTTTTTTTTTTTTTTTTTTTTTTTTTTTTTTTTTTTTTTTTTTTTTTTTTTTTTTTTTTTTTTTTTTTTTTTTTTTTTTTTTTTTTTTTTTTTTTTTTTTTTTTTTTTTTTTTTTTTTTTTTTTTTTTTTTTTTTTTTTTTTTTTTTTTTTTTTTTTTTTTTTTTTTTTTTTTTTTTTTTTTTTTTTTTTTTTTTTTTTTTTTTTTTTTTTTTTTTTTTTTTTTTTTTTTTTTTTTTTTTTTTTTTTTTTTTTTTTTTTTTTTTTTTTTTTTTTTTTTTTTTTTTTTTTTTTTTTTTTTTTTTTTTTTTTTTTTTTTTTTTTTTTTTTTTTTTTTTTTTTTTTTTTTTTTTTTTTTTTTTTTTTTTTTTTTTTTTTTTTTTTTTTTTTTTTTTTTTTTTTTTTTTTTTTTTTTTTTTTTTTTTTTTTTTTTTTTTTTTTTTTTTTTTTTTTTTTTTTTTTTTTTTTTTTTTTTTTTTTTTTTTTTTTTTTTTTTTTTTTTTTTTTTTTTTTTTTTTTTTTTTTTTTTTTTTTTTTTTTTTTTTTTTTTTTTTTTTTTTTTTTTTTTTTTTTTTTTTTTTTTTTTTTTTTTTTTTTTTTTTTTTTTTTTTTTTTTTTTTTTTTTTTTTTTTTTTTTTTTTTTTTTTTTTTTTTTTTTTTTTTTTTTTTTTTTTTTTTTTTTTTTTTTTTTTTTTTTTTTTTTTTTTTTTTTTTTTTTTTTTTTTTTTTTTTTTTTTTTTTTTTTTTTTTTTTTTTTTTTTTTTTTTTTTTTTTTTTTTTTTTTTTTTTTTTTTTTTTTTTTTTTTTTTTTTTTTTTTTTTTTTTTTTTTTTTTTTTTTTTTTTTTTTTTTTTTTTTTTTTTTTTTTTTTTTTTTTTTTTTTTTTTTTTTTTTTTTTTTTTTTTTTTTTTTTTTTTTTTTTTTTTTTTTTTTTTTTTTTTTTTTTTTTTTTTTTTTTTTTTTTTTTTTTTTTTTTTTTTTTTTTTTTTTTTTTTTTTTTTTTTTTTTTTTTTTTTTTTTTTTTTTTTTTTTTTTTTTTTTTTTTTTTTTTTTTTTTTTTTTTTTTTTTTTTTTTTTTTTTTTTTTTTTTTTTTTTTTTTTTTTTTTTTTTTTTTTTTTTTTTTTTTTTTTTTTTTTTTTTTTTTTTTTTTTTTTTTTTTTTTTTTTTTTTTTTTTTTTTTTTTTTTTTTTTTTTTTTTTTTTTTTTTTTTTTTTTTTTTTTTTTTTTTTTTTTTTTTTTTTTTTTTTTTTTTTTTTTTTTTTTTTTTTTTTTTTTTTTTTTTTTTTTTTTTTTTTTTTTTTTTTTTTTTTTTTTTTTTTTTTTTTTTTTTTTTTTTTTTTTTTTTTTTTTTTTTTTTTTTTTTTTTTTTTTTTTTTTTTTTTTTTTTTTTTTTTTTTTTTTTTTTTTTTTTTTTTTTTTTTTTTTTTTTTTTTTTTTTTTTTTTTTTTTTTTTTTTTTTTTTTTTTTTTTTTTTTTTTTTTTTTTTTTTTTTTTTTTTTTTTTTTTTTTTTTTTTTTTTTTTTTTTTTTTTTTTTTTTTTTTTTTTTTTTTTTTTTTTTTTTTTTTTTTTTTTTTTTTTTTTTTTTTTTTTTTTTTTTTTTTTTTTTTTTTTTTTTTTTTTTTTTTTTTTTTTTTTTTTTTTTTTTTTTTTTTTTTTTTTTTTTTTTTTTTTTTTTTTTTTTTTTTTTTTTTTTTTTTTTTTTTTTTTTTTTTTTTTTTTTTTTTTTTTTTTTTTTTTTTTTTTTTTTTTTTTTTTTTTTTTTTTTTTTTTTTTTTTTTTTTTTTTTTTTTTTTTTTTTTTTTTTTTTTTTTTTTTTTTTTTTTTTTTTTTTTTTTTTTTTTTTTTTTTTTTTTTTTTTTTTTTTTTTTTTTTTTTTTTTTTTTTTTTTTTTTTTTTTTTTTTTTTTTTTGTTACTTTTACTTTCAGATTTAGCATTTACATAAGCCTACTAGCGAGAAATAATTCTCTTATTATTAGTTATGAACAGTGATCCAAAAACGATTACCAATATGTTTGTCCTCTTAAACACTCGGTACTTCCAGTCTCCTTTTTGGTTTGTGGCACTTTCGTATTACTTGAGCCAAGGACAGTCACCATGTAACCTAGTAAGTTACTCATGCCACAATTTTAGTTTGCGAACTTATGTGCCCCATATTCAGATACACTCTCACAATCGAAACAAGCACTAAGATTAAGACATTTGGTGAGTAAAGTGAGAAGGTCTTTAAGAATCAAGTCAGCGGTGACAGGTCGGTGATTCCTCACGCGTAAAGCGACTTAACTTGACTCACGTACGGAAATATACTCAACATTGCATAATGCCAAGTACTTGCATATTTGTGACATTAATAATTTTTATTTAAAGCACTTATGAAAACCCGTGACTTTCTATGAGACCCGTGTAGCGAACTTTCTGACAACCTATCCCAAGTTGGAAGCTTTAGGTAGGCTAGGTATACAAAGACACCCCAAGGACTTACTTGTTCGAATCTCAAAGGCCACATTAGCTTCATATTTTCAACAGATTTATTTGATATTTGTATATCTTGTCACAAATATACATCAAAAAAAAAAACAATACATACACATATATGTACCCGAGACCTTCTTTATAAAGACCAAATATACATAATTATAATGCAAGATCTTTCATAAGATTTAAAGGACTTGTCTATTTTAAGAACAAGCATTCTCATCCATATATCTGAATACGTTTCCCATAAGAACATTGTATACATTTAAGTTCAGATTAAAAGGAAACCTTGGTACTTTGTGCCTATCGATACATCATATAATGGTATCACTGAACTGAGCATTTTAAGTACAATTAAGTAGGCTTAAGAGCTAAAGTATCGTCACGTCAAATCATGTAGTGCAGTAACCTTACTTTTTTTTTTTTTTTTTTTTAAGATACTATCTATATACAACTTAAACTACTAAGACTCGAAAAGAAAATTTAAGTTCTTTGAGAGAAACTACTCGGCATTCTTCATACCATTGAGTTGATATAACAACTCATGACGAGGTCTATCAAAAGCTTTAGTATATAGATCAGCAAGGTTATCATCAGTAATAACCTTTTCTAAATGAATAAGCTTTTTCTCAAAACAGTCACGTAAAAAGTGATGCTTTATATCTATGTGCTTGGTGACTTTAAAGTTTTTCGGATTCTTAGTAATATCTATGGCAGACTTATTATTGATACAAATAGGAGAATCTGAGATATCCATACCATAGTCGCGCAATTGTTGCTGTATCCAAAGTACCTGAGAACAGCATTGACCAGCAGCTATGTACTCTGCTTCACAGGTAGACTGTGCAACAGATGTCTGCTTTTTGCACTGCCGGTATCCCATCAACGAGTTGTTTTCTAGACAACTTATTAATATTTTTGAAGTTCAGATGGGATAATCTCTTGTGCCACAGCCAGTTTGTGTCTTCATCTACCTTTGAGTAAAAACATTGTTCAGTGGTGGAAGGATTCATATCAATGACATAAATGTTTCCCTTCCTTGGTGCAATCAGTACCACCTTTCCATCTCTGTTGAATATGGTGCCTTGTGAAATATCAAATAAAACCTTGAAGCCATCATCACATAGTTGACTGACACTGATCAGGTTATATTTCAAACCGTTCACATATGCAACACGTGTGAATTTGACTTGACCATTATTCACCACACCATATCCCTCAGTTTTTCCATTACCATCATTTCCAAAAACTATTGAGGGCCCCTCTTGCACCCTATATTCCTCTAGCAGGGTCTGATAACCAGTCATGGTTCGGCCAACAGCACTGTCCAGAAACCATATATTCTTCTTTCGATCTCCCTGCACACAAACAAAGATTAGTTCTTTTTGGGAACCCATCTTTGGATGGGTTCACTAGACTCTCCCTTAGTAGTCTCAGATTTCTTTGGTTCATAAGGAACAGAAGGATCAAAGGGGATCTCAGTCATAATTTCAGATGACATAAAAGCAATTGGTTTGATGGGGTTTTCAACCTTTTTCTTTTCAGATTTCTGCTTGATTTGCTTAGAAAAGGTTTTGTATTTTGTTTAGGTTGAAGAGAAGGAGTTTCAACATTTTTTAAACGTGCATTACAACTCTGCACTTGTCTAGCCAATAGTTGAAATTGACTTTCTAACCTTAACAAAATTGATTCTTCATTTGACACCTGAGCCTTACCTGAATCTGAGGTAGATGGCTCAGTAGGGGAGAAATATTTCTTCTTCTTAAGGTTTTTAGGAACCTTAGATGAAGTCTGAGGGGATGGCTTTTTGGATTTAGCCTTCCTTTCTGAAACAGTTGTCTGAGCTGTTTCAGATTCACCCTCAGATTGTTCCTGGGCTTTATTAGTTACAGTTTTCTGCTTGCCAACTTTAGGAAAAATGATTTCAGGTTTTATTTCCTTTGGAAGTGCATCTAAATCAGTGATTATGGATGCCAAATGAAGATCACCAGACTCATATGCTGCTCTTTGTGATGCAAAAGTATTTTTAATTGCAGCATCTGGCCTTGGTGCTTTCATCCAAGATTTAATAATTGCTTGTTCTTTTTCAAGGATGGATTTTAATTCTTCCTTTTCCAATTCTAAAGTTGCAACCATAGACTGATAACTTTTTAGAGCCAATTGAACATCTTTCAGTTCTTTCAGTCTGGCATGACTGGCGTTTAGTTCAGAAGCATTATTTTCAAACATTTTTAGGCTTTCTGAACGCACTGTCTCAACAAATGAGATGTCAGCCTCTAAAAGAACCAAAAGGTCCAATTTGTGTTCCTCATTATTTTCAAAGCCAAAATTACTGACCTTTTTCATTACAATATCCACCCAGCGACCAGATTCGACATCGGATTTGACCAAATGACCTTGATCTTCTTGTGCCATGAAACACATGTCCCTAACTTCTTCTTCATCATCAGATGATTCATCAGATTCTTCCCATTTTTCAGTTTTGGCAATCATACAACTGTTGCTTGAGTTGTCTTGTGCCAGAAGAGCCATATGTGCCTTTAACTTCTTGTATTTGGCCTTATAGCTGTCATCAGATTTCTGAAAAATAGAATGGTTAGGAGCAGATTGTGATGATGATGGTTGACTAGATCTGCATTCCTTCATGAAATGTCCTTTCTTGCCACATTTAAAGCATTCAAGATTAGACTTATCAATAGAAGCACTGGAAGCAAAAGGTTTGCCAAATCGATTTGATTTGGCCTTAAAACGATTGAACGTTTTAGCCAGCATGGCAACCAGATCATCATTGTCATCCTCATTACAATCATGAGTAACATTACCAGAGACACCAGTTTTTAACATTTCAGAAACCATCTTCTTCATCGAGTCAGAAATGTCACTCTCAGAAGATAGTAGAGCAGTTCTATGTGGTTCAGAATACTGAACCATACCAGAACTGGTAGAAACATGATTCTTGGCATCCTGCTCAGCCAAAGCTCTCTCAGCTTTGTTCTCTTCAGTATATCTGAAGGCTCCATAAAGGGAAGCAAGAGTGTGACTGTGCAAAGTTTTGCCTTGTCTCAAGACCAAGATTAAATTTTCCCATTTAGACGGTAAAATGTCACAAAAATTTTCCAACAGAATTTCTTTATCTTTGGTTACACCCAGGGCTTTTAGTTGATTTACCAGATTTGTAAATCTGATGTAAGTTTGAGTTAAAGTTTCCCCAGGGACAGCAAAGAAAGACTCATATCTTTTGTTTAAAGCAACTTTTCTTGTGACAATTGTCTCATTTGTGCCTTCAAATTGTGTCATTAGTTCCTCCCACATTAATTTGGAATTTTCAAGTAAAACAAGAGTGGGCATAAGGGTTTCAGGAACTGCATATAAAATCATATTTTGTAACTTAGTGTCAAGGTCTACAAGTCTATGATCTTCTTCAGACCAATGATCCTTCTCCTTAGGTGACTGCCTAGGAGTCCCATCGGTATTTCTGACAACAGTAGAAGCATTCATGGGGACAAAGGGTCCTTCTTTTAAGATATCGGGCAAATGTCTTTCAACACCAGCAATATACTTTAGTATGCATGCTTTCCATGTTTGAAAGTTTTCACTGTTCCCATCAAACTTGGGAACAGGATTGTTTGGAAAGTGTACGTGTACATTATGCGATGGTATATTATTGTTGATGATAGGGGGTGGAGTAGTGTTATTAGGGTCAGGACGTTCTTGTTGAAAGTCAGCCATCTATGCAGATCAAAGGTTAAAGAATTGATATAATTCAACCTTGCTGCTCTGATACCAATTGTGAGTCCCAAATATAGATGATTAACTAACCCGACTGGCAAGTACAACTAATCTTGATGGACAAGTTAAGTTTACGATCCAGATATGGATAACAAGAAACAATTGACTTAAAGTAAATAACAAGAACTGAATGGCAGAAACTATATAAAGATATATATAAGTATAATCAAGTATGTAGCATTGAGACACGTTGTTTTCTTTCTAATGTATTTGATTTATTGATATATAAACAAATACAAGGATTGTTGCGGAACAAAGATAAACACCCAAGTGTAAGTATCTAAACAATCCCGAAAAACAAGTGATCTAAATAACTTGGAAATACTCGTAAGTTTACTTAGAGTATATCTCACAAGTTGCAATGCTAAAGTTTCAAGCCTTTTGCAAGTTGTGAGAAGACTTCATATTTATAGACCAAGTTCATGATGACATGGACAAGATCGTATAAAAGTGGTTGTGAGCATTTAAGGAATTAAACCTAATTCCTTACATGCTTGTACTAGGAAGAGTATATAAGTCAGTTGATGTGACTTATAGTACTATGTTCCAAACCTATACTTTTACCTTGTACCTTTTATTAATAGATAAATCTATTAACTGGGTAAAGGTATGTAAAGTAAAAAGTATTCCTCGTAATCAGTGTAAAGTGTTGTAAATACTTTACACTGAGATGCTTCAGTCTTTGATCTGGTAGAATCACTCTTTGCTCGCTTCTGAGATGATTCTCTTCTTCATACTTCAGTCTTTGACTTCAGAATGAATACTTCAGATTTATCTTGATCTGAACTGAAGTGAAGCTTCAGTGAAGTAATTCTGAGACGACTCAGAATTCTGTACAAACGTTTTCACTGAACTTCAAGCTATTTCTGAACAAATTATACTTGGTCGATTTCCGACCTAACACTTGTGAACACATAGTACTGTTTCTTCAACAAGTCCTTCCTTCTCTTCTTGAGATCTTCATCACCTTCACAATGCTCCTTGAGTGCATCCCATAAGCCCTTTACACTTTCATACTTTTCAAACAAGTGCAAGAATTTCCCTTGGAGAGCCATTCGGAGTGATCCTAAAGCCTTACTTTCAGCTTCGTAGTCTTTCTTTTGATCAACATTCATTTGCTCATACGTAGCTGCTTTCCCACCACTAGAACCAGAAACATCCTTGTCATTTGCCACGGTAGGATGAACATAACCATTGACAATACAAATCCACATCTTAACATCCATAAGTTTGCAATATGACTCGAATCTGCCCTTCCAATTGAAATATCTGTCTAGG
This sequence comes from Erigeron breviscapus, assembly GCA_034093135.1. NCBI lineage: Eukaryota > Viridiplantae > Streptophyta > Magnoliopsida > Asterales > Asteraceae > Erigeron > Erigeron breviscapus. The sequence goes on from CM067169.1 coordinate 141,987,569, forward strand.
TTTATCAACTTGGGCGGTGAATTGGCCTTTCCGGTTTCATGATCCATCAAAATCAATTGATTCAGCAAAGCTTGATAGTTTGCGGGTAATTGAGACGTCATTTTCTTCGAGCTAGCAAAATTATACGAACTGTTCAAAAATAAACGAGGTCGCAAATTAAAATGAGGTCGCAGAGAAATACGAGGTCACAATTAGAACTCGAGGTTGTAATTGAACTGGCGAGGTCCCAAAGAGCTCACGAGGTCACAAACGAAATATGAGGTTGCAATTGAACTAGCGAGGTAGTAATTAGCTACCCAGGTCGCAAATCGAACTGGATGAGGTAATACGAGCTGGCGAGGTCGCAAACGATGCTGAAACCTTTAATTCTCTAGAATTCGAAACCCTAATACCCAACAAAACACCTCTGACTGTTGCAAAGACCAAAAGAGGTCACAAAACAGGTTTTCGATCAAAAAATTGTGAAAGAATCACTTATAAACAACCCTAAACCAACGTTGTCTATCCCCAACAAACTATAACCTTCCGGTATGAAACCAAGAGGCTTTGATACCACTTGTAAGTCCCCTTGAAACGGATTGTTAACAGTTTGCTCTAGTTATCTTGAGGTGCGGAATCCCTCACTATAACTTGGTGATTCACAACAAGCCTTCAGATTATCTGCTGCCTCGCAGATCTTCTCTAGGCCTAGCGGAACAACTATTGACGACTTAACCTGCAAATATGCTTGATATTTCGACAAATGTTCAACCCTAATCTCTGTTAGGGTTCGGTATTTATAGGAAAACATATGACATGGGCTTCAGCACGCCGGCCTCGCAAATCCAGCCCAGCTCGACCCAATTACGAGGTCGCATTCATGCTCTAGCCTAGTAATTGTCCCTGCAATTACGAGGTCGTATTTCCTCAATGAATTGCGAGGTCGCAATTCATACTTAAGCATATATTATACATTCAATACTTAAACTTAATCTAGTATTCTATGCATAATACGAAGTTCATTAATGACAATCACATTACAAAGACATATTACAATATAAGCCTGAACAATCTAGACTACTATTGACATAGACGTGCACTTACAAACACGACGATTGCGAACAACTCTCCGTGGTCTAACCATCTTTCCTGAACACACGTGTTAGATTAGCAAGTTAATTCTCATATTTCACACACGAATAATCGAAATCGACCGTCACATAACAAACAATTTATGCCTAGTCCCTTCTAAACCGTTACAAGAACATATATTTCTACGGGGATATTATCATGGCAATAGTCTAAGGCATCATCGTTTCATGTAATTGATAATCAACATCACAATCTCAAGCCAATTAACACAAATATAAAAGGGGTCAAGTCATAACAAGGTGGGTAAAGCATAGTCCGAATCTAACTTCAACATTCAATACATTAAAGGTGTTTGTATACAGGTGATACCAGCGGCTTTCCCTCCACACCGTTAATATATTGAATGGATGTCGGGATTCGGTTCCGTTATGCCCTTTAAGTATTGGTCGGGTATGTATACAGGGTGTACCAGCGGCTAACCCTCCACCTAACCAACACTCATTAAACATACCGGGTTACCTACTATACTTCATCCACAATGCGCAATCTATGATGTTATTAACTTGTATATGACATAGGGCCACAATAGAATCGTTGATCAGGCGTTTCTCGGGTCGCCGAATGCCACACTCCGCTAATACCATCCTTCATTTTGCTAGGGTTAAACAATAAAATTACAAGCATATACGTCAACGTTCATTCGGCAAGTCACGGTGTATCCCGACACTAACACATGCATCAATCAAGTCATCACATAACAATCAAGTCAACAATCATGGAAAACCTACGAACTCCGTCTAAACAAGTCTCATGTCTCATACAATTCACGTTGCACACATAGTTTCCTATAATGCATGCTAATTATGAAATGTGGGTGCAATGGCTATAGGCTAGGTCAATCCACCTAATTCTCTACAACCTGGCTCTGATACCATTCTGTAACACCCCAACAAGGCGGAATCATGGGGTATCACAAGAAAAGCACAGCACGACATGGAAATTAAATAGAGACGATACTACATGAAATTAAGGATTGGGCAATCCATGAATTAAGTTCAAATACGAGTACAAATACAACATGGGATCACAAAATGCATAAGGAGCACATAGCCATCCAATGTTACAAAAGAATACAATCCAAAAATGATGGCCAATAATCCTAAGCATAACCCGTCAAGGGAATCAATATGGACTTATCGTTATGCCATCAACATGGACTTATCGTTATGCCATCAATATGGACTTATCGTTATGCCATCAATATGGACTTATCGTTATGCCATCAATATGGACTTATCGTTATGCCATCAATATGGACTTATCGTTATGCCATCAATATGGACTTATCGTTATGCCATCAATATGGACTTATCGTTATGCCATCAATATGGACTTATCGTTATGCCATCAATATGGACTTATCGTTATGCCATCAATATGGACTTATCGTTATGCCATCAATATGGACTTATCGTTATGCCATCAATATGGACTTATCGTTATGCCATCAATATGGACTTATCGTTATGCCATCAATATGGACTTATCGTTATGCCATCAATATGGACTTATCGTTATGCCATCAATATGGACTTATCGTTATGCCATCAATATGGACTTATCGTTATGCCATCAATATGGACTTATCGTTATGCCATCAATATGGACTTATCGTTATGCCATCAATATGGACTTATCGTTATGCCATCAATATGGACTTATCGTTATGCCATCAATATGGACTTATCGTTATGCCATCAATATGGACTTATCGTTATGCCATCAATATGGACTTATCGTTATGCCATCAATATGGACTTATCGTTATGCCATCAATATGGACTTATCGTTATGCCATCAATATGGACTTATCGTTATGCCATCAATATGGACTTATCGTTATGCCATCAATATGGACTTATCGTTATGCCATCAATATGGACTTATCGTTATGCCATCAATATGGACTTATCGTTATGCCATCAATATGGACTTATCGTTATGCCATCAATATGGACTTATCGTTATGCCATCAATATGGACTTATCGTTATGCCATCAATATGGACTTATCGTTATGCCATCAATATGGACTTATCGTTATGCCATCAATATGGACTTATCGTTATGCCATCAATATGGACTTATCGTTATGCCATCAATATGGACTTATCGTTATGCCATCAATATGGACTTATCGTTATGCCATCAATATGGACTTATCGTTATGCCATCAATATGGACTTATCGTTATGCCATCAATATGGACTTATCGTTATGCCATCAATATGGACTTATCGTTATGCCATCAATATGGACTTATCGTTATGCCATCAATATGGACTTATCGTTATGCCATCAATATGGACTTATCGTTATGCCATCAATATGGACTTATCGTTATGCCATCAATATGGACTTATCGTTATGCCATCAATATGGACTTATCGTTATGCCATCAATATGGACTTATCGTTATGCCATCAATATGGACTTATCGTTATGCCATCAATATGGACTTATCGTTATGCCATCAATATGGACTTATCGTTATGCCATCAATATGGACTTATCGTTATGCCATCAATATGGACTTATCGTTATGCCATCAATATGGACTTATCGTTATGCCATCAATATGGACTTATCGTTATGCCATCAATATGGACTTATCGTTATGCCATCAATATGGACTTATCGTTATGCCATCAATATGGACTTATCGTTATGCCATCAATATGGACTTATCGTTATGCCATCAATATGGACTTATCGTTATGCCATCAATATGGACTTATCGTTATGCCATCAATATGGACTTATCGTTATGCCATCAATATGGACTTATCGTTATGCCATCAATATGGACTTATCGTTATGCCATCAATATGGACTTATCGTTATGCCATCAATATGGACTTATCGTTATGCCATCAATATGGACTTATCGTTATGCCATCAATATGGACTTATCGTTATGCCATCAATATGGACTTATCGTTATGCCATCAATATGGACTTATCGTTATGCCATCAATATGGACTTATCGTTATGCCATCAATATGGACTTATCGTTATCTCAATCATATATCACATGCAAGCGTTTATAAGTACGTTAATGGAAAAACATAGCATACAAGTCCAACAAGTCATCGTTTTAATAACAATCATTTCAATTAAATCGTTGAAACGTTTAAGTAAAACAAGTACACTTTTCACCCCAAATTTATAAGGAAACGGGGCTACGAAACTCACCTTTGACGAGCTACAACAAGTTAAAGTCAAATTATAAACGTCCAACGATCGCTTCGTGTATACCACCTATCAAACATACATATTACAATCATGTGTCAAACCCTAATCTGAGCTTTAGAAGTGTAATTCAACTTTGGATGAACATCGGGACTCGATTTGGTCATGCCAAAACTCTCATACATCTTAATGGCTCAACCGAACATGAACAAGGACACTTTAACACGACATTTTTAAAAATGGAGATGGATTCACCCCAAATGGATGATACCATGAGAAAGTAGACTCTCATAAGATTCCAACGATAGCTTATATGCATAAAACGGACAAACGGTTCAAAAGTTATTGACGTTTGAAAACTGACGCACAAAACAGACAAAACTCGCGGCGCGAGGAGTCAAACTCGCGACGCGAGTAGTACAGGTGCTCGCGGCGCGAGAAAAACTTCTGTGACACACGAGGGCCTAAAACTTGAATATCACGGCGCGAGGAGACCAGGTCGCAGCGCGAGGAGCTGCAGATCTGCAAATTTTCCAGCCAAACACGATCCAAACCTAACCCAAACCCCATTTTTGACTTCCAAATTGACTTGGGAGGTTCCAAAACTCATTTTGAAGCTTAGACAAACATAATTTGACATAAATAACATAACCTATTACACAATTCGATCTACAACAACCTACCAAGCTTGAATTCGATCTTGACCCAAAACAAAACCTAATGAAACCCTAAATCGACCCAAATCTGTTTTTGACCCGAAATTGACCAAGAACTCATAAGATTCGACTAGGAAACATGTTTAATGACATAAAATGGAGAAATTAAGTTAGGTTTCACTTACCAAAACACCTCAAGACTTCAAATTCGGGTTTGGAGCTTTTGAAGATGGAAGAACACCTTGAGAGCCCAAATTTCTTACAAAAAGAGGATTATTATTATTAGGGTTATATTACTTGGTTAATCTAGAAACAAAACAAGTATTTATTATGATATTAATTAGGGTTTTTGAGGTAGATGAGAGGAAGAAGAAAGAAATGAATGAGGGGAGAGAGAGATAGATAAGATTTTTGGTAAAGAGAAAATGAATGGATGAGGGAGTGTGGGGGTGATTGGGGGCCGGCCTTGGGGTCTCATTTTTGAGGCCCCGCTCCGCTAATTTCGACAAATAGCTAAACGTTATCCATTTAAACGTTAAAACGAAGCCGTAAACACAAATAAACTCAACATTACGTTAACACATGACAAAACGTTCGGGAACTAATCATTTAATCATAACACTTAATTTTGTTTCGTTACAAGTCAACATAGTCAAATATCGTAAATGTTACAAATTTAGAATCAGAAGGAAGACTAGCAGAATTACACACCATATTAGAACACATTGGCACATCATCATAAACATATAATCCACCTTGTTGACTACCAGTCCCCAGGAGATTCCTTTGAGGTAAATCCTGAAGATAACATTTATCCTCATCAAACCTTATAAAAAGTTTATTATCTCTAGCCAATTTATGCACAGACATTAAGCTAACGGAATATTCTGGCACAACTAACACATCAAACAATACAATCCCATTCTTTAAGTGTAAATTTCCAATTTTAGTGATAGTAGCACAAGTTCCATTTGGATGACCAATTTTTAAATTTAAATCAGAAATATCAACAACTTGAGAAAGACCTTTATCATAATTAGTCATATGTTGATTTGCACCGGAATCCATAATCCAAGCAAGAATAGCTTTAACAAGATATGCATTACAACTAAAAAAACCATGAATATTCAGGCATACCTGCCATATTGGCATGCAGACCAGAAGAAGAAGATGGAGAAGAAGAGGAAGAAGGTTTGGAATCTATCAAACTCAACAACTTAGATACTTGATCAGCAGTTAAAGAAGACAGAACAGAATCATTTACAGAATGAGAATTAACAGGATAAGAAGCCTTTTGATCAACATTCACATGATTATTAGAAAACTTAGAACCATTTTGAAAATTAGGCCTTTTATATCCCAACTGAAAACATCTTTCAATAGTATGTCCAATTCTATGACAATTAGTACATTGAAGATTAGGATTTGGAGGTCTAAAAGTTCTTGCATTATTATCAAAAGTTTTCTTTGATTCAAAATGATTATCAAAAGTCTTTTTTGTATCAAAAGGAGGTTTATAAGGTGCAGGTTTTGAAGAATTATTCCTTGTAAAATTACTTTTAGCAGAAAAAACACCAGCAGAACTGGTCTTATCAGTTAACCCAGCCCTATGTGACTCTTCTCTTGAAATTATAGCATAGGCAGTCTTCACATTAGGCAAAGGTTCTTTAGTTAAAATATTAGACCTTACACTCATATAAACATCATCCAAACCCATCAGAAACTACATCAATCTAAGCAAATCATTATGAGTTTTCATAGTAGTAGCAGCAGCACATGGACAAACAGGCAGAGTAACCATAGAATCATATTGTTTCCAAAGAGAAGTAAGATTATGATAATATTCGGACAGAGAAGCACCATTTTGAGTTAATGAATTGATTTTATGATGAATGTTAAAAATGACAGAACCATCAATCTTATCATATGTGTCTTTAAGTTCTTGCCAAACAGCAGCAACATTTTTAGAGAAAATTTGTCCAAGATACAGTTCTTGTGAAACACAACCAAGAATCCAGTTAAGCACAACAACATTACATCTGTCCCATTGACTAGCTAAAACAAGATTATCAGTAGATTTTAAGCATGTACCATCTATAAAGCCAATTTTATTCTTAGTTTGTAATGCAAGTTCCATAGCACAAGCCCATACTTTGTAATTATCAGTTCCAAGCAGTTTAAAACCAATTAAAGGAGTACTAACAATATCACTAGCATGCAAGTACAAAGGATCACCAAAATCCAATTTACTAATTCTAGTTTCAGCATCAATAGAGATTTCAGAATTATTATCAGAATCTTCATTATTATTATTATTATTATTATTATTTATTATTATTATATTATTATTATTATTATTATTATTATTATTATTATTATAACATCACTTTTATTGAAACTTCAAAAAATTTACAAGAAATTAGTGGGGAGTCGCGATACTATTTGGGCCCTCACTCCTCTAGCTATAGCAAAACCAATCCTACTAAATATATGAGCAGCCGCACGTGCTCCAATGTCTTGAGTCACGGAGAACTTTCGGATCCGCTTCAGGATGGTCACGGCATCCTTTTCAAGTTCCCCAAAAGAAGAGAATGAGAAGGGAAGGAATCCATAACCAATATCCGTGCACTTAGTCTTATATTTTGCGAGTTTACGTTGTGCATCCTCAACCACAGCGCTGCCAGGCACAAAGTCAACCATACCAGTCTGTGTCAAGGGTGATGAACCTGTCAAATCAACACATACATCAATCCCTCCATCCCACGAGTAAAGCAATATGTCAGCAGGACGTAAGGGGGTGTCTCTATCTCCAGTAAGACCGATATCAACTTCTTTACGATCCGCAACCCCAGATCGAGAACAAATGTTAAGGAGGGTGTCACACACCAAGTTATGCCGGTGTTTAATACCATTAACACCAGCACATGATACGGCATGGTCCACATAAATGTCCCCCGGAAATACCTTCGAACAGGTTGAGCACGGCATCTGAATAGAAAATAGAGGAACACCTAATCGATAGCACAAAACACACCGGTAAGTCCTAGCGTTCATAGTCTGTCCCAATCCAGAAATAGGAACCACCCTAAGCCAGTCCGAAGTGTGGTCCTCCATTTGAGATTTCCACAATGCCATCTGTCGAGAAGATAAAGAAAAGGTGGATTCGGCCATTTGTGTAACACGTGTGAAATATATATCTGCCAGTTTCTTCATGAGTTTGGGGGCAACGATCTCACTTGGATTACTCAAAAGGTCAGTCTCCATTTTCGCATTGAAAGCACATAAGACATCATTAAAGGAAGGCCCGGAGGTAACAATACCAAAGTGTTGAAGTAGCTTAGTCTGCATGCTAGCAAATTGGAGTCTAGAAGCAAGAAATGCATAGTTCAAGACATCACCTGCAGAGTAAACACCAAGCCCCCCAAATGCAAAGGGTAAGGTGGCAAGCCGCCATTGCCAATCACCAAAACCAGGTCCCGAAGCCGTGACAATACGCTCTAGAAAAGAGCGTAGTGCCACATCATATGAACACTGAGCACGTTGAAAGATCCGTGGGGGACATGTGCGCATAGCAAAATATAACTTGGAAATACCAGCACAAGCACGAAGGAGGAGCAACTCACACTGAGGGTCATTAATCTTACCAACAGCACCCATAAGCTCAATAGTTTTAGAAACCCTTTTCATAACAAGCTCACTACCAAAATCAAAGTCAACACTAGCAGGCCCACCTAGTAATTTAACACCTTTCAAAGGTCGTGCAATATTAGGCGGGAAAACACCCTTAAGCCTACTTCTAGGGTCTTCCTTGGGCCAAAAAACCTCAGTTTTATCAACATTGAGGTGCAAACCACAATGAGGCCCCTCCAGCATAATAAGATCTAAAACCTTCCCCACGACCAAAGTATCTCCAATAATAGTGCCATCGTCCAGATACCAAGCTTGAAAGGAAAGGCTAAAAGAGTCCCTAATCTTACACACCAGAGGATGTAACACTAGGGCAAAAAGAATAGGACCAAGGGGATCACCTTGTTGCACACCTTGGTGCGACCATAAGGTGTGCTCCCCATAATATAATCTAGCCGGGTTATAATAACAAAATTCCACCCACCTTGAAATAGTAGGACAACGAAGGCGTACTTCACGTAGCATAACATCACGATCCACCAAATTGAAGGCATTTTTGAAATCTACCAACAACATCGAGAGTCCCATGTCATTTCCTCGTTCCTCCATCAACCTATTCACGGCATGAAGAATAGCCTCCCCTCCTCCAGATACCCCGACACCATACTATAGTTCATTTAAATAGCCATCCAAAGAATATCCGATCATAGTAGCACAAACCTTGGAAACTAAACGTCTCCAAACAGTCCCCACAACAATAGGACGGATACCACCTCCTGGCTTGACCAAAGGTGTGAGAGGAGCACTAGCAATATACTCTCCCAACCCCCTTGGGCATTTACCAGCGAGAAAGATATTCACCACATGGGTGATAGAAGCGACTAGCTCATCCGAAATAGCCACAGCGGCACCACTTATACAATCCAAAAGGTGTTGGGTACGAAAACCATCTCGACCACAAGACGTACCACGAGGGAAGCTCTTAATCATATCAAGAACCATAGCAGGAGATGCAATGAGGTGATGATTATTAATAGGTATATTTGGCAATGAGGGAGCAGGTTTGAAAGGGTGCTTAGCCTGTAAGTCCGCAAGAGTAACATCATTATAAGGAGCAATACCAGAAGAAGAAAGAACTCTGAGAGCAGCTGTATAATGGCCATCACAAATCTTCCTCTTACACTGCTTCACATTACGCTCACCCAAGTCCAAGTTTTTCGTAACATTATTAGACCATAAAGGGGAGGGTTCGGCTAAAGCCTCCCTCACCAGCTTATAACTACCACCCGGTGTGCCCCAAGTTCGAATGGCACTAGCAATAAACTCTTCATGGCGTTGACGCTTAATAGCAGACCTGCACTCTAAATTACTTCTCGGGCAAAAGGTCTTAAGGAGACAAAGAGGAAAGACTAACAAACTAACCCAACAAGAAATATCATCAGGCGCGCATATCACTTTATCAAGTGCTCCCTTCAATACCCTAGAAAACCCCAAACGACACTTTGGAGGGATAGATTTGACAGTATGCAGCCCTTTAGAAAGCAAAGTGTCAAGGAGGGTCAAATCAAAACAACCATGCTCGTCCCGAACCAAATCTTCAACATGAGCAAGTTGAACAGAAGAAGGAACTTGCGGTTTATTGATATCAAACAACACGAACCTAATAACACCATCCCCATAATCAGGGGGTAACACAATATCAGATTCATTGCCATGCCGACACTTAGAACGAAGAGTATGTGTCTTAAAACAAACACCACATAACCAGATACCCATGCGCTTAAACGTAACTTCTGCCGCCTCGAAAACAACAAGACTAGTGGCTAGAGAATTTTTAGTGATAGCAAGCGCATCCCCATTGAAATGACGATCACGTAAATGAGTGATCAACGAGGTATTGGTGAACCCATTTCCACCGCCATTGTGGCAACCACTAAGACCTACAAAAGGGCAATGAAACCGTACAACAACCATATCGAGCACAAAACAACAGTAAACCACTACCACAATCTATTATGAATCCCAAAGCTGCTGTTGAGCTAGGTATTTATCTGGGTGATAAATTTGTCTTCAATGTCGAATAATGAGTAGCAGGTAAATGGATGGCCTTAGATGCTGGTTCCCAAAACAAAACCCACTATCAATTTGAAAAACGATTTGTGAAGAAGTGTTCCACCGCCTTATAGCAAACTATTAAATCCACCAATGGAGCTAGGTATTATTATTATTATTATTATTATTATTATTATTATTATATTATTATTTAGGGCATTGATTCAGAGCCTAACTTTTATATTATTATTATTATTATATTATTATATTATTATTATTATATTATTATTGTTATTATGATATTAGTATTATTATTATTTATTATTATTATATTATATTATTATTATTTTATATTATTATTATTATTATTATTATATTATTTATTATATTATTTTTTAAGTTTAATTTGTTTTTTATTATTATTTTATATTATTATTATTATATTATTATTATTATTATTATTATTATTATTATTATTATTATTATTATTATTATTATTATATTATTATTATTATTATATTATTATTATTATTATATTATTATTATTATTATATTATTATATTATTATTATTATATTATTATTATTATATTATTATAATTATTATTATATTATTATTATTATTATTATAAGTATTATTATTATTATTATTATAAGTATTATTATTATTATTATTATATTATTATTATTATTATTATTATATTATTATTATTATTATTATTATTATTATTATTATTATATTATTATTATTATTATTATTATTATTATATTATTAAATTATTATTTTATATTATTATTATTATTATTATTATATTATATTATATTATTTTTTAAGTTTAATTTTTTTTTAATATATTAATAATTTATGTATTATATTATTATTATTATATTATTATTCTTATTATTGTATATTATTATTATTATTATTATTATTATATTATTATTATTATTATTATTATTATTATTATTATATTATTATTATTATTATTATTTTATTATTATATTATTTTATTATATTATTATTATTATTATATTATTATTATTATTATTATTATTATTATTATTATTATTATTATTATTATTATTATATTATTATTATTATTTTATTATTATTATATTATTATTATTATTATTATTATTATTATATTATTATTATTATTATATTATTATTATTATTATATTATTATTATTATATTATTATTATTATATTATTATTATTATTATTATTATTATATTATTATTATTATTATTATTACTATTATTATTATTATTATTATTATTATTATTATTATTATTATTATATATTTTTTTTATTATATTATTATTATTATTATTATTATTATTATATTATTATTCAAACAATATTTTCTTCTTTATTATATTATTATTATTATTATTATTATTATTATATTATTATTATTATATTATTATTATTATTATTATTATTATTATTATTATTATATTATTAATTTTGCCTTTTTTTTAATAATAAATATGACTCTCATTATTATATTATTATTATTATTATTATTATTATTATTATTATTATATTATTAATTTTGCCTTTTTTTTAATAATAAATATGACTCTCATTTTGTAACATATTATTATTATTATTATTATTATTATATTATTATTATTATTATATTATTATTATTATTATTATTATTATTATATTATTATTATTATTATTATTATTATTATTATTATTATTATTATTATTATTATTATTATTATTATTATTATTAGCATCCATTGCACACAAATATCAAATATCAGAAAGAATCACACAAATAGAATCACAAATAGCAAAAACAATAGCCAGAAATTTCAAACAACCATAAATAAATCAGATAATAGCAAATAAGGAATAGCAAGTGACCACAATAACCAGAAATAACAACAAATAACCACCAGAAAAATAGAATTTATATATATATATATATAGAAAATTTATAAAATAGATTTGTAAAAATTACTCTTAATCTCACAAAAGTGCCAGGGACAGGATTCCTAACCTCTCAAGAAGGCAGGTCAAGTTTAACATAATTGATTTTACGAGAATTAAGATAAATGAAAAAATTATTTAAAAAATAAGACAGAAATAAAAGAGATAAGAGATAGGAACAACAATACAGTGCTATAGGCAGAAGAAAGAGGAACCCTAATTTACTCTTGATTCACTTAGTCAAGAGATAAATCAGGATCTGAATAAGAAAACCCTAATTTTTAGGGTAAATCACCAGAAGTTGCAGCGGAAGAACCAGAATAGGTTTGATTTAACAAACCCTAACTCAATCGAACAAAATCCCCAAAAATCAAAATATCACCAATTAATCGATGATCAGCTCTGATACCATGTAAGAAATCACAAATCCAGAATCTAAATCTCTTGAATAAAGAGATAATCACAAAACAAATGAAGAATATTATTATTATTGAATAGAAATTAAGAGTTTATTATTATTACAGAATCAATATATCAAAACACGAATGAAATCACCAAGTTGATGATTCAAAGAATACAAAGATGATATGAATAATAGAGAGAAAAATATGATCAGAAAATTAATTCTAAATCGACTGAAACCCTAATCCACGTTTATGTGGTATTTATATGAGGGTAATATCACATTTTCATTTTACACCTTCAACTTCCAATAGTAGCACTTCTAGTCCTCTTCTTTCTTCTCTTCACAGCCAAAGTCCTCCAGTCTTCTTAATGAGCATCCTTAGTCCCTCATTTATATAAAACATTACAAAAGAAGCCAAATAAGGAATCAAGTCAATATTGACTACATATAATTTAACAATTTGACATCGCCAACTCTACCCATTTGCTTATAAATGGATCGATTTGAGTTATGCTTTATCTCTAACGCGTCAAATGGTTAGACAGAACAATATCAGCTAGAAAAAGAAACAAGTCAAACGAATCGCAAGTTGCCTAATGTGTATTTTTAATGCGTATAGCCCCCTAAATCATTTTATTCAAAAGACATAGCAAGATGATTTTTTGTGATTATATTTAACAAGCTAATTACAATACAACATTTGGGACAAAAGTTTTTAAGGTCAGGTTGACCTATCCAATAAAACACAAGGTTTCAACAAAGCCCATTTTACCTAACCTGCCAAATTTGCCACCTTTACATTTGTGATTGACCATTATGTGTCCTAAGATTTTCTTAGTATATGCAATGGAAATGTATCTGTTAATAAAGACTCACCGATCCAATCTTTCAAAAAATGCTCGCCGTACCGAAGAGTAATTAAGACCATAAGCTATTGAGTTGCAAAGAGCCTTCATGTTTTGATGTAATGAATACTATCATGTTCCTTTCAGTGATATCCCATGCATATCATAAGGTATCACTTTACTAAAACATTCCTAGTTACAATTGTGGTTTTGGTCGGAAAATACACCCTTAGACAGTTTATTTAGTTATTATCTTATTAAATCGACTGTCAAAAGGTTTCAGTTTTCATGAATAAGAAGCAACAGAATCATGCTAGTTTACCCATAAACTTAGTATGAAAAATAGAGATTTACCATTAGGGCCGCCATTCCAACATCAAGAACAGAAAGCCGGAATATCTTATGACCCGGTTCAATGAAGTCGTGAATACGGTTGACTGTGCCGAAACTCCACTATCCTATAAGACTGAAAGGATAGTAACCCCACCAATTCGGTGATTCAATGCCTATCAAATAAAGAAACCAATGAGCCAAGAAGGAGCCCAACTCGAATGCACCAAGTCTGATCAGCTTTGTGCTGGGTAGTGTCCAGTGGGAACTATTCTTGTGTAACACTGTTAACTAGATGTGGAAAAAAGGACAGGTCGGGCAGGTTGGGAAGTGGCTAAGGGAAAACATGTTACTTTTGAGTATGGTCAGATTGAGTTGACTATAAAAATTATTGTCCAAATTTTCTAACGTTTCATGCATAATTATATGTTTTTAATAACAAATTTAACTTTTTTGGATACAAATGATGTAGGAGATCTTTATGCACTATACTTCAGCCAACTTTCAATGCGTTTCTTTTTAGCTGATTTGACATATTAGAGGTAAGAAAAAAAAAACTGATATCAGCTTATTAACAAGTAAACAGAACAAAATTGCCACCTCTAGACGCAACCATTCAGGCCGGCTTTTGTTTCATAATTGCAAAAAGGCTATTTTCATAACTTGGTAGATTCCCATATTACCATGGTTAGTGGTGTATAAATTATGTTTTTTGGAGAGTAGGGATGGCAAAAATACCCGCACCCGATGGGGAATCAGATACCCGAACCCGGTTTGACCGGGGAATCCCAGAATTAACCGGGTATGGGGATGTAATTTTAATCCCCGATGGGAATGGGGACGGGGATGGGAAACCATAAATCTCCGATCCCCATACCCGGACCCGAAAAAACTATATATATTTATTAGAATCACTTTAAGTTTTTTTCTATTTATTAGAATCACTTTAAGTTTATAGCTTTTTGTTTAATACTTTTCATGTGTTACACTTTGTTTATCAATTATTTAACATAGATATTAGTTTATACATAGAAAGAAAAAGCCGAAATACATGTTTTCTAGCTATTTTCTACTTCAATGAATTTATGTTTATTCAAAAAGGATATCCCTGATTACCCGATCGGGATCCCCGATACCCGATGGGGACGGGTATGGGATGTAACTTAAATCCCCGATAGGGATGGAGACGGGGATGTGGATTACAAGTAGGAATCGGGTATGGGGATGGGGATTGAGATCCCCGATGATACCCGCCCCGTTGCCATCCCTATTGGAGAGTGGTAGACTACTGTAAGAATATATATGTTTTGGACTGAGGTAGTAATTACATATTTACCCAAAGTGCAAGTTTTTAATGCATAAATACAATGCTTTTAAAGCATGGTTTGGGTAGATATGTAAATATGCCTAAAAAGTAAGATATATATGTAAATCTCCCATAAGGGTATGGAAATAAAAAAACAGAAAACGGAAAAAAAAACAGTTTTCTCATTTTAGTGCAAAAAGTGAAAACGGAAATTTCATTTTCAAGGAAAACTTTTCTAGAAAAATGCAATTTGAACGCGTTTTTTATTTTCCATGTTTTCTTGAAAAATGAAAATGGAAAACAGGGAGTGTTTTCACGAACTAAACGCGCCCTAAAAGTCTATTTATATTTTAACTATTAAGTAACAACTGTATGGATAAATATTGTATATATAGATTAAGTCAATAGAGACGTTTTTTTTGTTTATTTAGTCAAAAAATAAACACTTTTTATTAACATAATATATTTCATTCAAGATCAACCAATTTTCGTACAACAATCTTTAAACCAATTTGGTTGGTCCAATTTTCCAAATGTGCAAGTATTATGCATTCATAAAATATTTATTCAAGAAATCAACCAATTCGTTCGTACAACAATCTTTAAACCAATTTGGTTGGTCCAATTTTCCAAATGTGCAAGTATTATGCATTCATAAAATATTTATTCAAGATGTCAACCAATTCGTTCGTACAACAATCTTTAAACCAATTTGGTTGGTCCAATTTTCCAAATGTGCAAGTATTATGCATTCATAAAATATTTATTCAAGATGTCAACCAATTCGTTCGTACAACAATCTTTAAACCAATTTGGTTGGTCCAATTTTCCAAATGTGCAAGTATTATGCATTCATAAAATATTTATTCAAGATGTCAACCAATTCGTTCGTACAACAATCTTTAAACCAATTTGGTTGGTCCAATTTTCCAAATGTGCAAGTATTATGCATTCATAAAATATTTATTCAAGATGTCAACCAATTCGTTCGTACAACAATCTTTAAACCAATTTGGTTGGTCCAATTTTCCAAATGTGCAAGTATTATGCATTCATAAAATATTTATTCAAGATGTCAACCAATTCGTTCGTACAACAATCTTTAAACCAATTTGGTTGGTCCAATTTTCCAAATGTGCAAGTATTATGCATTCATAAAATATTTATTCAAGATGTCAACCAATTCGTTCGTACAACAATCTTTAAACCAATTTGGTTGGTCCAATTTTCCAAATGTGCAAGTATTATGCATTCATAAAATATTTATTCAAGATGTCAACCAATTCGTTCGTACAACAATCTTTAAACCAATTTGGTTGGTCCAATTTTCCAAATGTGCAAGTATTATGCATTCATAAAATATTTATTCAAGATGTCAACCAATTCGTTCGTACAACAATCTTTAAACCAATTTGGTTGGTCCAATTTTCCAAATGTGCAAGTATTATGCATTCATAAAATATTTATTCAAGATGTCAACCAATTCGTTCGTACAACAATCTTTAAACCAATTTGGTTGGTCCAATTTTCCAAATGTGCAAGTATTATGCATTCATAAAATATTTATTCAAGATGTCAACCAATTCGTTCGTACAACAATCTTTAAACCAATTTGGTTGGTCCAATTTTCCAAATGTGCAAGTATTATGCATTCATAAAATATTTATTCAAGATGTCAACCAATTCGTTCGTACAACAATCTTTAAACCAATTTGGTTGGTCCAATTTTCCAAATGTGCAAGTATTATGCATTCATAAAATATTTATTCAAGATGTCAACCAATTCGTTCGTACAACAATCTTTAAACCAATTTGGTTGGTCCAATTTTCCAAATGTGCAAGTATTATGCATTCATAAAATATTTATTCAAGATGTCAACCAATTCGTTCGTACAACAATCTTTAAACCAATTTGGTTGGTCCAATTTTCCAAATGTGCAAGTATTATGCATTCATAAAATATTTATTCAAGATGTCAACCAATTCGTTCGTACAACAATCTTTAAACCAATTTGGTTGGTCCAATTTTCCAAATGTGCAAGTATTATGCATTCATAAAATATTTATTCAAGATGTCAACCAATTCGTTCGTACAACAATCTTTAAACCAATTTGGTTGGTCCAATTTTCCAAATGTGCAAGTATTATGCATTCATAAAATATTTATTCAAGATGTCAACCAATTCGTTCGTACAACAATCTTTAAACCAATTTGGTTGGTCCAATTTTCCAAATGTGCAAGTATTATGCATTCATAAAATATTTATTCAAGATGTCAACCAATTCGTTCGTACAACAATCTTTAAACCAATTTGGTTGGTCCAATTTTCCAAATGTGCAAGTATTATGCATTCATAAAATATTTATTCAAGATGTCAACCAATTCGTTCGTACAACAATCTTTAAACCAATTTGGTTGGTCCAATTTTCCAAATGTGCAAGTATTATGCATTCATAAAATATTTATTCAAGATGTCAACCAATTCGTTCGTACAACAATCTTTAAACCAATTTGGTTGGTCCAATTTTCCAAATGTGCAAGTATTATGCATTCATAAAATATTTATTCAAGATGTCAACCAATTCGTTCGTACAACAATCTTTAAACCAATTTGGTTGGTCCAATTTTCCAAATGTGCAAGTATTATGCATTCATAAAATATTTATTCAAGATGTCAACCAATTCGTTCGTACAACAATCTTTAAACCAATTTGGTTGGTCCAATTTTCCAAATGTGCAAGTATTATGCATTCATAAAATATTTATTCAAGATGTCAACCAATTCGTTCGTACAACAATCTTTAAACCAATTTGGTTGGTCCAATTTTCCAAATGTGCAAGTATTATGCATTCATAAAATATTTATTCAAGATGTCAACCAATTCGTTCGTACAACAATCTTTAAACCAATTTGGTTGGTCCAATTTTCCAAATGTGCAAGTATTATGCATTCATAAAATATTTATTCAAGATGTCAACCAATTCGTTCGGTCCCATATGGCGTGAACCTTTTGCGAACCTCTTAGACTATCTAAGTAAGTTATGAGGTCACCATGAGAGGAGGGGGGGAGGAGGGGGATCAAGGAGTAAACTGAGAATGTTCCACTAATAAAAATGGGATCAAACTTTACACAACACATTCCAATAGAGAAGAAATGACTATTAAAGTTGACATAACAACATTTGCCATTTTGAATAAATGCAACATGTTTGCAGTAAATATAACCAGAATCAATGACACGGTAGTTTAGTGCATTATGCAGAAAAATCTTTATGCTGCATGCTTGCTTAAGGATATACAGTGAAAACCTCCACATCATCCATATCTGGGCCTCTGACAGAGTACTGGAACGTCCATCCATAACATGCGCCAGCATGTGTGCCATTCTTGTCAACTGCAAAGATAGCGCCCACAAAGTTCGGATACTTCTTTGCTATTCGTGACATTGCATCTTTGGCAGCAAGCCTTGGCTCAATTCCTAATCGCATACTTTCCACCACTTGATAACTGGGATCAAATTAATACACAAATGTAGACCAAATTAGACTGAATGGGTCCAAAGAAAATTTGTTCTCATTCATCAAACCACTATGCTGCTATTTTTTGCTCATTCATCAAACCACTATGCTGTTATTCTTCATTTGTGGATCCATGGTGTGAAAAGAAATGGAAAAGTGTGGGGCTCATTTAGTGAAAATGACTCGAGAGCAGAAATAATGAGATATACAGGTGGCAATATGGACGGTTTGAGAGGAATGGGTCACGAATCAAAATGGGTTATTTTTAGTACATGTCCAAAAAGGGTTAGAGTATTAAATATATGTATTCAAAGTCCAAATTTTAAGACACTATCCAAATGCTTTATAACTTAGTATAGATATAGATACTGTACTTAAGGTGGCTTTCGACCTATTTGCTCCATCTGCTTTTGACCTAATTACTTTTGATTTACCAATTTGACTCATTAGAGTCTAGAGATAAAACATACCCCAAATCGACTCATTGATAAGCACATGGGTCGAAAGCCACATCTCTTGAAAATTGACATCCACACAATAAAAATTACCATGGCAGATGTATATCACTACATAAGATTACCATGGCAGGAAACGCATCATAATATCACCATCACCACTTGCACCACAAGCTCCAACTTCATCATCTGCATATGCAGAAGATCCAGCGATCGGTCCATCACCAACCCTACATGCGATAAATGGATAGAAGTAAAAGAGTAGTGTAGATGCTTAAAACCAAACAAAACCTTATAAAAAAGGTTAAGGACAATAATCTCTTATTATAACAGCATAATGCCTACCTGCCAGGGATCTTAAAGCTAGCACCATTGGTAGATGTACCAACAGCAATGTGTCCAGACTGAAACAATAACAAAAGTTAATGAATAGAAAGACCACATTTGTAAAAGAAAAACCAATCAAACAAATCGGAATGAAAAGCAACTGACTTTATCAAATATTGCCATGGATATCGTGTCATGGTTGTGAAAATTCACATGAGATGATTTCATCAGAATATTTTCCGCATCATCGTCCACCAAATGTGTCCTCTCACCAAGATTTACATCTTTATTTCGATGATAAGGACCACAGCTGTTGGTAGGTACAACATTTTTCCTAAAATTAGGCTGACATTGATCTTCTCTCCATTTACTCCACTTTTCCATGGATTCAGTTGAGCTAAGATTAGAAGGCCCTGGAAGACCCATTGAAATGGAAAAGGCCGAGGCTTGATTACCCACAAGCATGGTGTGTTCTGTGTAGAGCATTACCAACTTTGCAGCTTTGATGCCATCTTTCACATATCTCATGGCACCAACAGCTCCAACCTCCATTGTTGCCTATTTGAATCTTAGCAGTCCCAATATACATTCCAATTAATGGTTTTCAAATAAAATCAAAAAAAGAAAACAAAAAGGTCAAGTTTCGGTTTACCCACAAAATGTAATACCCCATACAAATATTAATCTATTGTGTTATAAATGTATATACCTTTTTGTTTTTTATAATCAAAATGCAGATATTTGACCTAAATGAAAGATAATGTTTAAATGCAAGGACAGAGCGTGATTGCTAGAACTTGTCAAGAACAAGACGGGGACACTTAAACTGGAATATGTTGCCAAGTTCCAAACAATTTCTGAAAAGAGGGGACCTGTGGGCTTGTGGAGCCAATATCCATGTGTGTTGTGCACCTCACACTAATTAGACCCAGCCATGTCTAAGCAACTTAATCCCAATGTAGGGTATAACCCACATAGATAATTCATGAGCTATGCATTGAGATAGATCCACTACCGAATGTACATGATTTTGGCTCCACAAGGGCGTAATCGAATGGTTTTTGCCCTAAGTTACAAAAGATCTAAAAAATTTGCAACTCGGCAAAACACTTGTTTAGGGATCCCAAGTTGACATTTAGCCCGTAATGCTTAATAAATTCCATAATCTACGATCTCTATTGTTCACTTGAACATTATGTATTACTTTGGTTCAAGATTTGCATTTCAATAATATACTATACATATGTGTATTTATATAGGTCGCTACACGTCAAACGATATCTGAAAGTGTGTAACCGGGTAAAACAGCAATGTAAAATGTTATTACCCCATTCATGATTAAAGCATCGATTGTAGATTCACTATTCTCATCCGGGCTTCCACCAGGTCCAACTGTTGAACATCAATTTCATTTTAAAAACAATACAAATATCAGTAGTGGTTAAATAAAACACGTACAACCGAATCAATGCCTATTAGTATTGGTTTAAACATTAAACCAGCATACCCGTGCCATCACATCTAAGTACTTCGCAAACGGAACAACCTTCCACAACCGCATCGACAGAAGATAATCCAGCATTAATAGCCCTCCATCCAGTTCTAACAGCTTCTAAAAAAGGCCATGTGCTAATTACTAAGGGAAACTTACTGGAACTCTCAGCCTCATATCCTGTTACCTATTGATATCAATAAAAAATGTTTTTTAAAACAGTGCTGAATGTGTATATACATATATACCTAATTTCTGTATCTAAATTGCTTATCATATATTTCTGATGAATTAACAGCAAATAGGTTGAGTCCATATAATAAAACGATAACAAACTGATAATAAATATAAAGATATATATGTAAATAAGGAAGTACCGTGGAGAAAAGTGGGATGATGAGAAAAAGAGGCAACACGACGGCTGCCATTGATTTACTCCGCCGTTGCATTGGATTGGAGCGTTTACCAATGATTTCAGTTTCTGGAGACCCCTTTCTTAGATTTTGCCATTATTCACACTACTATACTACTTTATCAAGGTGAAATATGTTTGTATAAGTTGTTTATTTATTTTTTAAACATGCCAATAATCAAATACCACTTGCACCCACATTAAATCCTTTATTAATGCAATATGACGTCGATAAAAAAAAAAAAGAATTTGTTATGAACAAAACAGAATTTTGAGAGGGAAAGAGAATTATCACCAAAACTAATGATTTATTGATATATTGGGTTATTTATATACAAAAATGAGTAACCGTCAACAACTATTTCCGTTCATTTTCCATCCCAATATTATACTAACCGTCCTTCAAGTATCCTATTTTACAAGAACCCCTGAACTCCTATTTTACACTTAATTCGCCCTTTTCCCAATTAACCATGTAGCAATACCCTCCTGTTCTAAACAATTTTGTCCTCAAAATTGGAAATTAGGAAATCTGCATTGTATATCCTCCAAGAACTCCCAAGTGGCTTCAATCATTGGTAAGCCCTCCCATTGAACCAGAATCTTAATAGCACCCTTATTTCCTCTCTTGACAATGCCCCTGTCTAAAACGGCTTTAGGTTGCAACAGAAATTTGGACCCTTGAGGTAAAGGAGTGGGTTGAGGGAGCAGGCCATGAGCAGGCCATGAGCTTTCTTCAATAGAGACACATGGAAGGTGTGATGAATCTGGGCTTCCTTAGGCAGATCCAGCTTGTAAGCAACACTCCCAATTTTTTGCAAAATTAAGAAAGGGCCAAAAATTTTTGGAAAGAGCTTCCTATTGGAATGTGTCTTCAAGGTCTTTTGAGAAAAAGGATGTAATTTGACATACACCCAATCCCCAACCATGAATTCTCTGTCAGTTCTCTTACTATCACAAAACTGCTTCATCTTATTTCGTGCCATTTCCAAGTTCTTTTTAAGCTGCAGGATCATGATTTCTCTATCTCTGTACAGTTCCTCCACTGCTTGAACATTTGTATCCTCTGCAATATATGGAATGTGAATATTTGGTTTAATACCAAATAAGGCCTCATGAGGTGTCATTTTGATGGTAGAATGCCATGTAGTGTTGTACCACCATTGGGCCAAAGGAACTCATTTAACCCAAGTCAAAGGAGCATCCATACACATGCACCTCAAATAAGATTCCAAGCACCGATTCAACACCTATGTTTGACCAGTTGTTTGTGGATGGTAAGAGGAGGACAGTGCTTGCTCCACACCTTGTAGCCTCAGAAATTCTTTCCAAAAATTGCTCAGGAAAAAGGGATCTCTGTCAGACACAATAGTCACTGGGCATCCATGGAACTTGAAGATGTTGTCTAAGAACACTTGGGCAACTGAAGCAGCAGTAAAAGGATGAGCTAATGGGATAAAGTGAGCATATTTGGTCAGTCTATCCACAACCACAAAAATTGTCTTCTTTCCTTGAACCTTTGGCAATCCTGAAATAAAGTCCATTGAAATATCTGTGAAGATGGACTTTGGAATAGGCAATGGTTGCAGTAGCCCTGGGGAAGCAATTGGTTCATATTTTGCTTTCTGACATGTAGGACATTCTTTCACAAAAATCTTGACATCCTTGAGGCATTTTTTCCAATAAAATAAATCTTTGATTTTTGCCAAAGTAGGAATGATGCCAGCATGACCACCCACTGCTGAAGAATGATAAGCAGAAATGATGTCCTTCCTTAATTGTGCATCATTAGGGACCATGATCTTCTTTTTTCTTAACAATAGTCTGCCATCCCAACTCTTATTGGGAATTTTCTCCCCATTCTGCAATTTATCTATATGTTGTTTGCAGTCTGCATCATTTTGGCATGCATTTGTTAATTTTTCCCACAAAATAGGATTAACTGAGCTTATTCCCATCTGCAAAACTGCCAATCCTTCAACTCTAGACAATGCATCAGCTACAACATTCTCCACTCCCTTCTTGTAGCTTATCTCAAAATCATAACCTATTAATTTTGCTAGCCATTTCTGCTGCAAGGGAGTTACAATTTTCTGGTCTAAAAGATGCTTGAGACTCTGATGATCAGTTTTGATGATGAAGTGTTTTGAAGCTAAATAATGATTCCAATGCTTGACTGCCATTATAATTGCCAATAATTCTTTTTCATACACAGACCAAGTTTGCTGTTTGGCAGACAATGCTTTGCTTAAAAAAGCAATGGGGTGCCCATTTTGCATTAACACAACACCCATTCCTTTTCCTGAAGCATCTGTTTCTAAAACAAATGGGGATGAAAAATCTGGCAATTTCAATACTGGTGGCTTGCTCAGGGTTGTTTTCAAACTGCCAAAAGCTTGCTTAGACTCCTCAGACCATTCAAATTGATCTTTCTTCAGCATATCAGTTAATGGCTTAGCAATGATACCAAAATTCCTTATAAATCTTCTATAATAACCACATAAACCCAAGAAACCCCTCAATTGTTTAACTGTGGTTGGCATTGGCCATTTTTGTATTGCCTCAATCTTACTGGGATCAGTTGAAACCCCTGCTTCTGTGATCACATGCCCTAAGTACTCCACTTGTTTAGCAGCAAAAGCACATTTTGACTTCTTTGCCCTCAAGTCATTTTGTCTCATTAATTCAAGCACAGTCTTGAGATCCTCTAAGTGTTGATCCCACCCCTTACTATATACTAAGATATCATCAAAAAAGACTAAAGTGCACTTCCTTAACACAGATTTAAATGTATCATTCATAAGGGCTTGAAAAGTAGCTGGGGCATTAGTAAGGACAAAGGGAAGTACCAGAAATTCATAGTGACCTTCATGAGTTTTGAAAGCAGTCTTGTAGATGTCAGACTCATGCATCCTCACCTGGTGGTATCCTGACCTTAAGTCCAGTTTAGAAAAAATTGTGGCACCTTGCAGCTCATCCAAAAGCTCCTCTATCGGTGGAATTGGGTAAACATCTTTGACAGTTGCTTCATTGAGTCTTCTGTAATCGATGCACATTCTCCATGTGCCATCCTTCTTCTTCACTAACACCACAGGTGCTGCAAAAGGGCTAGTATTGTGCCTCACTATGCCACTATCAAGCAGTTCCTTGGTCATTTGCTCTATAATGTCTTTTTGAGCTCTAGGGTATCTGTATGGCTTTAAATTAAGATCAATGTTCTCATCTTTAAGCTTGATTCTATGATGACATTCTCTGCTTGGAGGTAAACCTTTTGGTATTTCAAAGATGTCAGCAAAGTTGTCTAATAGACTGTCCAATTCTGCATTCTTTTCACGCCCTTGTAACAAAGGATAAGCCATGCTATTTTCTGCAGAAAATTCTTGCAGAGTAAAAAGCTCTGCCTGCACTATTTTTTCCTTATTTCTCACCAATTGGCTCATTTTCTCCATGAAACATAATTGTACCCCTTGTTGGCTGATACCTTTCAATTCAAAAACTTGACCTGCCACCTCAAATTTCATGGTCAGATTCCTAAAATTCCATGTTATATCATTCAGTGTTGCCAACCATTGCACCCCCAAAACAATGTCATAATTGGTCAGCTCAATTAGTAACATGTCAGCTGTGAAATTATTACCCTGCATTCCCCAATTGAAATTCCTACATAAACTCATACAATCCACACTTCTGCCATTTGCAACTGTCACTTTCACATCTGGAATCTGTATGATAGGGCAATTTAACTTCAGGGCCAAGGACTCACTCATGAAGTTGTGTGTTGACCCACTGTCCACCAAAATGTGCAGCCTTCTTGTACCTATTGATCCCACAATTTGCATAGTGGAACATGATGGAATCCCCATGATGGCATTTAAAGAGATATGAGGATCCTTCTGTACTAAATTTGGTTCCACCATAGTATCCAGTTGCCTTTCAATTGCACACACTTCCACTTCAGAATCATCTAAAACTTCCACTAAAAATAATTGTTTTCTCCCTTTACAAACCCTACTATGCCCACTGGTGAATTTCTCATCACAATAGAAGCATTCATTCCTTGCTCTTTTTTCTTCCATCAATTTACTACTGATTCTCTTAGGTACCGCAACATTAGCAGCTGGTGGATTGGGCAGCAATGGTTGTTTGCCCACACTAGTCAAGGTATTAGTCTTGGTGTATGGAGACTTATAACCAGAATTTGAACCTGAACTAGTGGATCCCCAAGATCTATAACCTAAGGTTTTATTTGCTTGATTCTGTATTCTTGCTAGGGAATATGTTTCTCTAAGAGTTTTAGGCTTAAACAGTCTAATATGACACTTAATTTCTGGCTTTAACCCCTCAATGAATATGCTAACTGTATATTCTTCAGGCAATTTCACTTTATTTAACAATAAATCGAAAGCATCACAATAATCATCCAACTCACCAGTTTGTGTTAATGCTTTCAAAGCCCCCATTGCATCCTCCACCACTGTCTGTGCAAATCTTGCAGAAATTGATCGTTGATATTCATCCGAAGTGATTTCTTGCATTGTTTTACCACTTGATTTAATATATGCCAAATGCCAAGACATGGCTCTTCCTTCTAAATGAGCAGCAGCATACCTCATTTTATAATTCTCAGGAGTTTCATCTAAATCAAAGAAGTGCTCACATCTATACAGCCATCCATCCACGTCATCACCCTCAAATTTTGTAAATTCTACCTTTGTGAGACGGTTATTACCCCAACGGCCACCGAAATTGTTTTCGCCGCCTTGAACCACCGCCCTCTGGTTCTCTAATCTGGAGAAATTAGTTTCCCACTGCTTCTACATCTCTGTAAACATATTCTTCAGTGCCAATAACCCTTCATGAGTAGTATTTGCAAATTGATCAACCCTAGAAACGTCTTTAGTCAATTTGTCAACTTCTTGACTACGTGTCGTCATGGTTTTTGATTTGTAGGTTAAAATCGGTGTCGTTGATTGTAGAGATGGAAACTGCTCGTCGTACGAAGCAGAATTCCGGTTGAATTTTGAGGAATCTATGATTCCGATGATCGCCGGAGAAGGAGCTTCGCCGGAATTAATGGAGTCGATAACCAGAACCGTCGCCGGAGAAGAGGCCGGCGGTTATTGGCTCTGATACCAATTTGTTATGAACAAAACAGAATTTTGAGAGAGAAAGAGAATTATCACCAAAACTAATGATTTATTGATATATTGGGTTATTTATATACAAAAATGAGTAACCGTCAACAACTATTTCCGTTCATTTTCTATCCCAATATTATACTAACCGTCCTTCAAGTATCCTATTTTACAAGAACCCCCATGAACTCCTATTTTACACTTAATTCGCCCTTTTCCCAATTAACCATGTAACAATACCCTCCTGTTCTAAACAATTTTGTCCTCAAAATTGGAAATTAGGAAATCTGCATTGCATATCCTCCAAGAACTCCCAAGTGGCTTCAATCATTGGTAAGCCCTCCCATTGAACCAGAATCTTAATAGCACCCTTATTTCCTCTCTTGACAATGCCCCTGTCTAAAACGGCTTTAGGTTGCAACAGAAATTTGGACCCTTGAGGTAAAGGAGTGGGTTGAGGGAGCAGGCCATGAGCAGGCCATGAGCTTTCTTCAATAGAGACACATGGAAGGTGTGATGAATCTGGGCTTCCTTAGGCAGATCCAGCTTGTAAGCAACACTCCCAATTTTTTGCAAAATTAAGAAAGGGCCAAAAATTTTTGGAAAGAGCTTCCTATTGGAATGTGTCTTCAAGGTCTTTTGAGAAAAAGGATGTAATTTGACATACACCCAATCCCCAACCATGAATTCTCTGTCAGTTCTCTTACTATCACAAAACTGCTTCATCCTATTTCGTGCCATTTCCAAGTTCTTTTTAAGCTGCAGGATCATGATTTCTCTATCTCTGTACAGTTCCTCCACTGCTTGAACATTTGTATCCTCTGCAATATATGGAATGTGAATATTTGGTTTAATACCAAATAAGGCCTCATGAGGTGTCATTTTGATGGTAGAATGCCATGTAGTGTTGTACCACCATTGGGCCAAAGGAACTCATTTAACCCAAGTCAAAGGAGCATCCATACACATGCACCTCAAATAAGATTCCAAGCACCGATTCAACACCTATGTTTGACCAGTTGTTTGTGGATGGTAAGAGGAGGACAGTGCTTGCTCCACACCTTGTAGCCTCAGAAATTCTTTCCAAAAATTGCTCAGGAAAAAGGGATCTCTGTCAGACACAATAGTCACTGGGCATCCATGGAACTTGAAGATGTTGTCTAAGAACACTTGGGCAACTGAAGCAGCAGTAAAAGGATGAGCTAATGGGATAAAGTGAGCATATTTGGTCAGTCTATCCACAACCACAAAAATTGTCTTCTTTCCTTGAACCTTTGGCAATCCTGAAATAAAGTCCATTGAAATATCTGTGAAGATGGACTTTGGAATAGGCAATGGTTGCAGTAGCCCTGGGGAAGCAATTGGTTCATATTTTGCTTTCTGACATGTAGGACATTCTTTCACAAAAATCTTGACATCCTTGAGGCATTTTTTCCAATAAAATAAATCTTTGATTTTTGCCAAAGTAGGAATGATGCCAGCATGACCACCCACTGCTGAAGAATGATAAGCAGAAATGATGTCCTTCCTTAATTGTGCATCATTAGGGACCATGATCTTCTTTTTTCTTAACAATAGTCTGCCATCCCAACTCTTATTGGGAATTTTCTCCCCATTCTGCAATTTATCTATATGTTGTTTGCAGTCTGCATCATTTTGGCATGCATTTGTTAATTTTTCCCACAAAATAGGATTAACTGAGCTTATTCCCATCTGCAAAACTGCCAATCCTTCAACTCTAGACAATGCATCAGCTACAACATTCTCCACTCCCTTCTTGTAGCTTATCTCAAAATCATAACCTATTAATTTTGCTAGCCATTTCTGCTGCAAGGGAGTTACAATTTTCTGGTCTAAAAGATGCTTGAGACTCTGATGATCAGTTTTGATGATGAAGTGTTTTGAAGCTAAATAATGATTCCAATGCTTGACTGCCATTATAATTGCCAATAATTCTTTTTCATACACAGACCAAGTTTGCTGTTTGGCAGACAATGCTTTGCTTAAAAAAGCAATGGGGTGCCCATTTTGCATTAACACAGCACCCATTCCTTTTCCTGAAGCATCTGTTTCTAAAACAAATGGGGATGAAAAATCTGGCAATTTCAATACTGGTGGCTTGCTCAGGGTTGTTTTCAAACTGCCAAAAGCTTGCTTAGACTCCTCAGACCATTCAAATTGATCTTTCTTCAGCATATCAGTTAATGGCTTAGCAATGATACCAAAATTCCTTATAAATCTTCTATAATAACCACATAAACCCAAGAAACCCCTCAATTGTTTAACTGTGGTTGGCATTGGCCATTTTTGTATTGCCTCAATCTTACTGGGATCAGTTGAAACCCCTGCTTCTGTGATCACATGCCCTAAGTACTCCACTTGTTTAGCAGCAAAAGCACATTTTGACTTCTTTGCCCTCAAGTCATTTTGTCTCATTAATTCAAGCACAGTCTTGAGATCCTCTAAGTGTTGATCCCACCCCTTACTATATACTAAGATATCATCAAAAAAGACTAAAGTGCACTTCCTTAACACAGATTTAAATGTATCATTCATAAGGGCTTGAAAAGTAGCTGGGGCATTAGTAAGGACAAAGGGAAGTACCAGAAATTCATAGTGACCTTCATGAGTTTTGAAAGCAGTCTTGTAGATGTCAGACTCATGCATCCTCACCTGGTGGTATCCTGACCTTAAGTCCAGTTTAGAAAAAATTGTGGCACCTTGCAGCTCATCCAAAAGCTCCTCTATCAGTGGAATTGGGTAAACATCTTTGACAGTTGCTTCATTGAGTCTTCTGTAATCGATGCACATTCTCCATGTGCCATCCTTCTTCTTCACTAACACCACAGGTGCTGCAAAAGGGCTAGTATTGTGCCTCACTATGCCACTATCAAGCAGTTCCTTGGTCATTTGCTCTATAATGTCTTTTTGAGCTCTAGGGTATCTGTATGGCTTTAAATTAAGATCAATGTTCTCATCTTTAAGCTTGATTCTATGATGACATTCTCTGCTTGGAGGTAAACCTTTTGGTATTTCAAAGATGTCAGCAAAGTTGTCTAATAGACTGTCCAATTCTGCATTCTTTTCACGCCCTTGTAACAAAGGATAAGCCATGCTATTTTCTGCAGAAAATTCTTGCAGAGTAAAAAGCTCTGCCTGCACTATTTTTTCCTTATTTCTCACCAATTGGCTCATTTTCTCCATGAAACATAATTGTACCCCTTGTTGGCTGATACCTTTCAATTCAAAAACTTGACCTGCCACCTCAAATTTCATGGTCAGATTCCTAAAATTCCATGTTATATCATTCAGTGTTGCCAACCATTGCACCCCCAAAACAATGTCATAATTGGTCAGCTCAATTAGTAACATGTCAGCTGTGAAATTATTACCCTGCATTCCCCAATTGAAATTCCTACATAAACTCATACAATCCACACTTCTGCCATTTGCAACTGTCACTTTCACATCTGGAATCTGTATGATAGGGCAATTTAACTTCAGGGCCAAGGACTCACTCATGAAGTTGTGTGTTGACCCACTGTCCACCAAAATGTGCAGCCTTCTTGTACCTATTGATCCCACAATTTGCATAGTGGAACATGATGGAATCCCCATGATGGCATTTAAAGAGATATGAGGATCCTTCTGTACTAAATTTGGTTCCACCATAGTATCCAGTTGCCTTTCAATTGCACACACTTCCTCTTCAGAATCATCTAAAACTTCCACTAAAAATAATTGTTTTCTCCCTTTACAAACCCTACTATGCCCACTGGTGAATTTCTCATCACAATAGAAGCATTCATTCCTTGCTCTTTTTTCTTCCATCAATTTACTACTGATTCTCTTAGGTACCGCAACATTAGCAGCTGGTGGATTGGGCAGCAATGGTTGTTTGCCCACACTAGTCAAGGTATTAGTCTTGGTGTATGGAGACTTATAACCAGAATTTGAACCTGAACTAGTGGATCCCCAAGATCTATAACCTAAGGTTTTATTTGCTTGATTCTGCATTCTTGCTAGGGAATATGTTTCTCTAAGAGTTTTAGGCTTAAACAGTCTAATATGACACTTAATTTCTGGCTTTAACCCCTCAATGAATATGCTAACTGTATATTCTTCAGGCAATTTCACTTTATTTAACAATAAATCGAAAGCATCACAATAATCATCCAACTCACCAGTTTGTGTTAATGCTTTCAGAGCCCCCATTGCATCCTCCACCACTGTCTGTGCAAATCTTGCAGAAATTGATCGTTGATATTCATCCGAAGTGATTTCTTGCATTGTTTTACCACTTGATTTAATATATGCCAAATGCCAAGACATGGCTCTTCCTTCTAAATGAGCAGCAGCATACCTCATTTTATAATTCTCAGGAGTTTCATCTAAATCAAAGAAGTGCTCACATCTATACAGCCATCCATCCACGTCATCACCCTCAAATTTTGTAAATTCTACCTTTGTGAGACGGTTATTACCCCAACGGCCACCGAAATTGTTTTCGCCGCCTTGAACCACCGCCCTCTGGTTCTCTAATCTGGAGAAATTAGTTTCCCACTGCTTCTACATCTCTGTAAACATATTCTTCAGTGCCAATAACCCTTCATGAGTAGTATTTGCAAATTGATCAACCCTAGAAACGTCTTTAGTCAATTTGTCAACTTCTTGACTACGTGTCGTCATGGTTTTTGATTTGTAGGTTAAAATCGGTGTCGTTGATTGTAGAGATGGAAACTGCTCGTCGTACGAAGCAGAATTCCGGTTGAATTTTGAGGAATCTATGATTCCGATGATCGCCGGAGAAGGAGCTTCGCCGGAATTAATGGAGTCGATAACCAGAACCGTCGCCGGAGAAGAGGCCGGCGGTTATTGGCTCTGATACCAATTTGTTATGAACAAAACAGAATTTTGAGAGAAGAAAGAGAATTATCACCAAAACTAATGATTTATTGATATATTGGGTTATTTATATACAAAAATGAGTAACCGTCAACAACTATTTCCGTTCATTTTCTATCCCAATATTATACTAACCGTCCTTCAAGTATCCTATTTTACAAGAACCCCCATGAACTCCTATTTTACACTTAATTCGCCCTTTTCCCAATTAACCATGTAACAGAATTACTGGTACTATATATAATGAGTATAGCAAAAATTAAACATTGATGTTCTTGGTTCAGCTGGTATGGGTGCCCCTTTCGAATTGGTGGGTGTTTGGATTATGTTTTGAAGTGATTATTTGATTATTGTGTTTGTAAAACACAGATAATCTAAAAAAGTTTTTGTATGAAAAAACGATTATCTACAATAAAAACGCAGTTTTGAAGAAGCATGCACCTACATGCTAACGCAAAATCTATTTTGAAAAACATAATCTATTTTGAAAACGCAACTCCAAACACCCCCTTAGTCAGTCACGGGTTCAAAACCCTATATATTTACCACTCTTAAAGTGTGTTTTAAACACGTTGTGTACTTTTTGTATATTTGTTTTTAATGAAAAACACTGTTACAATGAATATATATACACCTTTTGCCAATCAAAAAATGATTAATCCTCCTAACTTAACATTCTAAGGCCATCTCCAATGAAGAATGCCATGACAGTGTGCTAGTTGTGGGCAAACTGAAGCCCAGTTTGTATGCATTAGACCTACAGTTTGCAAGCCAATTTGTTTACTCAGTTTGTTTGTAGGCAAATTGTGAGCAAATAAAATGTGGGCCATCTTTGTTTTTTTTTTTCCTCAAAAATATGACCGTGGATAGTTGGTGCTACTCCAAAAATGTGGGCCATCTTTGTTTATTTTTTCTCCAAAAATGTGTTTTATAATTTAATATAAATGATGATGTGACATAAGTAAACTAAGTTTCAGTTTGTTGGGTTTGAGACAAAATAAGTTTAGTTTGTTGATTCAGTATGCTGGAACAGTTTGTTGCTGAGATGGCCGGTTTGCTTAGGCAAACTGTGTTCTCCATTGGAGATGGCCTAATAATCCTCCTAATGCCTTGACTCAATGCCAAGTGTAACCCACTAATTCTCTCTCATAATTTCATCCTTTGATTGCACCATATGTCATAATCATATTATTAGGAGGATTTTTAGGAGGATAAGTTAAGAAGGATTAATCATTTTCTTTGACAAAAATTATTAATATATATCTCATAGCCCCTAAAAATACTCTTAATAAACTTGTATGTTTTGCAAGGTAATATACTTTGCTAGATACTATTTTATAACAAAGCTATCTGAATTGGGTTTTGACAATTTCTATTTGAAATCTACATATTTGTAAGATGAAGATGAAAAAGAAAAATAACACAAAAAAACGTAGATGATGTATAAAGAAATTTACATTGAATGAGAATATCATATGTTGAATTTATCTATTAGGCCCCAAAAAAATACCAATAAATTACATGACCACTGCATTATTTTCTTGTAGCCTAAAATGAACAGTTACAAGATGAGGGCATAATTTCAGAAGCATATTATGACAATTATTTGGAAAAGTATGTAATAAAGAAAACTCAGAGTTCACATATCAAATCATGGATGCTTTCAATAAATTTGTTAATACTTAATAATGATTGTGATAGAGATGGACATGTTGAATTTTCAATGCCTGATAGTTAAATGCCCATAACCCTACAAATTTATAACTTAGAATATTCAACTCCAATACTGCCATCCAAGAACTACATGACTAACTTCTGTTGATTATATGTAATATGCAATTTTATCTACCCCACAGTCATGTCGTCACTCGTCTTAAAGCTTTGTCTAACGGCCCGTTTGATGACATTAAAGGTCTGTCCAGGGACCAGTACGATTATTTCCACTAGTAAGGATCTTTTCAATCTCTATCCAATGTTTGTATCGATAGCAGCCAAGTTGGAGTGGTATTTGACTCTTAAGTTGCCGAGTTGGACTAGTAACAACCACTGGTATATATATATACATAGTCCAACCCCCACCAACATCCTCTTTGCACAACAGGTCAGAAATCTATGGCTGGTGGATCAGTAGTAAGCATTGAAGTGGGGAAGTATAATGGTCATATTACAACATTTGTTGTGTTATCATGCATGGTTGCTGCAACCGGAGGGATCATTTTTGGATATGACATCGGAATTTCAGGTCTTTAAGTATATTTGTCAAAACTGATATATTGGTTCATGTAAAACTGATATGTTGGTTCATGTAAAATTTATGCTCCTAATCTTTTAAACTTTAAAAAAAAAAGTAACGTGTAGTAACTGACGTTGGAAGTAATCAATCTGCAGGTGGAGTGACTTCTATGGAGTCATTTTTAAAGAAATTTTTTCCCAAGGTGTACACCAAAATGCTAAAAGATACCAAGATAAGCAACTACTGCAAATTTGACAATCAACTTCTGACATCATTCACATCTTCACTATATGTAGCTGGTCTAATTGCCACCTTTTTTGCTTCACCGGTCACTAGAGCCTTTGGGCGAAGACCCTCAATTCTTATCGGTGGGGTAGCATTCCTTGCTGGTGCAGCCCTGGGGGGAGCGGCTTACAATACATACATGCTTATCATTGGTCGTATCTTGCTTGGTGTAGGAGTTGGTTTTGGGAACCAGGTGAAATACTAATCTTTACTTTAGAAGGTGGCAAAATGGTCAGGTCAGTTGGTGGGTAAAAGTCAGTTCGCATGAAAAGGTGTAACTTTTGAAAGGGTCTGGGTTGAATTGGGCCAAAACACATTTGTCCCAAATATTTTGCTTTTGATATACTAGTATGTCAAACATGATGACAAAAGTTGCAATAACATTTTAATAGAGTAATAATCTGCTCTTTTACTTATATTCTTTAGAAAATATATACCTTAAAAATATAGGCGACTTTCAACCAATTTGACCCCTTTTCGTTTAAATTCACCTATGTAACCCAAAATGACCCGTCAATGAGTAATGGGTCAAAATCACCACCTTTACTTTTTACTTGTGGAATTGGCATTATTCATACAAGGGCTTCTACAAGAAGGTCATATGCTTGCTCTAAAAGCCCATGTTTTTTCTATCATCAGTCGGTTCCGTTATATCTATCAGAAATGGCACCTTCAAGATACAGGGGAGCATTTAACATGAGTTTCCAACTTTGTGTTGGTATAGGCGTTCTGGCAGCCAATCTTATAAACTATGGTACCCAAAAGATAGAAGGTGGGTGGGGATGGCGAATATCCTTAGTCATGGCTGCTGTTCCTGCCTCAGTTCTAACATTAGGAGCTCTTTTCCTCCCAGAAACACCAAACAGCCTAATACAACATAATAAAGATCCAAACGAAGCTAAGCAAATGCTACAAAAGATCAGAGGCATAAACGATATACAAGCCGAATTTGATGATCTTGTAACAGCAAATGAAATTGCAAAAACCATTAGACACCCTTTAAGAAACATTTTAAGACAAAAATACAGACCTCAGCTTGTTATGGCAATCTTGATTCCATTCTTTCAACAAGTTACAGGAATCAATGTCATCTCCTTCTATGCACCAATCCTGTTCAGAACAATAGGATTTGGTGAGAGTGCTTCTCTTATGTCGGCAGTTGTGACTGGATCAGTGGGTTTAAGCATGACATTCCTATCACTAATAATAGTCGATAGACTTGGTCGTCGAACTTTATTCACCATTGGAGGGATCCAAATGTTCATCTCACAGATGTTAGTTGGCGGAATTATGGCAGTGAAACTAGGTGATCACGGTGGATTGAGCAAAGGGTATGGTTATTTGGTGTTAATCTTGATCTGCACTTATGTTGCCGGGTTTGGTTTATCGTGGGGCCCATTGGGATGGCTAATTCCTAGTGAAATCTTCCCACTGGAGATACGATCCGCGGGACAAAGTATCACTGTGGCAGTGGGCTTTCTATTCACTTTCATTATTGCTCAGATGTTTCTAGCTATGCTTTGTCACTTGAAGTCTGGAACGTTTTTTTTGTTTGGTGGATGGGTGGCCGTGATGACAGTGTTTGTGTATTTGTTTCTTCCCGAGACTAAAAATGTGCCAATTGAGACCATGGATCGGGTATGGAAGCAACATTGGTTTTGGAAAAGGTACGTCGGCAAAGAAGATGATACAAATATGAATTAAGATCAAAACTCCCTTTGAGTTATACAAACATTTATAGGTTAATTATAGAGCAATTAGTAAACCCATATATTGCAATTGTAATTCCGTTGTATTATGTAATCATAAACACAATGACTGCAAATCCAGTTAACCATGTTCTTACTTGGGTTACAACTTTATCGAGTTAATTTCCGCAAGCTTAGCAAACTTGAGATCATCGGAGGGAAGTATCAGTCATTGTTCCGATAAGATATGTAACTAGTTATATAAGATATGTTTGGTCCGGTTTGGATATACTTATCAAGCTCTCCATTTTGGATGTTGATAAAAAAAAAATGAGACAAAAAACTCCATAGTAAACTATATTGTTTATGTTCTTATTACTAGAAAGATCACAAAAATAATGTTACTAAAATTAGATAAACACACATCATATCACATTGACGTGTATATATCAAGTTTTTAACCTCGAATTTTAGCGCCAAAAGAAAACCCAAAGCAAATTAGATCATTTAGTTTCATGGCAACTTTTAACCACGAATTAGCAGATCATTACACCTTATTAATTCAGAAATCTTTGGTTAACAGAAAACCACATGTGGGGAAATCTATTCATGCTCAAATAATCAAGTCAGGTGGTGTCCATCTTGGTGTGTTCCTCATTAACAATCTTATCAATTTCTATGCGAAAACCGGGTTTCTTGTACACGCACGTCAGTTGTTCGATGAAATGCCTGTTAGAAACCCATCTTCTTGGAACACCCTTATTTCTGCTTATGCGAAACAAGGAAAGA
The DNA here is from genome assembly GCA_034093135.1 of Erigeron breviscapus. Lineage (NCBI taxonomy): Eukaryota > Viridiplantae > Streptophyta > Magnoliopsida > Asterales > Asteraceae > Erigeron > Erigeron breviscapus. The sequence continues at coordinate 142,024,301 of CM067169.1, forward strand.
TTGATTATGCACGCCAATTGTTTGTACAAATGCCTAAACCTGATTCCGTCTCATGGACCGCGATGATGGTGGGTTATAATCAAATGGGTCGTTTTGAAAGCGCTGTTAGAATGTTTGTTGATATGATATCGGCTAAAGTAATCCCCACGCAGTACACATTTACTATTGTTCTTGCTTCTTGTGCTGCGATGAAATCATTGGAAATCGGTAGGAAAGTTCACTCGTGTGTTTTGAAAGTCGGGCTTGGTAGTTATACTAGTGTTGCGAATTCTTTATTAAATATGTATGCAAAGTCTGGTGATCTGTTGACGGCTGAGTCTGTATTTCGTAGGATGAAATTGAAGACCACATCGAGTTGGAATACTATGATATCGATGCATATGCAATGTAAAAGGTTCGATCATGCACTTGCTCAATTTGAGAAAATGACTGACAGAAATGTAGTTACATGGAATTCAATGATTTCGGGTTATAATCAGCACGGTTTCGATATTGAAGCTCTTGATATGTTTTCAAATATGTTGAAGAATCCAATGCTAAAGCCTGACAGATATACATTGGCAAGTGTTTTATCAGCCTGTGCAAAACTTAATGACTTAAGTTTGGGGAAACAAATTCATGGTCACATTATCCGGACTGAAATCGATTTATCAGGAGCTGTAGGTAATGCATTAATTTCCATGTACTCCAAGTTCGGTGATGTGAAGATAGCTCAAAAGGTTTTAGAACAAAATAAGATTTCGAATCTGAACATAATAGCGTTTACAGCACTACTAGATGGATACATTAAGCAAGGGGACATGAATGCTGCCAGAAAAATATTTGATTCCTTAAGGAATCTTGATGTTGTAGCATGGACTGCCATGATTGTTGGCTATATGCAGAACGGATTTAACAATGAAGCAATCGATCTTTTTAGGTCAATGGTCAAAGAAGGCCCAGAACCTAACAGTTACACTCTAGCAGCTATGTTGAGTGTAAGTTCAAGCCTGGCTTCCTTAGACTATGGCAAACAAATCCATGCTAGAGCCATTAAGTTTGAATCTGCACAAGCTGTTTCTGTAAGTAATAGTTTGATTAACATGTATGCCAAATCTGGAAACATTAGTAATGCACAGCGTGTGTTTAAGCTTATAAGTTGTATAAAAGATGTTGTTACATGGACTTCCATGGTCATTTCTTATGCCCAACACGGCCATGGTGCGGAATCCTTGGAAGTGTTTGAAAACATGTTGAGTTTGGATATAAAACCCGATCATTTAACTTATGTTGGGGTACTTTCTGCTTGCACACATATGGGATTGGTTGAAGAAGGCCGTGGGTATTTCAAATTGATGCAAGAGAAACACAGGATTGAACCCACATTAAGCCACTATGCTTGCATGGTTGATCTTTACGGGCGTGCAGGGCAGCTTCAAGAAGCTTGGGATGTCATACAGAATATGCCGGTTGAACCTGATGTTATAGCTTGGGGTTCACTTTTAGCTTCTAGTTCTGTTTACAAAAACATGGATCTTGCAAAAGTTGCAGCAGAAAACCTGCTGCTAATCGAACCTGACAACAGTGGGGCCTACTCGGCTCTAGCCAATGTCTACTCTGCTTGCGGGAAATGGGAGGATGCTGCTTACATTAGAAGATCAATGAAGTCTAAACAAGTGAAGAAAGAACAAGGGCTTAGCTTAGTTGGGTTCAAATAAGGAACCAAGTTCATATTTTTGGAGTTGAAGATGATGTTCATCCAGATAGAGATGAAATATATCATAATATGGCAGAAATTTGGAAGGAAATCAAGAAAATGGGATATGTACTAAAAACGGAAGTTAAAGAGCAGATTCTCATTCATCATAGTGAAAAACTGGCTATTACATATGTGCTAATGAAGACTCCAAAGAACAGTATTTTGAGGATCATAAAGAACTTGAGGTTTGTAAAGATTGTCACTCTGCCATTAAGTTGATTTTTTTAGGTAAAGGGTTGTTTTACCCCGGATGATTCTATATATTAACAAAAGAATACAAAGATCAGGTGATATAGCAGAGTACCATATCAGCTAGTTGCCATATGCATAAGCAATAGCCAAAAAATATGAAAGGGGTAACAAGTCCCCTCATACAATCACACCCTATCTAGCCTAAATTAGTAATAAACATTAATCAGCTAGAAGAATTAGTACTAAGTAGCGCCTTGGGTAATCTCCACACTACCATAGCTCGCTCAACCCTCAAATTATTCTTGAATCTAAAAGTCATCAGCTTTAATCTGATGGTTTCGATCACCACCTGGACCAACTCTTCTTTCGTTCGCTTCCTCTTTTTAAATAAGCGTGCATTCCTTTCTTGCCATATGAAGTACACCGATGTAGCAAGAGTTAACTTAGAAATCACACTAAATATAGAAGTCTTCTTAGAAAACGGAATCATATCCTGAATGATGTCTTCCCACACGGTCGATTGTTGATGAAGATCAGCCTTCATATTCACCTCGAACCATACCTGCTTGGCATAAGGGCATTCGAAAAAAAGATGAGAATGTGAATCTGATTGCAGCTCACATAATGGGCAGAGCAAAAGTGTTTGTTGCAGGTCCCAATGTCGTATCCTATCTTGTGTCTTGAGCTTTTTCATGATTGCAAGCCATAAGAGGAACGAATGTTTTGGATGCAATGATTGAAACAAACTAGATGGTACCACTCAACAATACCATCTCTCGGGCGAATATCCTCCCAAACTGTACCTACAGAAAAATTTGTTAGTTTTCCAAGTCGATCCTTCCAATGTAGGGCATCATGTTGGGACTCCACCAAAATGGGAGCCAAAGAGTTTGGGAAAAGGGAATTCCAAGTTGCAGGCCATTTCCAATTGCCATTCTCTAATATATCAGCCACCTTAGAAGTAAGACTAAAGCCCGCATTTGTGACCATTCTTGGCGTGACTCCATTAATTAATGGACAAAAATCATCCCACAAATCAAACCATGCAGAAGCTAAATGGCCATTTCCAAGTTTATAATAGAAGTGATTTCGGACCAATGGCCTAATTTCCATCAATTTCCGCCAACCCCATGACATACATCCCTTAGGTTGAACTTCCCATAAGCTTTTACCCCTGAGTTTATGCATATGGATCCACTTCACCCATAATGACTCCTTCAAAACCAAGAGTCTCCAAATGTGAGTAGTCATGAGCGCAATATTGAAATATTCAAGTCTTCGAATGCCTAAACCACCCTCATCTTTGGGCCTACAAACGACATCCCAGGCAACTTTAGCTTGACCCCGCTTCAATGTACCTGACTCCATAAGAAACCCCTTAACAATTGTTCAATCTCGTTAATGACTCTAGCTGGAAGAATAAACATCGAGGACCAATAGACATGCATAGCAGACAGAACAGATTGGACTAACTGGAGGCGACCAGCAAAGGAAAGAAATTTATTCTTCCAATTATTCACCCGATCATGAACAGTCTCCACCAATTCCTTACAATCTCTATAGATGAGACGAGAAGAAACAAGTGGAACCCCAAGATATTTCACAGGAAGCTTACCTTCTTCAAAAGGGAGAACATTTAAAATCGCTATCTTTACATGGTTGAGAACATTACAGAAGTAGGCTGTGCTCTTAGGCAAACTTGGTGCCAAACCCAATGAATTCTTAAACTCCTCAAGTGCTTCCCAAATAACAGTTGCAGATTCAACATTACCCCTCAGAAAGATGAAGAGATCATCAGCAAAACAGAGATTAATAATATTTAATTTACCACAGTGTTGATGATACGAGAACCGATCATCGTCAGCTACCTTTCTTTTTAGCATAAGGGTAAGTATTTCCATCACAAGAGTAAAAAGATAGGGGGATAACGGATCACCTTGTCTAAGTCCACGTTTCCCTTTAAAGTACCCATGTAAACACCCATTGATGCAAATAGAATAAGAGGTAGTAGTTACGCATTCAATTATCCAAGAAACCATTTTGTCGTGGAAGCCAAAATTAACAAGGATTACCTTTAAAAATTGCCAATCCACCGTGTCATAAGCCTTCTGAATGTCGACTTTAAAAGCACATCTAGGTGGTCCACGATCCAAATGATAATTATGCATGAGTTCTTGAGTTAAAAGAACATTATCTGAAATTCTTCTATCGGGCACAAAAGCTGATTGGTTAATGCTTACCAGATCAACCAAGCTATCCTTTATACGGTTTGCAATTATTTTACTGATACACTTGAACACAACATTACAGAGAGATATTGGATGAAAATCAGAAAAACGAGAGGGAGAAAGAACCTTTGGAAGGAGAGTGATAATCGTGTGATTCACTTCTTTAAGAAGTTTTCCAGAACCAAAGAAATCCTTAACGGCAAGAACCACATCCTCACCAACAATCGGCCAAGATTTTTTGAGAAATGTTGCTGAGAAACCATCCGGACCTGGCGCTTTATCATCCCCGATAGAGAAAATGGCTTTCTTGATTTCATCATCGCTAATGTCTCTAACCATATCAGCGGCTTGTTCATCAGAAAGTGTTTTCGTGGAAAGGTTTCGAGTATCCAAAGATGCAACTGAACTACTTATGCCCAGAAATTTTGTATAGTGATCTACAAAAGCTTTCTGGACGTCATTACCATCCAACCGAGAGCCACTCACATCAATGATAGAATCAATACGAGCTCTGGCAGCTCGACTCTTAACAACCTTGTGAAAGTAGGCTGTATTGGAGTCGCCCACCCTTAGCCAATTAATCTTTGCATTTTGCTTTAGAAATCTTTCTTCATCTAAGATAGCTTCTTTGTAAGATCCAAGATAAATAGCAGCTTCCTCCCTAAGTTCAACATTACATGGGTCGCTATCAAGAGCTTTTTGTACTTTGTCTAGTTCATCACGCAACTTAGAAACTTTCCCATGAATATTTCCTTTATCAAACAGAAGCTTCTTAAGAGGTTTTTTCAACTGTCTTAACCTCTTTACCAACCGAAACATGTGAACTCCAGGAACGTCAAGTTTCCAAGCATCCTCAACAATTGGAATGAACTTCTCGTGATCCACTAACAAATTTGTGAATTTAAAAGGTTTCTTTTTACAAGCCGAGACCATAGGGATTCTAAGAACGGCTGGTGAGTGATCAGAGGTGCGATAGGGTTGGAAGATAGCGTTGGCACCAGAAAACAAGTCAAAAAACTCCACATTAGCCATGATACGATCAATTTTCTTCAAGACACCATCGAACCCATGTGGCTTTTGAGTCCAAGTGAAGTGAAGCCCCGTTTTATTAACATCCGTAAGCCCAATGTTAACAATGCAATCTTTAAATTCCCGCATGGCAATGTCCATAGAAGACATCCCAGAAGCCTTATCATCTAATTGAAGAGCCGCATTGAAATCCCCTAGAATACACCATGGTGTGTTTTTGACAAAAACATTATGAGCAGATAGGTTCCTCCATAACTCACGCCCCTCTAAGTAACTGTTATGAGCATATATAAAAGAACACAGAATCATCTTTGAATCAGCCTTAAAAAAAAATTTAGTATGAATAACCTGGTCACATTGTGCAACAACCATTAAATCCACTATATCGGGGTTCCACCCCAATATAATTCGAGAACCCTTATGACATAGGGAACCATTCGAGGTCCAATGCCAATTTGCAAAAACTTTAGAACATAAAGTATCTAAATTGCGAGAAACAATATGTGATTCCAACACAGCACAAACACAAAGACGATTATCCGTAATTACTTGACGAACCTCGAGTTGCTTGGGGCCTGGTTCATACCCCGAATATTCCAAGATGCAATATTATACATCAGGAACAATAACAACGGGAGTGCTTGCCCCCTCATTCGGTTTTGCCATGTAGTCAGCCGTTTCGTCAAATATTGTTTCAACCTCATCATCATCACTATCTTGAGCTAAGTCACGACTCTTGACATCCTTATCAATCTTTTTATTAGCAGCCTTTTCAACCCCTTTATTCTCCTCTGATACATCATCCAAATCACATGATAGGATATCATATGAATTTTTGACAGAGACTTTCAAATTTGGATGTGAAGTAGAGTCCTTATTTGTTCCAGCATTACCATTACCCTTTTTATCTTTTGGTTGTTTCTGCCTATATATTAATTGGGGTTTAGGTTTTGTAAGCTTAAGACCTTCAACTTGCCTTGAATGTTTCTGATTTCTTGCTTTACCCCCTTTACGTCCCACTGGAATAAACCCATCCTCTTGTTTCTCCTCATTCTTCTTTTCGTTCTGAACATTTACATTACATGGACATTGCTCATTTGTGTAACCAAAAACCTTGCAACCCGCACATCTAGGAGGACTCCATTCATATTCGATAGTAACAGTTTCCAGTGTGTGCCCCTCTCCATTCATGTGTGGAATTGCGATAACAACCTCCTTACATAGCTCCCTATCCGACTTAATTTCAATTAGAGCCCTGGCGTAACTATGACGACCCCAAGAGTCAAAGCACATGGTGCTCGTATACGTATCAAGCATCAATGGGTTTCCACTTTTGTTGCCAACAAACTTAGGCCATCCTCTGTATAAGCAACAAGCGGTACATTGTGCATTTTCACCCATAGAGGGACACTTGTAATATCCTGTTTTGTTAAAGATGCATTTGGAGTCCACACATTCAACAAAATAGGTACAGATCGTATTAGCCAGGGTCCCTTTTCCAAGACTTGATTCATTCCCTCCTCAGTTTCATACTTAAAAAAGAAAAATCCCGCTGAGTTCATCATAATTTTTCTAATACCAAATTTAGCCCATGTATTCTTTATATAGTTTTGAACAATAGGAAATGCAAGTCAATTGCCCAAGAAGTAACCATATAAAGTGTTTGTAAACCTATTGTTGACCTCCACCACCGTAGCAAGTGGAATGACAATATCCGCCCCCTCCACAGAATTATCAAATGAAAGAGAACGAAAATTAACCTTTCTTACATTTTTCTCGGATGTTAAAATCGCAGCATAAGATTTCGTCTGATCAGCATTGGATGACGAAGGGATAGCCTTGCCCTGCCCGTCACCATTATCAGTTGCACCTTTGTTCACGTTAGTGTTTGCCTCATCAATCTTCTCACAGTCTGTAGTTTGCTTGCTTTTAATTTCCCCATTTCCCTCACCATTTTGACCAGATTTAGTCTCAATAATAGGAGTCTGCTTAGCATAGATAGATCGGACATTACGGGTCGGGTTTTTCCTACTTCCCATATTGCTATCAGTTCCATGCTTGTTTCCACCTTCATGCATATCAGTAGTCTCACTAACATCCTGTGACTTCCCCAGTTTAATTTGTTGTTTGATCGAGGGTTTTTGATTCGACATCAGAAAAAATCAGATCTTTTCATAACAACCCGGATGGGGCTGATCAGAAACAATCCAGGATTACAAAGATATGATTTAATTTAGAAATAGGAATCAAACAAACAATTAATCAGAGATTTAGATATTAGGGCTTGAAAAGTCGCCATCGAAGAGAGAGAAAAAGCTTTAGTCGTGAGTTTTCATTAAGTTGATTTCGAAACTTGTTGGTAGGGAAATTTTTGTTAGAGATGCTACTAGGTTTCATCAATTCAAAGATGGTTCATGTTCATGTCGGGATTATTGGTAGGCTTGCTGCAAGTCTATAACATAGTGTAAACGATGCACATCTAGTTTTGTAGCTCAAATAGAAATGAACACGTACTGGTGACCATACGGGTCTGGTCTGTACTTTTACCAAGGTCTAGTTAGTATGAGGCATTTCAGTGCACAGTTTTGTATTCAGGGTATATTGAAGTTAAAAATTTCTCACCTTTAAGATACCAAGAACATATTCCCCGATATAATCAACAAATCTTCAAGTGATAAGGAATTGCAACATACAAAATCAAAAGGGTTACTGCTGATCTTCAAGTGATAAAACAGATGTCAGGAATTGCAACATACAAAATCAAAAGGGTTACTGCTGATGTTGCAAGACTTAAAAGAATTCGACAATCAAATGTAGATTCTTGCAACACCTTATTATAACTCCCCAAATCAAGCGTAATGTGAAAAATTCCTGCAGCATCATACACCCCCTTAGACAAGTAACACTTAACTAACCCAGGTTTCTACAGTAATTAACCAAAATGCTCTCAAACCAACATCCCCCTTAGACAATGATATCCAACCTGCAACAACTGTTCCAGACCGTGCTTAAACCAGAAAATACACCACACAAAATCCATTATCTGCATAAACACAAATAAAAGGAACCATTTTTACCAGCAACCCAAACCAAACCCCAAATGATCCCATATAATACTAGACACGACAAACACGAATTAAAGACTAAGGCCATCAGTAGACTCGGACCAATGTTATAAAAACCAAGAGAAAACCCTATGAAGCTTTGCTCTACCCCCTTACCAAAGCTCGAGATGAATACCAAAACCAACACATTGTACCCTCACAAACTGCAATGGGCAACCAAACAGAAGACACTCTATACCTTAACTTGAAATAAGACACATAATACACAATGAAAGTTAAGATATAATCAAAAGACACATAGTCTATCCTTACAACAGCCAGTATGTGAGCGATTCAGACATAGCATACTATCACATAACTAAACAATGTTGCTAATACATCACGCTAACGAATTGAAATAGTGTGTTAAGTAATAAACTACAAATTGATCGATACTGTTGTTAACAATCGAGTCGTTCTAATAAAAGCAACAGACATCCAATAAGTGTTGCTTCTTGTAGTGTTATTATATCAATCATCAACCATTCAATAAGTGTTGCTTCTTTTCAATTTGTGATGAAGATATGCAGACATCATTATAGGTCCACTTAGAGGGAGTTACCCAAATGAGGCTGTCAACATATTGAACAACTTTGATTGAGTAGGCTAATGGATCCTCAGTGTCGTAACATCTGAATGTGGCACCCTTAAAACATTTAAATGTAGATGCTTCTAAATCGTACAAAGATAGATGAATACCATGTCTAAACAGGAACCGATTGTTTGAAGTGAGTCCTACCGTAACCATAACATCAGCATCAGCATATTTTGGAATTACTTGTCGTTTCGCCCAGGAAGTAGCCACCCCATAATTTTCCATCACCCATACCTCGCAATCACCATTGCCAACACATGACATTACACAAAGCTTTTTGGACAAAACTCCCAGCTCATTCACCCTATAAACACAATCATCTGGGAATGCTATCTCGCTGAAAGTTTCATCACCCAAATCAAAGGCCACTATTGTGGGTAGATCATTATTAGCCCTTGTACAAAGGTAATGAAGACGGCCGTCATGTCCATCTTCAAAAACTTCATTCCTATTGTGCATCGTTTGAACCGTTCGAACATGGGATGGAAAGCTTTCGGCAATTGATTCCCAAAAACCCTTTCTAAGACTGAACACCTCCGCGGGAAGACATTTGAAAGTCATGCCATCATCGTCTAAGTAATATCTAAGCTTGAAAACTTTGTAGTCATTCATTTTGGGATCAAAACCGAAGCGGAGAGAGACATGGCAATCATTGCCATTTTCCAAACGAAGAATAGTAGATGGTGGGAGAACTATTAAGGCTGAGAGTGAAGGGTTCCAAATCTTAACTCGTTTGGTATCTGAAAGGCATATTAAACCATTGACAGAGCCAACAACAGAGCCATAAGGTGAGTTGGAGCTGCTACTCGTATGGACTACTTTGACTGAATTAGTGAGTTGGACATCCATCGTTTGAGAGGAGGTAATAGTGTGTTCAGTGAATGGTCTCTTCTAAGAATAAAGCGTGTCCTCGAACACCATAAGGATTTCATCCTTGGTATCCTTGGACCGATCGAGATGGGATTTGATAAAAGAGGGATGAGACAAGAGAGAATTCCAGGTTTTAGAAAGGGACCTCATCTGAGCAACTTGTTTGGCTGGTAATCGAATGAATATGTTGCTTAATAACACATCGTCAGGGATCATCATCATCATATTTGTTGTTCCTACTAGTAAACAAGGCTTTTGCTTTTTTGGTGAATGAAATTCCATCGATCTGTTAGCAGCAGAAAACTTAACGTCAAATCGATACATATAAGCTGAGTAAATTCCCAAAATGTGCTTGTTTTTAAAAGGTTGGTAAATTCTATGCTTGTTTTATGTACATCTTCCAAAAATATGCTTTCTAATTAAACATAATTATAAAACTCATTTTTTCATTCTCTCCTTTTTCATGTTTGATGTTTCCCTATCTTTATCTACTCTGATAGTTTGATCCAACGTAAATTACAGCTTAGTCTGTACATAAATATAGTTGAATCAATCGTTTAAATAATTGATAGTCTAGATGACAATGAAAATGTTTATCTACTCTGATAATCTCATCATCAATGTTTCGAATCATGCACAATATATGTCAATACATTATCCCAAAACTTATAATGATTTGTACAACGATTTTCATTTAGTTTATGCGATCAATAGCTAGACGCTTTTAAGTATGTTGTATATGGTTTTCTAGGCATGGGTTGAAACAATGGTTATCTGTAGCTTAATTTCTAAAGCAAACAATCTGGCCCAGAGCAAATCATATGTAAAGTTAAATGATGTAGACACGTAGTATTAAAATAATATACTTACTTGTTTGGCGACGAACGAAAAAGAAAAAGAGATTTCTATCGAAACGGTTTTTAGTCCCTTTGTAGTTTTATGTGTGGGTAGGTAGGTAGGTATGTATACATGGTATGTGTATATATCTATCTGATATTCTGATATATGTATGAGTAATGTACTTGATGGGTTTGGGCTTTCGAGTAAAATGGGCCGAGGCCTTATGCAGTTAAAAAATTTAACCAAGTTACCTTTCTGGAATGTTGCCTTCGGGTGTTTGGATATTTGAATGGACTTAGGAAGCTTGATGTTATGGATAATCTTTTGTTAGGTGAGATTCCTAAGGTGTCGATTAAGTTATGGAAGAATCAGATTACTGGCTATGTTCTTGACAAAATTGAAGCTTGTGCCTTGTTGTCTTGTTGATGTCGATTGCTTTTGGTGAAAATTCGTTGGGAGTTTGTCTTGTTGATGTCAATTGATGATGCAAATGATGTTTTTGACAAAAATTGGCAATAAATTGACTTCTTTTGTTTGTGCTAGTCAAAAAATAATAGGGACCATCTTAGTAAATAAACACACACCTGTATAATGGGATTGAGATCCTAGGTGAAGCTGTAATAGCTTCAACCATTCGATTAAATCCAATGGTCAAGATTTAAACATCAAATTTTAATCTTGACCATTAGATTTAATCCAATGGCTAAAGTTGATCCAACTTTAACTTTATCTATAAAGTTGGATCAACTTTAGAGAGTTTTTTTTTTGAACGACATTCTGTCCTATTTTAGTCATAGATTACACGTATGCCTGAAAATCAGGACTTTTGAAAACCCTTATTAATCCACCCATAAAAGTGGAAGCAAGACTCGAACCCATGGATCCACCTAAGGAATGGGCCACATGTATGATTGATAATTCCAACCAAAAAAGTCAAAGTCGTCTTAGGATTTTTGTCTTCAAATTCACACTATCTGCTGTTACTAGTATCATCATTATCATCTGATTAACCTATCTTACTTTTATCGATCGGAACCCCCAAAGAAAAATGGTTAAAGCAATTAGGGTTTATGAGCTTGGTGCCCCTGAGGTACCCCTCTCTCTATATATATATATATATATATCTATATCTATATTTAAGTTTAATTGTTTAATAAAATCTTAAAGTAATTATTATTATTATTATATATAATTTCTAAATTTGACATGGTCTAAACCCCCGAATCCAACATATATTGTTGATTTTGTTGTTTATATTGGTGATTTTGGGATTGGGTGTCGTTGTTGTTGATAATTTGTAGACAGTTATATTGGGAGAAACTAAGATAGTGAGGTGGATAATTATTTTGGGATGGAGATATTTATGAGTAGATAGATGTTGCTTAAAAAAATGTGCAGGTAATGAAATGGGAAGATGTTGAAATAGGGGAACCTAAACAAGGAGAAATAAGAGTGAAGAACAAGGCCATTGGTGTTAACTTCATTGATATATATTTCCGAACCGGGGTCTATAAGGTCCCTCAGATTCCTTATACACCAGGTCTTCCGTCAATCTTCTTCACCTATGATGATTTTGTCATAAACTCTATTGTACTCATCTAGTTAGTGCACGATACGGCTATATCGTTTTACTTATTAGAGCTGTTAGTTTCTACCTGTATGATTATGTTTGATCTCGAATGGGTGAAATGGGTCAGTTAGAAAGTACTTATAGCTAAAAAAGAAACAGGCTAACAAATGTGTATTTTATTGCATAAACCTCCTAAAATGTGTTATTCAATAGTTTATATTATTAGGTGAAAATTCATTTTGAGACCACAAAAAAAATTGAGAACACCTTAATCCCATGTGATTAAGATATCTAAAATTTCATGGACATGTGATTTTCCAACGTAAAATAATTTTTGTTGAGACTTGGTCATCGATCTTGACCCTTATATTTTATTAATCTTGACGGTCCGTTTTTTGATATAAGGGTCAAGATCGATGACTAAGTCTCAACAAAAATTATTTTACGCATTAATTAGTTATAAAACGATTTATTTCTACTGTTTCTGGAAACAGGACCATACCTTTGACACTTTTTTTTTACTACTATTGCCCGTTTTGACCAAAACTCATTTGACTATTGCTTAATTCTCCTGAACTCTACTTTGCTTCTGAAAGATGGCCCGTTAACTCAACATTTCATGGAAGAAAGAATGAGCACCTGTCATATTGATACAAGGAAAATTCTGATTTGTAGGGGTGGAGGCAGCAGGTGTGGTGACAGCCACTGGGCCTGGAGTGAATGATTTAAAAATTGGAGATTTGGTTTATCATCCAGGGAGTGTGATGGGTACATATATAGAGGAGCAAATTGTTTTGGCAGACAAAGTCATTCCTCTTCCTCCTATGGATCCTATTGTAGTTGCAGCTGCCATGACCAAAGGGCTCACTGCTCGGTTCCTAGTCCGAACTTGGTTTAAGGTAAGAACTAAGATTCACTGTTGCTCTAAAATTGATACATGATGGAAACATACTAGATATGATCTTTCAAATGATATATAATTACATTTTTAAGAGAGAGAAAATAATGCATTCCAAATGATTATCTGGGCATACATTGAGTCATATAGTTCGGCCACGTGGGTTGTTACTTTGTTAGTTAAAAGAGGTAATTCTGTTCTATTTGAAAATGGCTGAGATCGGGATGATGTGAAACAACTCCTTCTGTCCGTGATAAATATTTACTATGTCCAATTTGAATAAAATAATTTAGGAGTTTTCAGGCTTATTGCGTTTTTAGAAAACATAACTTGAGCCAACTCATTTCTAAGTAAAGTGGTTGAAGTTGCCACTAGTAAGATTTACATTATAAAAATATCATTTAAAATCTCTGAATTTGATGGTATCTGAAATCCAACCTCAGAAAGATAGAATGGGTCCGGGCCATGTGGCCATTGAGACCTTTATGTGGCGGGACTGTGTGTGGAATTTTAACTCCTGCGAATCAATATTTTATAGCTCTACCATGCTTCTGTTTATTTGTAAATGTCTTTGCCAGTTGTTTTCATGATTCACATATAACAATCTAGCTAATAAGAACATTCCGTGCCTGATGGCATCACATCTTGTATACAGGTAGAAAAGGGACATACTGTGCTCGTCCATGCAGCAGCAGGTGGAGTTGGATCATTATTATGCCAATGGGCAAATATGCTTGGTGCCATTGTTATTGGAACTGTATCAACTAAAGAGAAGGCTTTGCAAGCCAAAGAAGATGGATGTCATCATGTTATTATTTACAAAGAAGAGAACTTTGTTACCCGTGTTGATGAGATTACATCAGGAGAAGGACTTGATGTTGTCTTCGACTCTGTAGGAAAAGACACTTTTGAGGTTATATCCATTTAACGAATTCTTGTAATTAGATAATCAAGTATCGTGTGTTTTCAAATTTTGATTATTGGTTAGGAATTTTAAAGGTAAATGATTACAGTTATTTTCTTACATCTAATCGTAAACAGATTATATGACTGGAATCGGTTTCAAGACAATAATCTGATAAATTACTTGCAACACGGTGCCAAACATCCCCTTACTAGCAAAAGAACTTCCCATCCTGTTTTTGTTTCTATTTACCTAATGTAGTCTTTCTATGCTCTTGACGTAGGTACTGTTTTTTTTTTCAGGGGTCATTGGCATGCTTGAAGCCTCGTGGATATATGATAAGTTTTGGTCAATCTTCTGGCACACCTGACCCCGTACCTTTGTCTGTACTAGCCCCAAAATCCCTATTCTTGACAAGGCCTTCGCTAAGAACGTCTGGTTTCTCAAAGGACGAGATGCGTGAAGCAGCCAAAGAGGTTCTGACTAATGTGGCAGCTGGTGCTTTAAGGGTTCGTGTAAATCATACATACCCATTATCTCAAGCGGCTCAAGCCCATGCTGACATGGCAGATAGAAAAACTTCGGGGTCTATTGTGCTGATACCTGATAGCGAGCAGTGAGGTTTACATTGCTTGTATAAAATAACCGATACAGGTTTGTGTCATGAATGACGGATCGTAGTAAGGCCTGAAGGTTTTTGTCTTAAAACAATATTTAATAAGTAATTAAGGTTTTGTTGTATGTTAATTTACATATCCAGTTTCTGAATCCATTTTTTAAAAAAACTTTTTTTTAAAGAGGGCGGTACTTTTTATTCTATACCACCAAAACGATTCTATATACTACCATGTTCCACCCCCTCTTCATCCCAGACCACCAAGTATTTCCCGTTCTTGCTCTAGAACGGTATATGCATGACACATCTTCAACTTTAAGTCTTTAATCTGAACAGCCTGCACTTTATCACATCTTCAATTTGATCCCTCACTTTATCTTTAGGTCTACTTATTTGTTTATATAATCTTTCTGTTTCTTTCTTACAGAATCCTAATTAAGTTGTTTGTAGCATGTGTATGCTTTTTTTCTTTCTTAATAAACTTTTTTCCTTCTTACAGTAATTTTCAAACAAATGACTTCACCAGAGTTCATAGTTTACACCCATTTTTCTTCTCCCGGCCCCCAGCTCTTTTTTTTTTGTAATTACCTTATTTAGGTAGCTGGTATAGTTAGGTGTAGTATACAGTCATGTAAACCCATGTTGGGTAAGGCATCCATGACACATAGGCATATCTAGGACTATTTTGGTAGTATCATAGGTGTTACAGATTTTCTATATATAGAAAGAAAAAAAAACTAAGACAGTGATAACCATAAAATAAATGACGTATATCAAATCGTAAGAAGCTAGCAAAAACAAGAATAACAACCCCTGATTATATATCTTAATAATTGGCTTCCAATGAATCTAGAAAGAACAATGCTAATTAAGCGGTTGTAACAAATAATTGAAGAAGATCATATATAGGTAGGTAATATAATTAAAAAAAAACACCAAAACAAGTACCAAGCTAGTCATATGAAGATGCATCAGAAGCTAGCTGTTGAGAGATTCTGGAAAATAAAACACGGGAATTGAACGCTCTCCAACTTGCCCAGCATTTCGACAGTGTCTTCGTCAACCCCTCCTCCGAACAAGTCGTCTTGGTGTGGTTGAATCTGAGAACCCTATCATGTTGTTTCAGCACCAAGAAGGATTCATCTTCTTTTTCACCCACCACAATACAAAGTACACTTAAGTTGTATATATTCATATTCATGCAAGAAGGAAGGCGAATATGGTATTTCACCGACCAACCTGAATAATCTCTATTCAACTCATGAATTTTCTTAACGTCCTGATCAGCAACAAGCAAGTGATTCCGGGACTCGAATAATATTTTTTTGTTAAACATCATATTCCCTACCAAGGGAGTTTTATTTGATGAAGAATCTTCTGATCCAAATTGAAATACAAAAGCAGTCCTTCCCGCCAGTGAATGGCATTGTTCCAATAAACACCACCACCAAAATCCATATCTTTTGTAAGTCTGAATAGAAAATAAGGCTTGCAAGTGCGAGTTTGGGACGAATAGATAAATATCTGGTATCTATAGCCCTCAATCTTATCACAAGATTTCCAACAATAAGAAACATATATGATTTTGTAGTGAGGTGATATTGAAGGATCGAAAGCTAAGGTCAAGTTACGTATGTTTTTCTGAAATTTAACATTAAGTGGAGGAAGGGTAGTTAATTGATTGATGGATGGATTGTATACATAAAATTTTTGAGGATTTCCCTTAACTGGCGATCCAGAACATAGTATTAAACCATTACAAGAATGATGAATACGAATTTCCTTTTGATCAAATTTATCAAGGAATCTGCGAGGGACTTTAACCGGATTTTTAACGTCGAATTGGATGAAGTCATACTTCGGGTATTCTCCTCGGGTTTCACAAACCGGATGGTGGGTCAGCAGGTTTAAGACTGTGAAGGAGTTTGAAGGAAAGGTGGTCGGAAATAAGAGAGCGCCACTGTTTGCATACGGACTTACAACGATGCAGTGATTTTATCGGTAATATATCTCCGTCGCAGGAAGCAACTTTCTCGCCAGATTCATTATTAGGTGGTTGCATCACCTGTAAAACAGAGACACATGCGTTTTCCTTCGCCATTAATTTTTGTCTCTCAAACAACTATTCGCCGGATTTATATGTTAGGTCGGAATCGTCGGATTTAATTGTATGGGGGAATGGATTGGGGCTAACCGCCAATTTTAGGTTCATGACTTTTGGCCCACCATTTTTTTTTATTAAACCTCAACGGGATATGTCATTCGAACATTGTCCCGTAATACGTTACGTTTATATATATGGCAGCATATAACATTTAAAAGATTTTTCGGACGTTTATTGTGTGTGATAATATATAAAATTTATAACATGTTTTCAAGATCACTCTATACATTATGTTGGTGCATTTTATGCATTACATGTAATTTAAACGTCTCCGTTGTTTTGATAATGAGTAACAATACATATAATGATTGTAAAATGATATAAAAGCTCATTTAGGCATGCATACGCTATTTCCGAACCTAAAACGATGAAAACGTCAAGTTTGAGTTTGTGTAGCACTTTATCGTAAAAACCTGGCACGGCTCTTGTTTTGGAGGACGGTCGCTTAGGACGGCTCTTGTGTCCTGTGACGGCCGTCCGTTTCTGTCCCGAATGGTTGTTTTTCACCGAACCTTCGTTACACATTTCCGTGAACCCAAACTTCTTCCATAACCTTATATTGATGTTCTAAGATGTTTACAATTGACAAATTTCAAAAATAACAACTTTCGTTTGTCGCCAAATTTGAGGGTCGAAAATTTTCTAAGTATAAAAGAGCACGGCTCTTGTTCAGGGGATGGCTCTTGTAGACAGCTCTTGCAGGAACAAAGGTCGTCCCCCCCTCTGTCCAATTTGACGAGTTTTACCGATCGCTCGTTACATAAGTTCATGACCCGAAACTTGTTCCTAAGTCCTATATTATCATTCTAAGGTGATTGCAATTGTCAAAATCCAAATCTAAACACTTTGATTTTTCACCAAAATTGGAGGCCAAAATATTTCTAAGTGTTGAAGGTCAACAAAAGTTAAAATTGTGTGAATGGTCAAAATTGGTCAACATCTGAATAAATTCAGATTTATATTTGAAATGTTAGTGGGTTCTTTTCTCATTTTCATAACTATTCTTGTGACTTTCTCAATCCCAATTCATCCATACATGGTAAGCATCTATCTCTCTTTCCCCTATTCTCTTTTAAGTTAAACTTGCAATGGGAAGATTCTTGCTTGTAGTGGAGATAACATTGGAAGAATACATGGCTTTTGTAAAGTTCCAGGTGAAGGACGGCTCTTGTTGAGGGCACGGCTCTTGTGTCCTGGAGGACGGCCTCAGTTAAGAGTCGTCCGGGTCAAACGGTCACAAAACACTTTATGGCTATAAAATGTATCTTCCATCTTCTTTGAGCTGCTAACGCCACAAGTGCTCTTATAGTATCAAGTCGAGCTACAGGTGTTTCATTGTAGTCGACTCCAGGTTGTTGTGAGTAGCCTTTAGCCACTAGCCTTGCTTTATGTTTTTGTATAGAACCATCAGGGTTAAGTTTTGTTTTATAGACCCACTTAACTCCAATGATTTCTTTATTTTTGGGAAGATCAACTAACTCCCATGTGTTGTTTTTCTCGATCATCTTGATTTCTTCGTTCATAGCGGTCACCCATTTTTCGTCTTTCGCAGCAGCTTCATAGCTTTCAGGTTCTAGAGATGTGTAGTTGCAAGTCTCGTAGACTTCAGTTAATGTTTTGACTCTTCCGGGTGTTGACTCCGAACTCGATTCCTCTTGTGCCAAAGGTAATGTTGACGGCGAAGAAGTTGGAGTAGTCGGACTCGTTTCGCCTGTACTTTCTTCTCCTCCAGAATGCTCAATTTGTGGTGGTTGTTGAGTAGGAGTCTCCGTAGATATTTTTGGAAGATATGTCTGTTTATCAACTTTCTCTTTCTCCCAATTCCAAGAAGCTTCTTCATCAAACTCCACATCTCGGCTGATCACGAGCTTATTTGTCTTCAGATTATAGACTCGATAGCCTTTTGATTGTGTGCTATAGCCCAAGAATATTCCTTTATTTGAATTTTCTTGGAGCTTGTGACGTTTCTCTTTTGGGACGTGGATGTAGCAAATACATCCAAAAACTCGTAGATGTTTTGCTGACGGCTTCTTTCCACTCCATGCTTCAATCGGAGTCTTATTTTCCACGGCCTTTGTCGGACATCGATTTAGCAAGTATACGGCTGTGTATACAGCTTCTGCCCAGAAACTATTTGGAAGGCCTTTTTCATGTATCATTGTTTTAGCCATTTCCATTACAGTTCTGTTTTTACGCTCAGAGACACCGTTTTGTTCAGGAGCGTAACCAACTGTCAGTTGGCGGTTAACTCCTTCATCTTCACAGAATTTATTAAATTCTCTAGAGGTGTATTCCTTCCCTCTGTCGCTCCTTAGTGTTTTTATATAATGGCCACTTTTCTTTTCAACGAAAGTTTTGAATTTCTTAAATATCGTGAAAACTTCTGATTTTTCACGCATGAAGTATACCCAGGTCATTCTAGAATAATCATCTATGAAGAGGATGAAGTACCTGGATTGGTTATGAGATGGGGTTCTCATTGGTCCACATACGTCAGTGTGTACCAACTCTAGAATACCCGTTGCTCTCCAAGCTTTATCACGAGGGAAAGGTTTTCGATGTTGCTTGCCCATCATACAGCTTTCACATGTGTCAGTAATCTCCTCTATGCTAGGCAAGTCCCTCATCATATTTTTCTGTTGGAGAATTTTTAATGCGTGAAAGTTGAAGTGACCAAATCTTCGATGCCATAGCCATGATTCTTCGACTTGAGCTTTCATGGCTGTGTCTCTGATATAATGCCAACGAAGTGGAAAATGGGAGGATGCTGCTTACATTAGAAGATCAATGAAGTCTAAACAAGTGAAGAAAGAACAAGGGCTTAGCTTAGTTGGGTTCAAATAAGGAACCAAGTTCATATTTTTGGAGTTGAAGATGATGTTCATCCAGATAGAGATGAAATATATCATAATATGGCAGAAATTTGGAAGGAAATCAAGAAAATGGGATATGTACTAAAAACGGAAGTTAAAGAGCAGATTCTCATTCATCATAGTGAAAAACTGGCTATTACATATGTGCTAATGAAGACTCCAAAGAACAGTATTTTGAGGATCATAAAGAACTTGAGGTTTGTAAAGATTGTCACTCTGCCATTAAGTTGATTTTTTTAGGTAAAGGGTTGTTTTACCCCGGATGATTCTATATATTAACAAAAGAATACAAAGATCAGGTGATATAGCAGAGTACCATATCAGCTAGTTGCCATATGCATAAGCAATAGCCAAAAAATATGAAAGGGGTAACAAGTCCCCTCATACAATCACACCCTATCTAGCCTAAATTAGTAATAAACATTAATCAGCTAGAAGAATTAGTACTAAGTAGCGCCTTGGGTAATCTCCACACTACCATAGCTCGCTCAACCCTCAAATTATTCTTGAATCTAAAAGTCATCAGCTTTAATCTGATGGTTTCGATCACCACCTGGACCAACTCTTCTTTCGTTCGCTTCCTCTTTTTAAATAAGCGTGCATTCCTTTCTTGCCATATGAAGTACACCGATGTAGCAAGAGTTAACTTAGAAATCACACTAAATATAGAAGTCTTCTTAGAAAACGGAATCATATCCTGAATGATGTCTTCCCACACGGTCGATTGTTGATGAAGATCAGCCTTCATATTCACCTCGAACCATACCTGCTTGGCATAAGGGCATTCGAAAAAAAGATGAGAATGTGAATCTGATTGCAGCTCACATAATGGGCAGAGCAAAAGTGTTTGTTGCAGGTCCCAATGTCGTATCCTATCTTGTGTCTTGAGCTTTTTCATGATTGCAAGCCATAAGAGGAACGAATGTTTTGGGATGCAATGATTGAACCAAACTAGATGGTACCACTCAACAATACCATCTCTCGGGCGAATATCCTCCCAAACTGTACCTACAGAAAAATTTGTTAGTTTTCCAAGTCGATCCTTCCAATGTAGGGCATCATGTTGGGACTCCACCAAAATGGGAGCCAAAGAGTTTGGGAAAAGGGAATTCCAAGTTGCAGGCCATTTCCAATTGCCATTCTCTAATATATCAGCCACCTTAGAAGTAAGACTAAAGCCCGCATTTGTGACCATTCTTGGCGTGACTCCATTAATTAATGGACAAAAATCATCCCACAAATCAAACCATGCAGAAGCTAAATGGCCATTTCCAAGTTTATAATAGAAGTGATTTCGGACCAATGGCCTAATTTCCATCAATTTCCGCCAACCCCATGACATACATCCCTTAGGTTGAACTTCCCATAAGCTTTTACCCCTGAGTTTATGCATATGGATCCACTTCACCCATAATGACTCCTTCAAAACCAAGAGTCTCCAAATGTGAGTAGTCATGAGCGCAATATTGAAATATTCAAGTCTTCGAATGCCTAAACCACCCTCATCTTTGGGCCTACAAACGACATCCCAGGCAACTTTAGCTTGACCCCGCTTCAATGTACCTGACTCCATAAGAAACCCCTTAACAATTGTTCAATCTCGTTAATGACTCTAGCTGGAAGAATAAACATCGAGGACCAATAGACATGCATAGCAGACAGAACAGATTGGACTAACTGGAGGCGACCAGCAAAGGAAAGAAATTTATTCTTCCAATTATTCACCCGATCATGAACAGTCTCCACCAATTCCTTACAATCTCTATAGATGAGACGAGAAGAAACAAGTGGAACCCCAAGATATTTCACAGGAAGCTTACCTTCTTCAAAAGGGAGAACATTTAAAATCGCTATCTTTACATGGTTGAGAACATTACAGAAGTAGGCTGTGCTCTTAGGCAAACTTGGTGCCAAACCCAATGAATTCTTAAACTCCTCAAGTGCTTCCCAAATAACAGTTGCAGATTCAACATTACCCCTCAGAAAGATGAAGAGATCATCAGCAAAACAGAGATTAATAATATTTAATTTACCACAGTGTTGATGATACGAGAACCGATCATCGTCAGCTACCTTTCTTTTTAGCATAAGGGTAAGTATTTCCATCACAAGAGTAAAAAGATAGGGGGATAACGGATCACCTTGTCTAAGTCCACGTTTCCCTTTAAAGTACCCATGTAAACACCCATTGATGCAAATAGAATAAGAGGTAGTAGTTACGCATTCAATTATCCAAGAAACCATTTTGTCGTGGAAGCCAAAATTAACAAGGATTACCTTTAAAAATTGCCAATCCACCGTGTCATAAGCCTTCTGAATGTCGACTTTAAAAGCACATCTAGGTGGTCCACGATCCAAATGATAATTATGCATGAGTTCTTGAGTTAAAAGAACATTATCTGAAATTCTTCTATCGGGCACAAAAGCTGATTGGTTAATGCTTACCAGATCAACCAAGCTATCCTTTATACGGTTTGCAATTATTTTACTGATACACTTGAACACAACATTACAGAGAGATATTGGATGAAAATCAGAAAAACGAGAGGGAGAAAGAACCTTTGGAAGGAGAGTGATAATCGTGTGATTCACTTCTTTAAGAAGTTTTCCAGAACCAAAGAAATCCTTAACGGCAAGAACCACATCCTCACCAACAATCGGCCAAGATTTTTTGAGAAATGTTGCTGAGAAACCATCCGGACCTGGCGCTTTATCATCCCCGATAGAGAAAATGGCTTTCTTGATTTCATCATCGCTAATGTCTCTAACCATATCAGCGGCTTGTTCATCAGAAAGTGTTTTCGTGGAAAGGTTTCGAGTATCCAAAGATGCAACTGAACTACTTATGCCCAGAAATTTTGTATAGTGATCTACAAAAGCTTTCTGGACGTCATTACCATCCAACCGAGAGCCACTCACATCAATGATAGAATCAATACGAGCTCTGGCAGCTCGACTCTTAACAACCTTGTGAAAGTAGGCTGTATTGGAGTCGCCCACCCTTAGCCAATTAATCTTTGCATTTTGCTTTAGAAATCTTTCTTCATCTAAGATAGCTTCTTTGTAAGATCCAAGATAAATAGCAGCTTCCTCCCTAAGTTCAACATTACATGGGTCGCTATCAAGAGCTTTTTGTACTTTGTCTAGTTCATCACGCAACTTAGAAACTTTCCCATGAATATTTCCTTTATCAAACAGAAGCTTCTTAAGAGGTTTTTTCAACTGTCTTAACCTCTTTACCAACCGAAACATGTGAACTCCAGGAACGTCAAGTTTCCAAGCATCCTCAACAATTGGAATGAACTTCTCGTGATCCACTAACAAATTTGTGAATTTAAAAGGTTTCTTTTTACAAGCCGAGACCATAGGGATTCTAAGAACGGCTGGTGAGTGATCAGAGGTGCGATAGGGTTGGAAGATAGCGTTGGCACCAGAAAACAAGTCAAAAAACTCCACATTAGCCATGATACGATCAATTTTCTTCAAGACACCATCGAACCCATGTGGCTTTTGAGTCCAAGTGAAGTGAAGCCCCGTTTTATTAACATCCGTAAGCCCAATGTTAACAATGCAATCTTTAAATTCCCGCATGGCAATGTCCATAGAAGACATCCCAGAAGCCTTATCATCTAATTGAAGAGCCGCATTGAAATCCCCTAGAATACACCATGGTGTGTTTTTGACAAAAACATTATGAGCAGATAGGTTCCTCCATAACTCACGCCCCTCTAAGTAACTGTTATGAGCATATATAAAAGAACACAGAATCATCTTTGAATCAGCCTTAAAAAAAAATTTAGTATGAATAACCTGGTCACATTGTGCAACAACCATTAAATCCACTATATCGGGGTTCCACCCCAATATAATTCGAGAACCCTTATGACATAGGGAACCATTCGAGGTCCAATGCCAATTTGCAAAAACTTTAGAACATAAAGTATCTAAATTGCGAGAAACAATATGTGATTCCAACACAGCACAAACACAAAGACGATTATCCGTAATTACTTGACGAACCTCGAGTTGCTTGGGGCCTGGTTCATACCCCGAATATTCCAAGATGCAATATTATACATCAGGAACAATAACAACGGGAGTGCTTGCCCCCTCATTCGGTTTTGCCATGTAGTCAGCCGTTTCGTCAAATATTGTTTCAACCTCATCATCATCACTATCTTGAGCTAAGTCACGACTCTTGACATCCTTATCAATCTTTTTATTAGCAGCCTTTTCAACCCCTTTATTCTCCTCTGATACATCATCCAAATCACATGATAGGATATCATATGAATTTTTGACAGAGACTTTCAAATTTGGATGTGAAGTAGAGTCCTTATTTGTTCCAGCATTACCATTACCCTTTTTATCTTTTGGTTGTTTCTGCCTATATATTAATTGGGGTTTAGGTTTCGTAAGCTTAAGACCTTCAACTTGCCTTGAATGTTTCTGATTTCTTGCTTTACCCCCTTTACGTCCCACTGGAATAAACCCATCCTCTTGTTTCTCCTCATTCTTCTTTTCGTTCTGAACATTTACATTACATGGACATTGCTCATTTGTGTAACCAAAAACCTTGCAACCCGCACATCTAGGAGGACTCCATTCATATTCGATAGTAACAGTTTCCAGTGTGTGCCCCTCTCCATTCATGTGTGGAATTGCGATAACAACCTCCTTACATAGCTCCCTATCCGACTTAATTTCAATTAGAGCCCTGGCGTAACTATGACGACCCCAAGAGTCAAAGCACATGGTGCTCGTATACGTATCAAGCATCAATGGGTTTCCACTTTTGTTGCCAACAAACTTAGGCCATCCTCTGTATAAGCAACAAGCGGTACATTGTGCATTTTCACCCATAGAGGGACACTTGTAATATCCTGTTTTGTTAAAGATGCATTTGGAGTCCACACATTCAACAAAATAGGTACAGATCGTATTAGCCAGGGTCCCTTTTCCAAGACTTGATTCATTCCCTCCTCAGTTTCATACTTAAAAAAGAAAAATCCCGCTGAGTTCATCATAATTTTTCTAATACCAAATTTAGCCCATGTATTCTTTATATAGTTTTGAACAATAGGAAATGCAAGTCAATTGCCCAAGAAGTAACCATATAAAGTGTTTGTAAACCTATTGTTGACCTCCACCACCGTAGCAAGTGGAATGACAATATCCGCCCCCTCCACAGAATTATCAAATGAAAGAGAACGAAAATTAACCTTTCTTACATTTTTCTCGGATGTTAAAATCGCAGCATAAGATTTCGTCAGATCAGCATTGGATGACGAAGGGATAGCCTTGCCCTGCCCGTCACCATTATCAGTTGCACCTTTGTTCACGTTAGTGTTTGCCTCATCAATCTTCTCACAGTCTGTAGTTTGCTTGCTTTTAATTTCCCCATTTCCCTCACCATTTTGACCAGATTTAGTCTCAATAATAGGAGTCTGCTTAGCATAGATAGATCGGACATTACGGGTCGGGTTTTTCCTACTTCCCATATTGCTATCAGTTCCATGCTTGTTTCCACCTTCATGCATATCAGTAGTCTCACTAACATCCTGTGACTTCCCCAGTTTAATTTGTTGTTTGATCGAGGGTTTTTGATTCGACATCAGAAAAAATCAGATCTTTTCATAACAACCCGGATGGGGCTGATCAGAAACAATCCAGGATTACAAAGATATGATTTAATTTAGAAATAGGAATCAAACAAACAATTAATCAGAGATTTAGATATTAGGGCTTGAAAAGTCGCCATCGAAGAGAGAGAAAAAGCTTTAGTCGTGAGTTTTCATTAAGTTGATTTCGAAACTTGTTGGTAGGGAAATTTTTGTTAGAGATGCTACTAGGTTTCATCAATTCAAAGATGGTTCATGTTCATGTCGGGATTATTGGTAGGCTTGCTGCAAGTCTATAACATAGTGTAAACGATGCACATCTAGTTTTGTAGCTCAAATAGAAATGAACACGTACTGGTGACCATACGGGTCTGGTCTGTACTTTTACCAAGGTCTAGTTAGTATGAGGCATTTCAGTGCACAGTTTTGTATTCAGGGTATATTGAAGTTAAAAATTTCTCACCTTTAAGATACCAAGAACATATTCCCCGATATAATCAACAAATCTTCAAGTGATAAGGAATTGCAACATACAAAATCAAAAGGGTTACTGCTGATCTTCAAGTGATAAAACAGATGTCAGGAATTGCAACATACAAAATCAAAAGGGTTACTGCTGATGTTGCAAGACTTAAAAGAATTCGACAATCAAATGTAGATTCTTGCAACACCTTATTATAACTCCCCAAATCAAGCGTAATGTGAAAAATTCCTGCAGCATCATACACCCCCTTAGACAAGTAACACTTAACTAACCCAGGTTTCTACAGTAATTAACCAAAATGCTCTCAAACCAACATCCCCCTTAGACAATGATATCCAACCTGCAACAACTGTTCCAGACCGTGCTTAAACCAGAAAATACACCACACAAAATCCATTATCTGCATAAACACAAATAAAAGGAACCATTTTTACCAGCAACCCAAACCAAACCCCAAATGATCCCATATAATACTAGACACGACAAACACGAATTAAAGACTAAGGCCATCAGTAGACTCGGACCAATGTTATAAAAACCAAGAGAAAACCCTATGAAGCTTTGCTCTACCCCCTTACCAAAGCTCGAGATGAATACCAAAACCAACACATTGTACCCTCACAAACTGCAATGGGCAACCAAACAGAAGACACTCTATACCTTAACTTGAAATAAGACACATAATACACAATGAAAGTTAAGATATAATCAAAAGACACATAGTCTATCCTTACAACAGCCAGTATGTGAGCGATTCAGACATAGCATACTATCACATAACTAAACAATGTTGCTAATACATCACGCTAACGAATTGAAATAGTGTGTTAAGTAATAAACTACAAATTGATCGATACTGTTGTTAACAATCGAGTCGTTCTAATAAAAGCAACAGACATCCAATAAGTGTTGCTTCTTGTAGTGTTATTATATCAATCATCAACCATTCAATAAGTGTTGCTTCTTTTCAATTTGTGATGAAGATATGCAGACATCATTATAGGTCCACTTAGAGGGAGTTACCCAAATGAGGCTGTCAACATATTGAACAACTTTGATTGAGTAGGCTAATGGATCCTCAGTGTCGTAACATCTGAATGTGGCACCCTTAAAACATTTAAATGTAGATGCTTCTAAATCGTACAAAGATAGATGAATACCATGTCTAAACAGGAACCGATTGTTTGAAGTGAGTCCTACCGTAACCATAACATCAGCATCAGCATATTTTGGAATTACTTGTCGTTTCGCCCAGGAAGTAGCCACCCCATAATTTTCCATCACCCATACCTCGCAATCACCATTGCCAACACATGACATTACACAAAGCTTTTTGGACAAAACTCCCAGCTCATTCACCCTATAAACACAATCATCTGGGAATGCTATCTCGCTGAAAGTTTCATCACCCAAATCAAAGGCCACTATTGTGGGTAGATCATTATTAGCCCTTGTACAAAGGTAATGAAGACGGCCGTCATGTCCATCTTCAAAAACTTCATTCCTATTGTGCATCGTTTGAACCGTTCGAACATGGGATGGAAAGCTTTCGGCAATTGATTCCCAAAAACCCTTTCTAAGACTGAACACCTCCGCGGGAAGACATTTGAAAGTCATGCCATCATCGTCTAAGTAATATCTAAGCTTGAAAACTTTGTAGTCATTCATTTTGGGATCAAAACCGAAGCGGAGAGAGACATGGCAATCATTGCCATTTTCCAAACGAAGAAAAGTAGATGGTGGGAGAACTATTAAGGCTGAGAGTGAAGGGTTCCAAATCTTAACTCGTTTGGTATCTGAAAGGCATATTAAACCATTGACAGAGCCAACAACAGAGCCATAAGGTGAGTTGGAGCTGCTACTCGTATGGACTACTTTGACTGAATTAGTGAGTTGGACATCCATCGTTTGAGAGGAGGTAATAGTGTGTTCAGTGAATGGTCTCTTCTAAGAATAAAGCGTGTCCTCGAACACCATAAGGATTTCATCCTTGGTATCCTTGGACCGATCGAGATGGGATTTGATAAAGGAGGGGTCAGACAAGAGAGAATACCAGGTTTTAGAAAGGCACCACATCTGAGCAACTTGTCTAGAACGAATATGTTGCTTAATATGACATCGTCAGGGATGATCATCATCATATTTGTTGTTCCTAATAGTAAACAAGGCTTTTGCTATTTTTGTGAAAACGAATTGCTCATAGTTGAATGAAATTCAATCGATCTGTTAACAGCAGAAAACTATAATAATTAGCTGTAGCTTAAATTCTGCCTTCAAAAAAGAAAGTGTTGTTGCTTAAATTCTATAGCAAATAATCTGGCATATTATGTAGTAACTGACATGAGAAAAATCATATGTATAAGTTAAATGATGTAGTATTAAAATAATATTTAATGTTTTTGCAATATATACTTGTTTCGGCGACGAACGAAAAAGAAAAAGCACCCGGGGAGATATTATTTGTAAGGATTTAGGAATTATTATTTCAAGCCCTACGTAAGGTTCAAGAAAACACAAACACAAACAGCTTCATGAAAAAAGAAAAAGAAAAAAGAGATTTGACCTATCCTATCGTGTGGGTATGTATGTGTTTATACATGTACTTATAATCTTAAATAATTTATTTAAAGTTAATTTAGGAATGTAACGAACTTGGATTCAACCATGGTGCATTTGTGGTGAATTGTACGTACATAGATTTTTGCAATATTAAAGCATGAAAGCAGAGAAGTTAGTTTAGATGGTTAACAGTAGACTATTTTTTCTATATGATTAAAAGAATGTATAACTATGCTTTTATATTAAAATTAATAATGTGCATTAGAGATTTGGGTTGGTTAGTTAATGTAGAACAAATATTTGTGGTGTTATTAGTCAAATCAGTTCTAAAATTTCTACAAAACCCATGAAGCCTTTTCGGACATATAGATCAAAGTTTTAAATTTTCCACATGATCATGACACGATTCTTGCAAACAGTAGCAGAAAAATTAGTCTACTTGGTTAAACTGCAATGGGCAACCAAATGGAAGACACATAATGAAAGTTAAGATATAATCGAAAGACATACACAATCCATCCTTAAAAACAAACAGTACGTATGCAATTCAGATAATGTTTTTTTAAAATTTTTTTACTTTTATTTTTTTAGAACGGCTACTAACAAATAATTAAACATCAAAATAAATAAACAATGTTGCTAATACATCACGCTAACGAATTGAAATAGTGTGTGAAGTATAATAAAATAGAAATTGATGTAATACTTATGTGAATTGAAGTAATAAATAAAAGCAGCAGACATCCGATAAGTGTTGCCTCTTGTAGTGTTATTAATTTGTTCGATCATCAACCATCCGATAAGTGTTGCTTCTTGATGCAGACATCATTATAGACTCACTTAGAGGGTGTTCACCCAAACGAGACTATCAACATATTGAACAACTTTGGCTGAGCAGGTTATAAATGGATCCATACTCCAATTAAACTGATTTGAACTTAAAAATGGGGCACCCTTGAAACATCTAAATGAAGATGCTTCTGACTCGTACAATGATAGTTTAATACCATGTCCAAATAGGAACTGATTGTTTAAAGTGAATCCAACTGGAATAATCTTATTAGCCTTATATTCTGGAAATACATGGCGTTTCACCCACGAAGTAGCCACCCCATAATTTTCCATCACCCACACCTCGCAGCCACCATTGGCAAGACATGACATTACACAAAGCTTTTGGGACAAAATTGCCAGCTCATTCACCCTATAAACACAATCATCTGGGAGTGCTATCTCGCTAAAAGTTTCATCACCCAAATCAAAGGCCACTATTGTGGGTAGATCATTAGCAGTTGTACAAAGGTAATGAAGACGGCCATCATGTCCATCTACAAAAACTTCATTCTTAGTGACAGTTGATTCAACAGTTTGAACATGGGGTGGAAACCTTTCGGTAATTGATTCCCAACAACCCTTTCTAACAATGAACACCTCCACGGGAAGCCAGTTGTAAGTCAAGTCGTCCTCGTCAAAATATGCATGCTTGACAACTTTATAGTCATTCGTTTTGGGATCAAATCCGAAGCGGAAATCGATACAATAATCTTTATTGAGACTACTATATGGTGGGAGTACCATTAAGGCTGAGAGAGAAGGGTTCCAAATCTTAACTCTTTCCTCATCATGAAGGCATATTAAACCATTAACAGAGCCAAGAACAGAGCCATAAGGTGAGTTGGAGCTGCTACTCGTATGGACTACTTTGACTGAATTAGTGATTGGGACATCATCCGTTTGTGAGGAGGTGATAGTGTGTTCAGTGAATGGAACCTTCTCAAAATAATGCGTGTCCTCGAACACCATAAGGATTTCATCCTTGGTATCCTTGGACCGATCGAGATGGGATTTGATAAAAGAGGGATGAGACAAGAGAGAATTCCAGGTTTTAGAAAGGGACCTCATCTGAGCAACTTGTTTGGCTGGTAATCGAATGAATATGTTGCTTAATAACACATCGTCAGGGATCATCATCATCATATTTGTTGTTCCTACTAGTAAACAAGGCTTTTGCTTTTTTGGTGAATGAAATTCCATCGATCTGTTAGCAGCAGAAAACTTAACGTCAAATCGATACATATAAGCTGAGTAAATTCCCAAAATGTGCTTGTTTTTAAAAGGTTGGTAAATTCTATGCTTGTTTTATGTACATCTTCCAAAAATATGCTTTCTAATTAAACATAATTATAAAACTCATTTTTTCATTCTCTCCTTTTTCATGTTTGATGTTTCCCTATCTTTATCTACTCTGATAGTTTGATCCAACGTAAATTACAGCTTAGTCTGTACATAAATATAGTTGAATCAATCGTTTAAATAATTGATAGTCTAGATGACAATGAAAATGTTTATCTACTCTGATAATCTCATCATCAATGTTTCGAATCATGCACAATATATGTCAATACATTATCCCAAAACTTATAATGATTTGTACAACGATTTTCATTTAGTTTATGCGATCAATAGCTAGACGCTTTTAAGTATGTTGTATATGGTTTTCTAGGCATGGGTTGAAACAATGGTTATCTGTAGCTTAATTTCTAAAGCAAACAATCTGGCCCAGAGCAAATCATATGTAAAGTTAAATGATGTAGACACGTAGTATTAAAATAATATACTTACTTGTTTGGCGACGAACGAAAAAGAAAAAGAGATTTCTATCGAAACGGTTTTTAGTCCCTTTGTAGTTTTATGTGTGGGTAGGTAGGTAGGTATGTATACATGGTATGTGTATATATCTATCTGATATTCTGATATATGTATGAGTAATGTACTTGATGGGTTTGGGCTTTCGAGTAAAATGGGCCGAGGCCTTATGCAGTTAAAAAATTTAACCAAGTTACCTTTCTGGAATGTTGCCTTCGGGTGTTTGGATATTTGAATGGACTTAGGAAGCTTGATGTTATGGATAATCTTTTGTTAGGTGAGATTCCTAAGGTGTCGATTAAGTTATGGAAGAATCAGATTACTGGCTATGTTCTTGACAAAATTGAAGCTTGTGCCTTGTTGTCTTGTTGATGTCGATTGCTTTTGGTGAAAATTCGTTGGGAGTTTGTCTTGTTGATGTCAATTGATGATGCAAATGATGTTTTTGACAAAAATTGGCAATAAATTGACTTCTTTTGTTTGTGCTAGTCAAAAAATAATAGGGACCATCTTAGTAAATAAACACACACCTGTATAATGGGATTGAGATCCTAGGTGAAGCTGTTCAACCATTGGATTAAATCCAATGGTCAAGATTTAAACATCAAATTTTAATCTTGACCATTAGATTTAATCCAATGGCTAAAGTTGATCCAACTTTAACTTTATCTATAAAGTTGGATCAACTTTAGAGAGTTTTTTTTTTTTCGAACGACATTCTGTCCTATTTTAGTCATAGATTACACGTATGCCTGAAAATCAGGACTTTTGAAAACCCTTATTAATCCACCCATAAAAGTGGAAGCAAGACTCGAACCCATGGATCCACCTAAGGAATGGGCCACATGTATGATTGATAATTCCAACCAAAAAAGTCAAAGTCGTCTTAGGATTTTTGTCTTCAAATTCACACTATCTGCTGTTACTAGTATCATCATTATCATCTGATTAACCTATCTTACTTTTATCGATCGGAACCCCCAAAGAAAAATGGTTAAAGCAATTAGGGTTTATGAGCTTGGTGCCCCTGAGGTACCCCTCTCTCTATATATATATATATATATATCTATATCTATATTTAAGTTTAATTGTTTAATAAAATCTTAAAGTAATTATTATTATTATTATATATAATTTCTAAATTTGACATGGTCTAAACCCCCGAATCCAACATATATTGTTGATTTTGTTGTTTATATTGGTGATTTTGGGATTGGGTGTCGTTGTTGTTGATAATTTGTAGACAGTTATATTGGGAGAAACTAAGATAGTGAGGTGGATAATTATTTTGGGATGGAGATATTTATGAGTAGATAGATGTTGCTTAAAAAAATGTGCAGGTAATGAAATGGGAAGATGTTGAAATAGGGGAACCTAAACAAGGAGAAATAAGAGTGAAGAACAAGGCCATTGGTGTTAACTTCATTGATATATATTTCCGAACCGGGGTCTATAAGGTCCCTCAGATTCCTTATACACCAGGTCTTCCGTCAATCTTCTTCACCTATGATGATTTTGTCATAAACTCTATTGTACTCATCTAGTTAGTGCACGATACGGCTATATCGTTTTACTTATTAGAGCTGTTAGTTTCTACCTGTATGATTATGTTTGATCTCGAATGGGTGAAATGGGTCAGTTAGAAAGTACTTATAGCTAAAAAAGAAACAGGCTAACAAATGTGTATTTTATTGCATAAACCTCCTAAAATGTGTTATTCAATAGTTTATATTATTAGGTGAAAATTCATTTTGAGACCACAAAAAAAATTGAGAACACCTTAATCCCATGTGATTAAGATATCTAAAATTTCATGGACATGTGATTTTCCAACGTAAAATAATTTTTGTTGAGACTTGGTCATCGATCTTGACCCTTATATTTTATTAATCTTGACGGTCCGTTTTTTGATATAAGGGTCAAGATCGATGACTAAGTCTCAACAAAAATTATTTTACGCATTAATTAGTTATAAAACGATTTATTTCTACTGTTTCTGGAAACAGGACCATACCTTTGACACTTTTTTTTTACTACTATTGCCCGTTTTGACCAAAACTCATTTGACTATTGCTTAATTCTCCTGAACTCTACTTTGCTTCTGAAAGATGGCCCGTTAACTCAACATTTCATGGAAGAAAGAATGAGCACCTGTCATATTGATACAAGGAAAATTCTGATTTGTAGGGGTGGAGGCAGCAGGTGTGGTGACAGCCACTGGGCCTGGAGTGAATGATTTAAAAATTGGAGATTTGGTTTATCATCCAGGGAGTGTGATGGGTACATATATAGAGGAGCAAATTGTTTTGGCAGACAAAGTCATTCCTCTTCCTCCTATGGATCCTATTGTAGTTGCAGCTGCCATGACCAAAGGGCTCACTGCTCGGTTCCTAGTCCGAACTTGGTTTAAGGTAAGAACTAAGATTCACTGTTGCTCTAAAATTGATACATGATGGAAACATACTAGATATGATCTTTCAAATGATATATAATTACATTTTTAAGAGAGAGAAAATAATGCATTCCAAATGATTATCTGGGCATACATTGAGTCATATAGTTCGGCCACGTGGGTTGTTACTTTGTTAGTTAAAAGAGGTAATTCTGTTCTATTTGAAAATGGCTGAGATCGGGATGATGTGAAACAACTCCTTCTGTCCGTGATAAATATTTACTATGTCCAATTTGAATAAAATAATTTAGGAGTTTTCAGGCTTATTGCGTTTTTAGAAAACATAACTTGAGCCAACTCATTTCTAAGTAAAGTGGTTGAAGTTGCCACTAGTAAGATTTACATTATAAAAATATCATTTAAAATCTCTGAATTTGATGGTATCTGAAATCCAACCTCAGAAAGATAGAATGGGTCCGGGCCATGTGGCCATTGAGACCTTTATGTGGCGGGACTGTGTGTGGAATTTTAACTCCTGCGAATCAATATTTTATAGCTCTACCATGCTTCTGTTTATTTGTAAATGTCTTTGCCAGTTGTTTTCATGATTCACATATAACAATCTAGCTAATAAGAACATTCCGTGCCTGATGGCATCACATCTTGTATACAGGTAGAAAAGGGACATACTGTGCTCGTCCATGCAGCAGCAGGTGGAGTTGGATCATTATTATGCCAATGGGCAAATATGCTTGGTGCCATTGTTATTGGAACTGTATCAACTAAAGAGAAGGCTTTGCAAGCCAAAGAAGATGGATGTCATCATGTTATTATTTACAAAGAAGAGAACTTTGTTACCCGTGTTGATGAGATTACATCAGGAGAAGGACTTGATGTTGTCTTCGACTCTGTAGGAAAAGACACTTTTGAGGTTATATCCATTTAACGAATTCTTGTAATTAGATAATCAAGTATCGTGTGTTTTCAAATTTTGATTATTGGTTAGGAATTTTAAAGGTAAATGATTACAGTTATTTTCTTACATCTAATCGTAAACAGATTATATGACTGGAATCGGTTTCAAGACAATAATCTGATAAATTACTTGCAACACGGTGCCAAACATCCCCTTACTAGCAAAAGAACTTCCCATCCTGTTTTTGTTTCTATTTACCTAATGTAGTCTTTCTATGCTCTTGACGTAGGTACTGTTTTTTTTTTCAGGGGTCATTGGCATGCTTGAAGCCTCGTGGATATATGATAAGTTTTGGTCAATCTTCTGGCACACCTGACCCCGTACCTTTGTCTGTACTAGCCCCAAAATCCCTATTCTTGACAAGGCCTTCGCTAAGAACGTCTGGTTTCTCAAAGGACGAGATGCGTGAAGCAGCCAAAGAGGTTCTGACTAATGTGGCAGCTGGTGCTTTAAGGGTTCGTGTAAATCATACATACCCATTATCTCAAGCGGCTCAAGCCCATGCTGACATGGCAGATAGAAAAACTTCGGGGTCTATTGTGCTGATACCTGATAGCGAGCAGTGAGGTTTACATTGCTTGTATAAAATAACCGATACAGGTTTGTGTCATGAATGACGGATCGTAGTAAGGCCTGAAGGTTTTTGTCTTAAAACAATATTTAATAAGTAATTAAGGTTTTGTTGTATGTTAATTTACATATCCAGTTTCTGAATCCATTTTTTAAAAAAACTTTTTTTTAAAGAGGGCGGTACTTTTTATTCTATACCACCAAAACGATTCTATATACTACCATGTTCCACCCCCTCTTCATCCCAGACCACCAAGTATTTCCCGTTCTTGCTCTAGAACGGTATATGCATGACACATCTTCAACTTTAAGTCTTTAATCTGAACAGCCTGCACTTTATCACATCTTCAATTTGATCCCTCACTTTATCTTTAGGTCTACTTATTTGTTTATATAATCTTTCTGTTTCTTTCTTACAGAATCCTAATTAAGTTGTTTGTAGCATGTGTATGCTTTTTTTCTTTCTTAATAAACTTTTTTCCTTCTTACAGTAATTTTCAAACAAATGACTTCACCAGAGTTCATAGTTTACACCCATTTTTCTTCTCCCGGCCCCCAGCTCTTTTTTTTTTGTAATTACCTTATTTAGGTAGCTGGTATAGTTAGGTGTAGTATACAGTCATGTAAACCCATGTTGGGTAAGGCATCCATGACACATAGGCATATCTAGGACTATTTTGGTAGTATCATAGGTGTTACAGATTTTCTATATATAGAAAGAAAAAAAAACTAAGACAGTGATAACCATAAAATAAATGACGTATATCAAATCGTAAGAAGCTAGCAAAAACAAGAATAACAACCCCTGATTATATATCTTAATAATTGGCTTCCAATGAATCTAGAAAGAACAATGCTAATTAAGCGGTTGTAACAAATAATTGAAGAAGATCATATATAGGTAGGTAATATAATTAAAAAAAAACACCAAAACAAGTACCAAGCTAGTCATATGAAGATGCATCAGAAGCTAGCTGTTGAGAGATTCTGGAAAATAAAACACGGGAATTGAACGCTCTCCAACTTGCCCAGCATTTCGACAGTGTCTTCGTCAACCCCTCCTCCGAACAAGTCGTCTTGGTGTGGTTGAATCTGAGAACCCTATCATGTTGTTTCAGCACCAAGAAGGATTCATCTTCTTTTTCACCCACCACAATACAAAGTACACTTAAGTTGTATATATTCATATTCATGCAAGAAGGAAGGCGAATATGGTATTTCACCGACCAACCTGAATAATCTCTATTCAACTCATGAATTTTCTTAACGTCCTGATCAGCAACAAGCAAGTGATTCCGGGACTCGAATAATATTTTTTTGTTAAACATCATATTCCCTACCAAGGGAGTTTTATTTGATGAAGAATCTTCTGATCCAAATTGAAATACAAAAGCAGTCCTTCCCGCCAGTGAATGGCATTGTTCCAATAAACACCACCACCAAAATCCATATCTTTTGTAAGTCTGAATAGAAAATAAGGCTTGCAAGTGCGAGTTTGGGACGAATAGATAAATATCTGGTATCTATAGCCCTCAATCTTATCACAAGATTTCCAACAATAAGAAACATATATGATTTTGTAGTGAGGTGATATTGAAGGATCGAAAGCTAAGGTCAAGTTACGTATGTTTTTCTGAAATTTAACATTAAGTGGAGGAAGGGTAGTTAATTGATTGATGGATGGATTGTATACATAAAATTTTTGAGGATTTCCCTTAACTGGCGATCCAGAACATAGTATTAAACCATTACAAGAATGATGAATACGAATTTCCTTTTGATCAAATTTATCAAGGAATCTGCGAGGGACTTTAACCGGATTTTTAACGTCGAATTGGATGAAGTCATACTTCGGGTATTCTCCTCGGGTTTCACAAACCGGATGGTGGGTCAGCAGGTTTAAGACTGTGAAGGAGTTTGAAGGAAAGGTGGTCGGAAATAAGAGAGCGCCACTGTTTGCATACGGACTTACAACGATGCAGTGATTTTATCGGTAATATATCTCCGTCGCAGGAAGCAACTTTCTCGCCAGATTCATTATTAGGTGGTTGCATCACCTGTAAAACAGAGACACATGCGTTTTCCTTCGCCATTAATTTTTGTCTCTCAAACAACTATTCGCCGGATTTATATGTTAGGTCGGAATCGTCGGATTTAATTGTATGGGGGAATGGATTGGGGCTAACCGCCAATTTTAGGTTCATGACTTTTGGCCCACCATTTTTTTTTATTAAACCTCAACGGGATATGTCATTCGAACATTGTCCCGTAATACGTTACGTTTATATATATGGCAGCATATAACATTTAAAAGATTTTTCGGACGTTTATTGTGTGTGATAATATATAAAATTTATAACATGTTTTCAAGATCACTCTATACATTATGTTGGTGCATTTTATGCATTACATGTTGTGAGTCCCAAAATATATAGATGATTAACAAACCCGACTGGCAAGTACAACTAATCTTGATGGACAAGTTCAGTTTACGATCCAGATAAGGATAACAAGAAACAATTGACAATATGAATAATGCAAGAACAAATGGCAGAAACTATATAAAGATATATATATAAATATAATCAAGTATGTAGCATTGAGACACGTTGTTTTCTAATGTATTTGATTTATTGATGTATAAACAAATACAAGGATTGTTGCGGAACAAAGATAAACACCAAAGTGTAAGTATTTAAACAATCCTGAAATACAAGTGATCTAATTGACTTGGAAATACTCGTAAGTTTACTTAGAGTATATCTCACAAGTTGCAATGCAAAGTTTCAAGCATTTTGCAAGTTATGAGAAGACTTTGTATTTATAGACCAAGTCCATGATGACATGGACAAGATCGTACAAATGTGGTTGTGAGCATTTAAGGAATTAAACCATAATTCCTTACATGCTGCACTTGGAAGAGTATATAAGTCACTTGATGTGACTTATAGTACTAGGTTCCAAGCCTATACTTTGTACCTTTTTGTTAATAGATAAATCTATTAACCGGATAAAGGTGTAAAGTAAAAGTCTTCCTCGTAATCAGTGTAAAGTGTTGTAAATACTTTACACTGAGATGCTTCAGTCTTCGATCTGGTAGAATCACTCTTTTGCTCGCTTCTGAGATGATTCTCTTCTTCATACTTCAGTCTTTGACTTCAGAATGAATGCTTCAGATTTATCTCGATCTGAACTGAAGTGAAGCTTCAGTGAAGGAATTCTGAGACACCTCAGAATTCTGTACGGACGTCTTCACTAAACTTCAAGCTATTTCTGAACAAATTATACTTGGTCGATTTTCGACCTAACAAACTCCCCCTATTTGTTCTGAAATAGTGCATGCATCTCAGACTTCTATCTATACATGTTTGTAAGTCTGAAATGCAAGTTTTTGTTTAAGTTGTAAAAATTTTCTAAGTACATCTTATAGATCATTGATGTCTCAGAATTTTACTTGGTTTTTTTCTAACTTAAACTTATCATCTACTTATTGGTTACAAGTTGCAACATATATATACAAACTGAAATGAATGTTACAAATGTAAATATATTACAAGTAAATGATAAATCTGAAGAAGAAAACTACTTCTTGGCAGGCCTTGAACCAGAAGGTGCCTCAGTAGGTTTTCTCTTCAGTGGAGAGTGATCCTTTTTGCCAAACAGCCTGCTTTCAATTTCTACCTTGGCTTGCATCTTTTGTTGAATTCTTGCTAACCATGCACCAGTCAAGGCAGACTTTGGCTTTCCTTTCAGAATCTGGATCATCTCCCTATGCTCAGAAATCCCAAACTCATGCACTGAAACCTGACTATATTCTTCAGTTGCCCTACCTTCTCTTTTCACAACCAAATCAAACAGCTTCAATCCATCAGCCTTTGCAACTACCATATCAATGATTTTGGCTGGATGCGATCGATGGTTCATATAGTGATCATACTGAACCTTTTCATGGTTTCTTTGGAGCTCAGCAGCATCATCAGAAATTGGTTTGATTGAAGTATGGACAACATCACGAGAGCGCCACTGTTTGCATACGGACTTACAACGATGCAGTGATTTTATCGGTAATATATCTCCGTCGCAGGAAGCAACTTTCTCGCCAGATTCATTATTAGGTGGTTGCATCACCTGTAAAACAGAGACACATGCGTTTTCCTTCGCCATTAATTTTTGTCTCTCAAACAACTATTCGCCGGATTTATATGTTAGGTCGGAATCGTCGGATTTAATTGTATGGGGGAATGGATTGGGGCTAACCGCCATATATTTTAGGTTCATGACTTTTGGCCCACCATTTTTTTTTATTAAACCTCAACGGGATATGTCATTCGAACATTGTCCCGTAATACGTTACGTTTATATATATGGCAGCATATAACATTTAAAAGATTTTTCGGACGTTTATTGTGTGTGATAATATATAAAATTTATAACATGTTTTCAAGATCACTCTATACATTATGTTGGTGCATTTTATGCATTACATGTAATTTAAACGTCTCCGTTGTTTTGATAATGAGTAACAATACATATAATGATTGTAAAATGATATAAAAGCTCATTTAGGCATGCATACGCTATTTCCGAACCTAAAACGATGAAAACGTCAAGTTTGAGTTTGTGTAGCACTTTATCGTAAAAACCTGGCACGGCTCTTGTTTTGGAGGACGGTCGCTTAGGACGGCTCTTGTGTCCTGTGACGGCCGTCCGTTTCTGTCCCGAATGGTTGTTTTTCACCGAACCTTCGTTACACATTTCCGTGAACCCAAACTTCTTCCATAACCTTATATTGATGTTCTAAGATGTTTACAATTGACAAATTTCAAAAATAACAACTTTCGTTTGTCGCCAAATTTGAGGGTCGAAAATTTTCTAAGTATAAAAGAGCACGGCTCTTGTTCAGGGGATGGCTCTTGTAGACGGCTCTTGCAGGAACAAAGGTCGTCCCCCATCTGTCCATTTTGATGAGATTTTCCGAGCGTTCGTTACATAAGTTCATGACCCGAAACTTGTTCCTAAGTCCTATATTATCATTCTAAGGTGATTGCAATTGTCAAAATCCAAATCTAAACACTTTGATTTTTCACCAAAATTGGAGGC
This sequence comes from Erigeron breviscapus, assembly GCA_034093135.1. NCBI lineage: Eukaryota > Viridiplantae > Streptophyta > Magnoliopsida > Asterales > Asteraceae > Erigeron > Erigeron breviscapus. The sequence goes on from CM067169.1 coordinate 142,064,270, forward strand.
CAAAATATTTCTAAGTGTTGAAGGTCAACAAAAGTTAAAATTGTGTGAATGGTCAAAATTGGTCAACATCTGAATAAATTCAGATTTATATTTGAAATGTTAGTGGGTTCTTTTCTCATTTTCATAACTATTCTTGTGACTTTCTCAATCCCAATTCATCCATACATGGTAAGCATCTATCTCTCTTTCCCCTATTCTCTTTTAAGTTAAACTTGCAATGGGAAGATTCTTGCTTGTAGTGGAGATAACATTGGAAGAATACATGGCTTTTGTAAAGTTCCAGGTGAAGGACGGCTCTTGTTGAGGGCACGGCTCTTGTGTCCTGGAGGACGGCCTCAGTTAAGAGTCGTCCGGGTCAAACGGTCACAAAACACTTTATGGCTATAAAATGTATCTTCCATCTTCTTTGAGCTGCTAACGCCACAAGTGCTCTTATAGTATCAAGTCGAGCTACAGGTGTTTCATTGTAGTCGACTCCAGGTTGTTGTGAGTAGCCTTTAGCCACTAGCCTTGCTTTATGTTTTTGTATAGAACCATCAGGGTTAAGTTTTGTTTTATAGACCCACTTAACTCCAATGATTTCTTTATTTTTGGGAAGATCAACTAACTCCCATGTGTTGTTTTTCTCGATCATCTTGATTTCTTCGTTCATAGCGGTCACCCATTTTTCGTCTTTCGCAGCAGCTTCATAGCTTTCAGGTTCTAGAGATGTGTAGTTGCAAGTCTCGTAGACTTCAGTTAATGTTTTGACTCTTCCGGGTGTTGACTCCGAACTCGATTCCTCTTGTGCCAAAGGTAATGTTGACGGCGAAGAAGTTGGAGTAGTCGGACTCGTTTCGCCTGTACTTTCTTCTCCTCCAGAATGCTCAATTTGTGGTGGTTGTTGAGCAGGAGTCTCCGTAGATATTTTTGGAAGATATGTCTGTTTATCAACTTTCTCTTTCTCCCAATTCCAAGAAGCTTCTTCATCAAACTCCACATCTCGGCTGATCACGAGCTTATTTGTCTTCAGATTATAGACTCGATAGCCTTTTGATTGTGTGCTATAGCCCAAGAATATTCCTTTATTTGAATTTTCTTGGAGCTTGTGACGTTTCTCTTTTGGGACGTGGATGTAGCAAATACATCCAAAAACTCGTAGATGTTTTGCTGACGGCTTCTTTCCACTCCATGCTTCAATCGGAGTCTTATTTTCCACGGCCTTTGTCGGACATCGATTTAGCAAGTATACGGCTGTGTATACAGCTTCTGCCCAGAAACTATTTGGAAGGCCTTTTTCATGTATCATTGTTTTAGCCATTTCCATTACAGTTCTGTTTTTACGCTTAGAGACACCGTTTTGTTCAGGAGCGTAACCAACTGTCAGTTGGCGGTTAACTCCTTCATCTTCACAGAATTTATTAAATTCTCTAGAGGTGTATTCCTTCCCTCTGTCGCTCCTTAGTGTTTTTATATAATGGCCACTTTTCTTTTCCACGAAAGTTTTGAATTTCTTAAATATCGTGAAAACTTCTGATTTTTCACGCATGAAGTATACCCAGGTCATTCTAGAATAATCATCTGTGAAGAGGATGAAGTACCTGGATTGGTTATGAGATGGGGTTCTCATTGGTCCACATACGTCAGTGTGTACCAACTCTAGAATACCCGTTGCTCTCCAAGCTTTATCACGAGGGAAAGGTTTTCGATGTTGCTTGCCCATCATACAGCTTTCACATGTGTCAGTAATCTCCTCTATGCTAGGCAAGTCCCTCATCATATTTTTCTGTTGGAGAATTTTTAATGCGTGAAAGTTGAAGTGACCAAATCTTCGATGCCATAGCCATGATTCTTCGACTTGAGCTTTCATGGCTGTGTCTCTGATATAATGCCAACGAAGTGGAAAATTTCTATTTTCCATCCGTACTTCAGCAATTAATTTGTTGTTATTTTTCTTGTCACGAATAACGCATGACTCATCTTCAAAGTGTAGAGAGTAGCCATGCTCCATCATTTGGCCAACACTTAGCAAGTTACTCGCTAAGCTTGGAACTAGAAGAACATCCTTGACGGATCTCATGCAGTTACTAGTTTGGACATCTATCGTACCTTTTCCTTTAGTATCAACGAGTGCTCCATTCCCTAATTTGACACGGGACTTTACTGACGTGTTAATGCTGCTGAATAATTTCTCATCTCCGGTCATGTGGTTGCTACAGCCACTGTCGATGAACCAAATATCTTCCTTTTGCTCATTCGCAGCATGACACGCATAGAATAGTTGATTATTGTTCTCTGGTGTATCTCCGTCTTCTTCCGTGTAGTTAGCTCGATGATTTTGTTTTAGACGACAATCTTTTTCTAGATGTCCAAATCTTTTGCAGTTATTGCATTGTGGCTTTCCTTTGTGGAAACAATCTTTTTCCAAGTGGTTTGTCTTTTTACAAATACCACATGGAGGGTAGCTTTTTCTTCTTTGATCAAACCCAGTTCTGGGTTTTTCTCCTCCTCTTGATTTTTCTTCAAAATTTCTTTTCCCCTCATTATTAGATTTTTGAGACCTTATTTTGAATTTAGACTGAAAGGCACTTTCAAGTGAGTCATCACTTCGCCGACTCAGTCTAGCCTCATATGCTTCTAGAGAGCCCATTAGTTCTGTTACTGAAAGAGTCTCAATATCTTTTGACTCTTCAATAGCAGTAACGACATGATCGTATTTTTCAGGCATGTTGATAAGTATTTTTTCAACGATCCTTTTGTCAGTTATATAGTCTCCATAGGCTCTCATTTGATTTACTACCTCTTTGATTCTAGAGTAGTAATCTTTGACGGTCTCAAAATCTTTCATTTTTAGATTTTCAAAATCTCGCCTTAGAGTTAGTAGTTTGACGGATCCCACCTTCACACTTCCTTGAAATTCTTCTTGAATAGTTTTCCACGCCTCCTTGGCTGTTGTCGCTCCCATGATACGTGGAAAAATAGATGGCGTCAAGGCTTGTTGAATGTAGCCTAGAGCAGCAACATTTCTCACAACATTTTTGTTGTGTTTTTCTTGTTGATCCGCGGGCAGAGTTTCGACATCTTTTGGAGTTGTGAACCCGACTTCGACAATATCCCACAAGCTTTGTGCTTGGAAATATGTCTTCATTCGGATACTCCAAAAATCATAGTTATCACCATCAAAGATGGGGATGGGAATATTGTATGCACCAACGGTATTCATGGTGTACTAGAATTAACGCCCAACACGGCTCTCTGATACCACTTGTTAGAATTGTTATGAGATTTAGATATTATGTGATGCTTAAATATTGTTTAGATGTAAATTGATGATGAGGGGATTTAGAGGAGTTTGATTATGTAGACTAGATAGAAGTTAACTTAGATTTTATTGATTGAAGTTGTTGTTGTTAGTTGTTACACCATTTTGATACAAGGGTTGCCTATTTATAGGCACCATATGGAGGTGGACTTCATGTCCATAATATTCTAGTAATTTCTAGTTATTTGCTTCTAAGTAAGTATCTACTAATCTCTATTACTTTCTAACTAATTCTAGTAAATTCTAAGATTTACTATCACTAATTAATTCTAGACCTTTCTAGAAATACATTAATTTTAACAAAAACGAATTCCCTTAGTAGTTATCGATGTTACTACGGACTTTTGCCGGATTTTAAACGGAGAATGGGACGAACTCATACTTCCGGTATGGTGGTGATTGGTAGATGGTGCTACGTGGGAAGAA
>CM067169.1:142072996-142093182 GCA_034093135.1 Erigeron breviscapus
TACATCAGTATCATCAGCTGGGACTTCATTAACCCCCCCTTCTGGTGAGATGTACACTACCGGAGTTCCACCAAGTGTTCAACATGTGTACCCATCAGCTACATATGGTGCATATGCACCATATTATGGTGTACCTCCTTCTCATGCACCTGCTCCCCCTCCTACTAATATCAATATGCCTCAGTCAACGGTTGACCATTCGCAGATCATTGCAAATGCTCCATGGGCATCAAATCATGCTGTTCCTCCTCCGCCGACCATACCAACCGAGACAAATGCATCCACCGCAGATTCTGAATTTGAGAAATTCATGGCAGAGACAAAATGAACGTAGTGTTTTGTCTCCTTCAGGTTGAAAGGTAAGTTTTGATGTTATAATTCTCTCTATCTTATTATTTCCAGGTTGATGGAAACTGGATGTGTCAGTTTTGATCATTTACTTGGAATTTGTTTTCTGATTTGGGTTATAGTTTACAAGTTTACAACTAATTGGTAAGAAGGTAAAGTTTAAGTGTTCAACACCATAGTTTTTAAACTTTAAAGTATTTGGCATGACACAAAATAAGGGAGTTTGGTTTGGGGATAAATAGGTTGATCGGTCTGACACGTTTACTAAATGGACGTGTCTGGCTTGAGCCAGTGATAAACAGGTTGACAGGCCAACCCATTAAGACTAAAAGTGTTTTTCTTATAAAAAATACAAAAATGTAATGTGTAAGGGTTACGACGTATACAGTGCTTCAAGTATTTTTACATATCTCTGTTTCAGTTCTCTGTCACAGGCCCCTATTCCTATATCCTAATTCTAACAACTCTATAAACAAAAACCATTCCAACCACCTTCAGGCCTTCAACTTTCTCAGACCTGCTTCTGACCCATGAACCTTTTTGACATGTCAAACCCGTTTAGATAGATGGGATACATAGTTCGTGTCTGTGTTGACTTGGTTTCAGCGTGTCCAAGCTTGGGCCGAAGTTTTTGTGATTAATATATGGTTTGGGTTTCAGTTGGCTGATTCCAGCTGTTCACCAGACATGAAACGATGGCCACCCCTAGTGTAAAGTGAAATGTTTCAAAGCTACCCGAAGTGTATTTAGATAATTACAACATCTTAAACTCATTATTCAAAAGATTTACATTAGTATCTTTACAATTTAGGTACTTCAATCAGTTATGTAGGCTCAACTTTCAAGCCTTATCTTCGAATTGCACAAAAGATTTTCTTATACCTAAAGGGTTGTCGAGTGGGGATCCTGGAGCCGTTACTATCTGTAATTTTTTTCTTGTTGCTTATTGACCAGCTTTTATGTCTTTTCATGCACTGGATAGTCTGGTGGGAAATATTGTCGATGGTCTCGACTTTATTGACTTATTCCTATGTTTTTTGTCCCCTCGATAATGATATCTTTTCATTCTTAACCTTTTGTTTTGTCATGATATTGTAACTTTTGGCAGGTTTGGAGCAAATTTTCACATCATTTCTTATTGTTGGAAGTTTGGGACTCACAACTCTAACTTGCTATGCTGTTCTGAAATGTGCAGAGAGCTCTGATGTTGAAGTCCTTTAGTCTTATGGTGGTGTATTCATTGGCATGAGTTACTTTGTCTGTGTTCTTTTGTGGGATTTATCATTTTTTCCTGTTTTCTAGCTTTTCATCTTTACAGGGTGTGGTCTTTGATGTGGATATCCAAGGACTAATGACTGATGATTTGTTGTTTTTTCTTATTATTACTTGTTGTTTGCTGATGTAATAATTTCAGTTACAGGGGGAAGCAAGCTCTGTATTCAAGCCGAAGTCATTAGGGCTTTTGAAGGTAAATAGAGGGAAGTAGTTCTAGGAACCTTGAGGAGAAATACATATACTCTAAAACGGTTAAATAGATTTTTGACTTCACTCAAGTTAGATAAGTTTTGGTTGGCTATTGGTATTTATACCTTCATTATCTTCAGCAAATCTTTTTTTTGGAGTTCAATATTTTCACGCACATTTAGTCCATGTTGGATTTTATTATAATATTTGTCCCTAATGGGGCTTAAAACCACAACCTTATAGGTCAGCGAGCTACCTAGATACCCTTCGCCTAAAGGTCACGTGTGTCTGCAAGTCATTTTATATTGCCATAGAAAGTGGCCCGCCGCATATGTATTAGAACCTCAGATTTGACTGCCTTTTCTAAATTTGTTGGATGATATGGCTCATTGGCTTGAATCAACATTCATCAACTTCCACACTTGCTAACTGTTAATCAAGGATCTTTTCTTTCCAACTGCTGTTTAGTATCAGTAGGAAGTGTCACAAGTGGAGTAGCAGTATTGTATGCTTAGTTGATCCGTGTCTTCCTTTTACTAGTTCATACCGTATATCATTAGATGCTTAATACGAGACATGAGAAGCTTTTTTTGTTTCCATCTCGAATCAGATGTATAGAAAACGTTTGATCCGAGATTTAGGGCCACATTGTTGCATCAAGACTGTTATACATATCCGCAATAACATAGCCTAAATCAAATTTTTGTCTTTTGACATATGCTAACGCTTTAACGATCTTAACTTCATTGGCATTCCTCTTTTGGAAACATGTATACTTTCCACTGAGAACGGCTTCAGGTGATCCAATATGGTGCTTTCCTTTGCTTGATGGGCTGATGGTCTGACACAGTTTTATATTCTTACCATTGTATTGTATATGCTTTTGTTGAATCATTAAGGGGGAAATTTTTTCTGTTTTCTCACTCTTTCATATGGTTTTCCTCTACTTTGATGAAATCTGCTAGATTGAATTATGTTCAGGTTTGGTTTGTTTATGTATGTTTGGATATCTACATATGCAACACATTTCTATAGGTTTTTAACAAGTCTTTTAATCAAGTACCAATTCAGACGAAATTGATTCTCCTCTATGTGAAGTTTAGATAAATTAAATGAAAAACGAATTCAGACAATGAAGGGTGTGATGTCTATTTGTTAGCAAAGCGCAAAATAAAAATAAAATATCTTGGCACCACAATGTATTACTCGTATTCAGACTACAACATTAATTAGCCGGAGAGATCAAACCTATTACTTTGCGGCTATTTTCCTTAACGGGTTTGTTGAACCCAGTTTTAAGGGTTGTAGTTAAGATATATTAAATTGTTGCACTCTTATCATAAAATTCAATGGTGTGTTTTTAGATATGGAAGGTATCTTAATATATAATAAAAAGCAACTGACCTAACCTCAATTGACCAATTACAATTCTCAGTTTTTCAAAATTAATTAAATCAACACATGTCTAAATTAATTTACATTTTTTGGTTTTACATCATTAATTTACACTTTAACCCAGTTTAAAAATAATTAATTTACACTTTTTGGTTTTTCATCACTAATTTACACTTTAACCTAATTTTTTAGTTTTCCATCACTAATTTACACTTTAATTCAATTTAAAAATAACGAGAGAAAGTACACGCGCGTTACGGCGGTGAGATAGAGGGGGTGATAGGTCATAGAGTGTGATAGTCAAATGCCTTAGCCGTACGGGTTCCGTCCTCGGATTTAAAAATTCGTCGAAAGTATATCGAATGACATCTCTAATGAAAGAGCATGAAATTTTAAGAACACCATATAATTTTTATAATTTATCGATGTACGGTTTTTGAGATAAAAGATTTTGAATGAATTAGAGGAATAAAATGATTTATGGATGAGAGAAAAAAAAATGAGTGGTTGAGATTTGAGGAGAGAGATGAAAATGAAAGTTGAAAGTTGTGGGGCATTGATGTGTGGTACATCATGCATTATCATGTGTACATTGTTGAAAATTGAAAGTTGAAACCTTATTTGCTTTATAATATAGTATAGATTAATTTACACTTTAACCCAGTTTAAAAATAATTAATTTACACTTTTTGGTTTTTCATCACTAATTTACACTTTAACCTAATTTTTTAGTTTTCCATCACTAATTTACACTTTAATTCAATTTAAAAATAACGAGAGAAAGTACACGCGCGTTACGGCGGTGAGATAGAGGGGGTGATAGGTCATAGAGTGTGATAGTCAAATGCCTTAGCCGTACGGGTTCCGTCCTCGGATTTAAAAATTCGTCGAAAGTATATCGAATGACATCTCTAATGAAAGAGCATGAAATTTTAAGAACACCATATAATTTTTATAATTTATCGATGTAGAGTTTTTGAGATAAAAGATTTTGAATGAATTAGAGGAATAAAATGATTTATGGATGAGAGAAAAAAAAATGAGTGGTTGAGATTTGAGGAGAGAGATGAAAATGAAAGTTGAAAGTTGTGGGGCATTGATGTGTGGTACATCATGCATTATCATGTGTACATTGTTAATATTGAAAGTTGAAATCTTATTTGCTTTATAATATAGTATAGATTAATTTACACTTTAACCCAATTTAAAAATAATTAATTTACACTTTTTGGTTTTCCATTACCAATTTACACTTTATCCCAATTTAAATATAATTAATACTTTATTGCATAAAGTCTATCTAATAACAAAATATAGCTAAAAGTCAGAGATGTTATACATTTGGATTAATATGAATTAATATTTATATCAAAACTTTATTTTATATTATTTTTATTGTAAAACTTATATTAATAATTAATATTTTTGTTCCATAAACAATTTTTATATTAATAATGTTGTAAAATCCGTGTATTTGACATGGGCCTAAAATCTAGTAATATTTTATGCACTGGTATTTAACATTTTCATTAAATATAATTTTCTAAATGGGATATTAAATTTATGGAAGTTTTGTTATTAATAATACTAACAGATCATATCATTTTATTATGAGTAAGCAAAGAACAGAAGTTGTTGCTTACCATGGGTACGAGTTTTTCCTCGGTCTCGTCATAGACTTCAACATCACCGTCATATATGATAATCATTGTCCGTTTCATCTGATTGCTATTTTATCTGAGTATGAATGCTAAATAATGATTTTTTTGAATGGAAATGATAAATCTTTCTAAATAGAAAAATAATCTTTCTAACTATATGATGATTACATGTGTAAATATCAAGTGATAAGATTAGAAAAAGGATTTAGTGAAATTCACATATTATATCATGATAAGTTTCTTGACTACCAATGTCAAGTGGACTACTTAAAAAAGCTAACAACGGCAACAGATTAGTTAACTAAAGTTTGAAGCAATTTCTAAAGTGACTATGAGCAATTGACATTAGATTCAATAGATCAATCATATCAATTATGAATCTGATAATAAAGTAATTCAATGAGTTGCATATTGTTTATGCTACTGTTTTGCAGTATATTGGGTGTTTGGAAGCTGCATTATTTCCTTTTTTTTGCAGGTTTTTTCTGGGCTTTTCATATCTATTTGGTGGCTATTTGAAGGCTGTTTGGATTTGATGCAAATACTAAGACCAACTATTCAAACTAAAAGTCACAAGACCAAGGAGCGATACAAATATATAATAGGTGCCACAAGATGCAATAATAGAGCAACATTACCATAAGTAGCTCTAAATCTTTTGTAAAGATATCTATGGTCGGTTGCATATAAAGGTCATCGCATTATCTCTAGCTAAAACCGTGCACCAAGTGTTTTGTAAACATATTCATGATTGGTTACATAAAAAGATCATGACACTGGTTGTATATAAATTCGAAAATTAACCTTAGCGAAAACTGATATCGATGCAATTGTCGTTCAGTACATGTTACATTTATACTTCTTTCATGAAACGATAGCATAAGGCATGATCTTTCTAGTTATTATTATTATTGATTGAAGTGGCGTCATGGTGGTGCATATATGGGCTCGGCTAACGAAAGAAAGACTTGAAATAAAGTGGCAGCCACTTATACGGCATTAAGGCCCAAAATAAAAGGAGCTCGAGAGTGAACGAAGTCGGCCGAAAGTAAGATTGAATCCCAAAGTTTATCAAATCCATCATTTTATAATTATTGCTATTATTATTTGGAAATTGGAATATGGGAGCAAAGTTGAGTAGGTCAAATAAAAACCGACTTTGTCATGTGTGGGCTCCAAGCAAACTATCCTATATATGTATATATTACATAATGCAGCCGAGAGATATATACAAATATATAATCTATCAATCGTCGAATATAATAAATTAAAAGGGAATTAAGATTGAATCCCAAAGTTTATCAAATCCATCATTTTATAATTATTGCTATTATTATTTGGAAATTGGAATATGGGAGCAAAGTTGAGTAGGTCAAATAAAAACCGACTTTGTCATGTGTGGGCTCCAAGCAAACTATCCTATATATGTATATATTACATAATGCAGCCGAGAGATATATACAAATATATAATCTTATCGCAATAAAGAATTAAGCGGGAATTAAGATTGAGGTGCTTGATGTTGGTACGTGGGGAGTCAGCCGCAAAAAGTCAAAAGCAAAGGGATTTCTCATTGGTTGTTTCGAAGTCAAGAAGCAGCAGCAAATAGGAGGGGATTCTTTCTTTTGTTCGAATTAAGCACAGCCGCAACTCACTCGTTTAATTCTCGTTCGAATTCTTAAACTCTTTTATTATTACTTTTAATTGTTTAATTGCAAAACTAAACTTTTACTTTTTATAAAAAAAGTCTCTCCCCGCTGGCGATTTGGCGCGAAAAACTCTAACCGCTTTCCACCATTAAAAACCTTCAATTCTTCATCAAATTACATCGTTTTTCATGTTTTTTCATTCTATTCCACATTCCGCACAACCCTACCGGAGCAATTTTGCGATTTTCTGGTGTATCTAAAACCCTAGAATTTGGGGTTTTTTCGCAAAATGCCTAAAAAAAGATCCTCGGGTAGAAAAACTAAAACACCTATAAATTTAGGTGATTATGTGCTGAATAGTAAGAATTTTAAGTCTAATAAAGATAAGAATAATGAGAATTGTAATAATGAGGATGATGACATCAGCATATTGATCCATCTATTGATAAAAATGTCTCTTATGCTAAAGTTGTTAACAGTAATAATAAAGAAACAGAAAATAATCTGTTCTATGTACCTACTGAGATTAATGAGTTAGGAGAAGAGGTTGTTATATTTGAGGAAGATTTAGTGGTAGAAGGAAGTAAGAAATGGCAATTTACTGCTTGTGGTTGTTTTGTGGGGTGCAAGATGAATCTGAATGAGATGAGGTATAATTTGAGAAGGATGTGGGGAAAGTATGGAGTTGGAGAAATTCTGAAAGATTTTAATGAGATTTGTTATTTTAAGTTCAGAAGTTTGGAAGGAATGAATAATGTAATTGAGCAGAGCCCTTGGATGGTGAATGGTAAGCCTCTGGTTGTTCAGGAATGGAGTGCTGATGTGAATATAAATAAGACTGAACATACTAAGATTCCTTTATGGATTAAATTGATGAATATACCATTAGAGGCATGGAATTTAAGAGGCATTATATATATATATATATATATATATATATATATATATATATATATATATATATATATATATATATATATATATATATATATATATATATATATATATATATATATATATATATATATATATATATATATATATATATATATATATATATATATATATATATATATATATATATATATATATATATATATATATATATATATATATATATATATATATATATATATATATATATATATATATATATATATATATATATATATATATATATATATATATATATATATATATATATATATATATATATATATATATATATATATATATATATATATATATATATATATATATATATATATATATATATATATATATATATATATATATATATATATATATATATATATATATATATATATATATATATATATATATATATATATATATATATATATATATATATATATATATATATATATATATATATATATATATATATATATATATATATATATATATATATATATATATATATATATATATATATATATATATATATATATATATATATATATATATATATATATATATATATATATATATATATATATATATATATATATATATATATATATATATATATATATATATATATATATATATATATATATATATATATATATATATATATATATATATATATATATATATATATATATATATATATATATATATATATATATATATATATATATATATCTATATATAATATAATATATATACATATATATATATATATATATATATATTACATAATGCAGCCGAGAGAGGGAACATACATTCTTATCGCAATAAAGAATTAAGCGGGAATTAAGATTGAGGTGCTTGATGTTGGTACGTGGGGAGTCAGCCGCAAAAAGTCAAAAGCAAAGGGATTTCTCATTGGTTGTTTCGAAGTCAAGAAGCAGCAGCAAATAAGTCTTTTGTTCGAATTAAGCACAGCCGCAACTCACTCGTTTAATTCTCGTTCGAATTCTTAAACTCTTTTATTATTACTTTTAATTGTTTAATTGCAAAACTAAACTTTTACTTTTTATAAAAAAAGTCTCTCCCCGCTGGCGATTTGGCGCGAAAAACTCTAACCGCTTTCCACCATTAAAAACCTTCAATTCTTCATCAAATTAACATCAAATTACATCGTTTTTCATGTTTTTTCATTCTATTCCACATTCCGCACAACCCTACCGGAGCAATTTTGCGATTTTCTGGTGTATCTAAAACCCTAGAATTTGGGGTTTTTTCGCAAAATGCCTAAAAAAAGATCCTCGGGTAGAAAAACTAAAACACCTATAAATTTAGGTGATTATGTGCTGAATAGTAAGAATTTTAAGTCTAATAAAGATAAGAATAATGAGAATTGTAATAATGAGGATGATGACATCAGCATATTGATCCATCTATTGATAAAAATGTCTCTTATGCTAAAGTTGTTAACAGTAATAATAAAGAAACAGAAAATAATCTGTTCTATGTACCTACTGAGATTAATGAGTTAGGAGAAGAGGTTGTTATATTTGAGGAAGATTTAGTGGTAGAAGGAAGTAAGAAATGGCAATTTACTGCTTGTGGTTGTTTTGTGGGGTGCAAGATGAATCTGAATGAGATGAGGTATAATTTGAGAAGGATGTGGGGAAAGTATGGAGTTGGAGAAATTCTGAAAGATTTTAATGAGATTTGTTATTTTAAGTTCAGAAGTTTGGAAGGAATGAATAATGAATTTAAGCAGAATGAGGTAGTTAAGTTTATTAAGGAGGATAAATTGCAAATGTGTGCTTTTATTGAGACACATTTAAAGTTGAATTCTGTGAATAAAGTGGGGAAGAAGGTGTTTAAGAATTGGGAGTGGAGCTCTAATATTCAATATAGTCCCACTTGTTGTAGGATTTTAGTTGGATGGAATCCCAATAATGTAAAAGTAATGGTTTTAGACATGAGCAAACAAATAATGTTGTGTTATGTTGAGGCTTGTCAGGGCAAGATAAAATTTTATTGCAGTATAGTGTATGCCAGTAATATTGGAGTGGAAAGAAGAACTCTTTGGAAAGAGTTGGAAAGACAAAAGCAGTTTGTTGGAGATTGGCCCTGGGTGTTAATTGGAGATTTCAATGTTACTCTTGATATTAATGAACATTCTGCTGGTGGATCTAGTGCAAGTATGGATATGTGTGAGTTTAGAGAAACTATTAATAGATTAGAGATTGATGATATTGAGAGTAGTGGTTTTCAGTTTACCTGGACAAAATCACTCAAAAATAAAAATTGCAATACTCTTAAGAAGCTTGATAGGATTATGGTAAATGAAGAATTTCTGAGTAGTTTTCCTAAAGCTCATGGAATTTTCTTGCCTTATCTTATATCTGATCATAGTCCTGTTGTTCTGGTGTTTAAGGATGAGTTTACTAGACAAAAGAAATCTTTCAGGTTCTCTAATTTCATTACTGACAAGAAGGGTTTCATTGATCTGGTAAAAAATGAATGGGAAAGAGATGGACATGGGTATTGTATGTATAGGCTTGTGAAAAATCTAAAGAAGCTTAAAAAGCCTTTAAACAGATTAAGTTGGAAGAATGGTAATCTGTTTGAGAAAGCCCATAGTTTAAAGGAGAAATTAAGGAAAGCTCAGGCAGATTGTGATAGAGAGCCTCACAATAAGGAGTTTAGACAAGAAGCTGTGGATATTTTAAATGAGTATATGAGTGCAGCTAATGATGAGCTTAAATTACTGCAACAAAAAGTAAAAGTTCAGTGGTTGAAAGAAGGAGATAGAAATACTGCTTATTTTCACAGTATTTTGAAGGCTAGGAGGAATAAGTGCAAAGTTGAGGTTATATGTGATGAATTGGGAAATAGATATGAAGGGGAGGAGGTGGCTAATCAATTTGTCAAGTATTTTGAGAATTTTCTGGGTAAAACAGTGAATGTGGAACCTTTGATGGATGGCATTATCAAAAATGTGCTGAGTGAAGAAGATGCTTGTGAGATGGTTAGGAATGTGTCTGATGATGAAATCAAAGAGGTTATGTTTGATATTGATAGCAACAAGGCTTCTGGGCCAGATGGGTATACATCTGGTTTCTTTAAGAAATCTTGGGAAATTGTTGGAAAGGATGTTTGCTCTGCAGTTAAGGAGTTTTTTGCCAATGGAAAATTGTTAGGTGAAACTAATGCTACTCTTATTGCTTTAATTCCAAAAATTGCTATACCTAACAAGGTTTCTGATTTTAGACCTATTGCTTGTTGCAATGTTTTCTACAAGTGCATAAGTAAGATCCTTACTAAGAGAATCCAAGTGGGACTGGGTAAAATTGTTAACATCAATCAGAGTGCTTTTGTGCCTGGAAGGCATATCCAAGATAACATACTGATAGCCCAGGAACTATTGAGAGGTTATAATAGGAAAAATGGGCCAAGGAGGTGTGCTATGCAGATTGACATCTAGAAGGCTTATGATACAGTTAGTTGGAGTTTTTTGGAAGATATTTTAAAAAGATTTGGCTTTCATAAGAAGATGGTACACTGGATCATGACTTGTGTTAATTCTACCAAGTTTTCAATCTGCCTCAATGGTGAAATTCATGGATACTTTAAAGGGGGTAGAGGATTGAGGCAGGGTGATCCAATTTCTCCTTATTTGTTTACACTGGTGATGGAAGTGTTCAATATGATCATGAGGAAGAATATTGAGGATTCAAAAGAGTATAGTTATCATTTTGGATGCAAGGATTTGAAGCTGTCACATATGTGTTTTGCAGATGATCTGCTTGTGATATGCAAAGGTAACATTGGATCAGTTAAAGTTGTTAAAAAATCTTTGGATGATTTTACTAAAGTATCTGGGTTGATACCTAATCTTGGGAAGAGTATTATGTTTTATGGAAGTATAGCAGAAGGGGATAAACATGAATTGTTAAAGATACTCCCTTTTAAATGTGGAAAGCTACCTGTGAGGTATTTGGGAGTTCCTCTTTTAGCTAAAAAGTTAGGGGTTGGAGATTGTAAAGTGTTGGTTGAGAAAGTCAAGGAGAAAGTTGAATGCTGGAAGAATAAAGCTTTATCCTATGCTGGTAGAATCCAGTTGATTTCATCTGTTTTGGCTTCTATGCAAGTGTACTGGGCTTCAGTATACATGCTGCCTAAAACTGTGATTAAAGAGATTGAGATAATTTTTAAAAGATTTTTATAGAATTCTGGTGAAGCTGCTAGGGGAAAAGCCAGAGTGGCATGGAAGAATGTATGTAGGCCAAAAGAGCAGGGTGGACTTGGCTTGAAAGATATGAAGAAATGGAATGAGGTGCTCTTAGTGAGACAATTTTGGAAAATTTTGGAGGATAATGGGTCACTATGGGCCAAATGGGTAAATGTGGTCAAATTAAAAAATAGGAGTATTTGGACTGTCACAATTGATAAGCAAGATAGTTGGGGATGGAAAACTATGTTGGAAATTAGGGATATGATTAAAGGACATATTAAGTATGTGATTGGAAATGGAATGAAAATTTCTGTCTGGTATGACAATTGGTGTGAAGAAGGACCTTTATATGACAGAATTGGAAGAAGGTCAATATATGAAGCCAGACTAAATGATGGTCTAAAAATTGCAGAAATGATTAGTGATGGAAGATGGAAGTGGCCTACTGAATGGGTGGATAAATATCAGTTTCTTAGAAATATTAATGTCCCTATTCTGCAGAATGAGAGAAATGATAAATTACAATGGGTTAACAATAAAGAGATGCTAGTGGATTTTAGTACCAAACAAGCTTGGGAGGATCTAAGGAATAATTGGCCAAAGGTGGAGTGGAGGAATGTTGTGTGGTTTAGCCAGATGATTCCAAAACATGCATTCATTTTATGGCTGGCAGTTCAAGATAAATTGATGACCCATGATAAAATGCTTATATGGCAGCAGAATGCAGATTTCAAGTGTGCATTATGTAAAGAATGTGCAGACAGTCATACACACTTGTTTTTTCAGTGTGCATATGCCAATAAGGTTTGTAAAGAAATGAGCTCCTTAATTCCAGTTATGTGTAATGGAGACAATTTGCAGGAGTTGGTTGCTGAAATTGCTAATAAGAAGGGCCAGAAGAATATTGTTGTGGTGGTGAGCAAATTGATGATGGCTGCTACAGTTTATTTTGTATGGCAGGAGAGAAACAGAAGAATTTTCAGGAATACTGAGAGAAATGAAGACCTGTTAGCAAGAATGATAAAGGAGAACGTTAAATTCAAGTTGATGTCTCTTAGAGTTAAGGACACTAGGACAGTGAAGAATGTGGCTGCTAGATGGAATTTGTGCTGGAGGAATCATGGCCTTGTTGCTGTTTCTGAATAGTTGTTGATAGGTCATGTTAAGAATTTGTTGGGTTAATGTGTGCGATTGGGAATTGAGAGCGGTGCAAGATGACGCTTCATGGTCCCGTCTCGCATTAATCTGAAAATTATTTGTCTGTTTTGTTGTTTTGAGGATTGCTGGTGTTGTGTCTGTATAGAAGGCTAGTATCTTGTGTGTATGGCATTGTTTTTGTTTTATGAACGTTTGTAAATTTGTGAATATTAATGAAATTTCACCCTTTAAAGTTATAGTTTAATTGCAAAACTTTATTCCTATACAATTATTATTATGAATTTTATTTATTTGATAATTGTTAGTTTTATAAGTTTTGTCATGTCTAGCTACATCTTAATTTTATCATCTATCAAGATGAAGTGATACAATTGAATGAGGGTTGCACTATTTTTATAATTCAAGTTGATTTGATTTAACGTTGTGTCGAGATCTTAGCTTATTAATTCTTTGTTATTTAACTCTTGATTGCGGATAGTTTTTGCATGATCTTAGTGGTAACTTAGGTTGTGTAGAAGTTATTTTGATTGCTTGGTTAGAAGCGATTGTTTCTATGACGGGTACGGTAGAAAGTAATTAATAGTTAATAAGAGTTAACGGGTTAATGGTTGGGTACAATCAATAGACACAATTGTTATCCAAATAACCAAAACAATTAGTTGACTGGTTATAAAAGGCGTCTCGGCGTACCGGTCTTAGTAATGAAACTAGTTAATTAAGGGAATTGAATAAAGTAACAAACTTGACGGGTACGGGGTGAACCTTTGTTTAGTTCTCGGTTATTAATCAACATATTTGAATTGATTTTTCAATTAAGTGCAACCTGAATTTGTAGTGTCATGGATTCAAGGTACATGATCTTTTAAATAATCTTGATTAAAACAATCTATTTTCAAATTAATTCTACGGAATTACTAACTACTTTTCTACTAACTGCTTTTCAAAACCAAGGTGACGAGAGTCCTTAAATCTAAATCTTTTAAACTACATTAAACTCGCTTGCTTTTAATTAGTCGTCGTGGATCGACCTGGACTTACCTTTATACTATACTGCATACGAACGGGTCCCCTGCCCGAAAGTGTGTAATAGTCATTTAATCGGTATTTCTTGTTTTTAAATTTAAACTCGATTTTACGTTAGGTAATTACAACCATAAAAACAAATTTACATTAATTCTTTCAACTAATATGATCATTTTAATTTAGTCTGGACCAAAAGGACCCTACATAACCTGTGATCTTCACATTCCCATTTCATTTTTTTTTTGGTATTAGGTTGGTTGGCCTGCTTACAAGCATGAAACACCCACTTTTAATGAACACACTAGCTCATATATTATTCATTTTACGGTTTTGTGTAACTATATAAAACCTGATCATATTTTCTTAAGGAAAATGACAAACACTCTCTCTTTAAAATCAAAGATTAATCCTCTTTTCATCGACCCAATTACTAGCGCTGTATATTAACCGAACAGTTCATGAACCGTTCGGTGGAAGTTCGTTCGTGTTCGTTCATTTAGTTAAATGAACGAACATGAACACAAAAATTCGCTCATTTAGTTAAACGAACAAACATGAACACAATTCATGTTCGTGAACGTTCGATAATATGTTGTGAACATCTCATTTTGTTATATTATATAGATAAAAATAAAATTAAATACAAATTTAAATATTAATACTCATTTTATCAAACCGTAACATATTTTCACTTTCAAAAGTTTTCATCTCCTTGTTCCTCTCAAGTTCTCCTTCCAAGTTCCACCTATTCGCTTTGGATCCTTCAATTAGTAAGTTCCATTTTTCATTTCAGATCTTGTATCAAAAGTTTATTTACTTAAAATTTGGTACTACTTTGTTGAAATCGAGAGCCCTAAAATAACCTGATGATAATTGGATCCCCATAAATAGCTAGTCTACCTCACTGATCCACGATTATGCTACTAAATCTATCTATTTATATGTTCAGTTGACTTGAGAACATAGACTAATGTTTTTTTTAGTGTTAGCCACGAGGAATTTATATATAAATATATGTAATACATGTATTTTATAATATTATAAACAAAAACAAATTAATAAATAACGAACGCGATCGATCGATCTGTTGGCTATAAATATGATCGACCCCTTATACATATACATACATACATGTTTATCGCAGCAAAAAACCTAAACTTAAATCAGGAGAGAAGGAATCTGTATGTATCGCTGTTAATTTTTTTTAAATCAGGCCAAGGTACATAGATTTCTAATTATCTTGTTGCTTTTATATTTACAATAAATTTATTTATAGGAGGACTACAAGCGGAACAATGACGACGCAGCAAGAAGAATCAGTAGATGATGTTCCCACGGAGTTGATGCACCGTATACAATCGTTATTATCGGAAAAAGAAGCTGCCCGCACATGTGTCTTGTCCAAGTCATGGTTACATGCTTGGTCTACCATACCAACCCTCAGGTTTGATCAGAATCATCGAGTAACCACTGACTTAATCTACAATACTATCCAAAGGTATCACAACAACAATCTACCAATCGAAGCTTTAAAAATTAGGTTTTCTGAGAAGTTGGATGAAATTCGGATGCGGTGTATACTAGCGGCCGAAACAAGAAGTTATCTCAAGGAGCTTTCCCTTGAAATATATACCGGCTCCAAGTTTACATTCTCAGATGATTTATTGTTCTCTGGCGACAAGTTACACACAATTAAGTTGAATTTTAGCTACTTGATCAATCCCGGTATCAATCCTGTGATCAAATGCGTATCCTTGCGTGTTCTCGAGTTAATATGGGTGGATATAAGTGAAGACGTATTTCATAACTTATTGTCTACTTGTAGCTTGCTTGAGAAGGTTCGCCTTTGTTGTTACCGAGGCTTGAAGACAATCAAGGTTAAAAATCTTGGTTGTCTTCGCCATCTTGAAATAAATTCCTTTGGAGGACGTGAGATTTTGGAAATCGATAATGTCCCAAGTCTTGGCTTCTTCTATTATGATTTTCAAAGCAACTTTTCATCATTTAGAATTACAGACACCACGGCTTCTTCATTAGGAAGAAGCGTGACTCGGCTACATTTAGAAGGCATGATCATTGAGATTACATTTTTTGATATGATCGAATCCAAGTTTCCTTTTCTCGAAAGCTTGGAACTGCATAAAATCAGGGTCCGGCCCTCGAAAAGGTTGGTTATCACTAGTCTCTCTCTCAAGAGGCTCACCCTATGGCTGGTGCAGGGACACAGGTTATCGATCAAGTTAATGCTCCAAATTTACTTTCTTTTGATTTTGAAGGCGAGACACTACCTACTCTCTTCTTTCCAGCCATTGCTCCCAATGAAATTAAACTTGCACTCGAGCCGAGGAAACCATTGGATACTTCATTCTTCCTTAAGTTGAGGGAAGTACTTAATTTATCAAGCAATTTTGACATTAATATAGAATCCAATAATAAATCACCATTCCCATTGAACACTGATGATGTCGATGATCTTAGAAAAAGGGTCCTGTTTCCGGTTACTAACGTCCAGCAACTATCCATCCTTATGAATCGCCGATTCAAGGAGCATTCACGAGTCTTTGATGCTTTCTTTTCTATCTGCCATCCCATTTATGTTGAAGTGTTGGACCTCAAAAGGCGCTTATCCAAGCTAACAGTGGTAAGGGGGATGATGGAAAATAACACGACTGATCTAAAAGATGTCCTAATCAAAAACCCTCTTAGCGGAAGATGGGAAGCTCTAACAAGTTCTTGGGAAACCGAGTTTTGATCCATTGGCTGGCTATGATGTTGAGTTTAAACTTAACTGGTGTTCTCATGATTAGATTCTGAGGCGTTCAGTTTTATTTTATTTTTGTTTATGTATTCTTGAAGCATTTTATTCACATTAGGTTGATTTATATACTTGTTTTATTCATGTCATATATGTTAGTTCGTGTAATCTGTGTTTATTCTTATTTCAGCCAAATTAATTTAATTCTTGTTAAGGGGTGTTTGGCTTAGCTTATCTTCAGTCTTATTGGCTTATTGATTTATTTCTATTTGGCCCATATATAGAGATGCATACTTGACAGTTGACCCATGGCTTCCTTTTATTAGTTCATGTATATCAGATCTTTGGCATCAACTTTCAAGCTTTTTGTTTTCTTTTTGAATCCGAGCCTCCGAGGTATATAGACTATATATTAAGGTCATTTATTTGTTTTTACATCTTTAAGAGCTTCTGCAAATCAATCTATGTTGCAATAGAAATTGGGAGGTCTGCATACTAATTAGATATATTCAGACGTGCTTCCCGTTCATGATATGCTTTCATTGGCATGAGGTACTTTGTCTGTGTTCTGTTTTATTTAAGAGCTTCTGCAAATCAATCTATGTTGCAATAGAAATTGGGCGGTCTGCATACTAATTAGATATATTCAGACGTGCTTCCCGTTCATGATATGTTTTCATTGGCATGAGGTCACGTTTAGCTGTTAGATCAAAGCATCTTTTCTTCCTTTTACTAGTTCATACCGTATATCATTGATAGCTGTTAGATCAAGCATCTTTTCTTTCCAACTGTTGTTTAGTATCAATAGGAAGTTACACGAGTGTAATAGCAGTACTGTATGCTTAGTTGATCCATGTCTTCCTTTTACTAGTTCATACCGTATATCATTAGATGCTTAATACGAGACATGAGAAGCTTTTTTTGTTTCCATCTCGAATCAGGTGTATAGAAAACGTTATATGATCCGAGATTTAGGGCCACATTGTTGCATCAAGACTGTAATACATATCCGCAACAACAAAGCCTAAATCAAATTTGTCTTTTGACATATGCTAACGCTTTAAGAATCTTAACTTCATTGGCATTCTTATTTCGGAAACATGTATACTTTGCACTGAAAAAGTCTTCAGGTAATCCAGTATGGTGCTTTCCTTTGCTTGATGGGCTGACGATCTGACACACTTTTTGTATATGTTTTTGATGAATGGTGATTACGGGGGAAATTCGTTCTGTTTTTGCACTCTTTTATATTGTTTCCCTGTATATATCTGCTTCTGATGAAATCTATGTTGGATTTTTAAAACTATTTTGATGTTCAGGTTTGGTTTGTTTATGTATGTTGGGAAATCTACAATTCTACATGTGGAACACATTTTTACAGGTTATTAATGAAGTAACAACTCAGACAAAGTTGGCTATTGTCAATGTGATATTAAAATATATAAGTTCAATGAGATAAACGAATTCAGACAATGAAGGGTGTGATGATTATTTTGAATCATGGTGACTCTTAATGTAATGAGAGGAAGTAGTGAAACTTATATCATTCACTTATGACAACTATTCTAATAACACTCTTTGGATCTTTTAGATTTTGATCATGCGAAATTGGCTTATAAATCAATTGTAACTGAAGAATAAAATATGATTAAACCCGGATCAATGGTTATAGAATTATTTGCATCTCCATCTTATACTTATATAAACGTAACGGGTAATAGCTGTTTATCATCATCATCATCAATCATCATCATCATCATCATCATCATCGATGTGAATTAGTATAACTAACAACTGTACTTGAAACATAGACAACGATTAACTCAATCACAAATTCTCTTGCTAATCCAATTATTGTTTATCCATGTGTTTCACTCATTAAGCCAGCGTGCATCTTGCGGAGGGACATAGTAAAGATATACCTTCCGCCCCATTTTAAAAGTCATCGTTTGACTTTTTGAGGTTTGTTTTCTAAATTTTGACTATAATTCTTTTTATTTGTGTTATGTAATATTTGATATATTTTTTTATCAAGTATAACACAAACAAAATTAGTTATGATGGAAAAAAAAAGGTTAAACTTGTACCTTAAATCCATAAACGAGAATGTTGGAAATCTATTGACACTTGACAAAGTAAGAAACACAAAAAAGAAAGTGGGAGGGGTCTAAATGTATGTATTGTAAGATGGGTGTAGAATTAATCAGGAGGGTCAAATACATATGGTAACATCCTAACCGGGCGGTTGATTTTTTAAAGGCAACAAAATAAAATACCTTGACTACTTTCAAATTATTCATCATTCGTTCATAGCAAAAACCCCCACTACGTACGTATTAATTCGACCGACGACAACAACATTAATTAGCTCGGAGAGATCGAACCCACTACGTACGTACGATTTTCTAATCCTCTTTTCTTATTATTTTTGTATAAATAATAATAATTCGTTTGGTTTTCTATATATCTACAAACTTAAGATTAATAATTAATGGAGAAAAGGAGGACAAGAAGCAGAACAAGAAGGACACAGCAAGAAGAATCATTAGATGATGTTCCTACGGAGTTGATGCACCATATACAATTGTTATTATCGGAAAAAGAAGCTGCCCGCACTTGTGTCTTGTCGAAGTCATGGCACCATGCTTGGTCTACCTTCCCAAACCTCAAGTTTCCTAAGCATTATAGCATATCCGAAACAAAAAACAATGAGCTGGTCTACAAGACTATCCAAAGGTATAACGACAATCATGTACCAATCCAATCTTTAGATTTTACACTCCATCTTAGACACCTGGATTACACTACTACTGAATTTTGGTTTCGGCATGTACTACTGTCGTCCCAAACTAGACATTATCTCACGGAGCTTTCCCTTGAGATATGTGGTTGTTTACGTGATGCTAGGTCGTTTACATTCTCAGATGATCTATTATTCTCTGGCGACAAGTTACAAACAATTAAGTTGAAGGCAACAAATACCGTCTACAAGCCCAATCTCGGTGTCAATCCTGTGATCAAATGTTCTTCCTTGCGTGTTCTCGAGTTAGGAAGGGTGAATATTAGTGAAGACTTCTTCCTTAACTTAATTTCTACTTGTAGCTTGCTTGAGAAGGTTGTTCTTTCTTTGTGTGAAGGGTTTAACATAATCAAGATTAAAAATCTTGCTTGTCTGCGCCAACTTGAAATAATTTCCCCTGAAAAAGATTTTATTTTGGAAATCGATAACGTCCCAAGTCTTGGCTTCTTTTGTTACAAAATGTGTGGTGTTGGGAAAAACCCATTACCATTCAAAAGTAAGGGCAAGACGGCTACTTCATTAGGAAGAAGCGTGACCCAGCTACATTTAGACGGTTTGATCAATGCTAGAGTTTTTAATATGATCAAATCCAAGTTTCTTTTTCTCGAAAGCTTGAAACTAGAAATTAAGCGTTGGTCCCGTGAAAGGTTGGTTATCGCTAGTCTTTCTCTCAAGAGGCTCACCCTACACTTGGTGCGGGGACAGCTAATCAACCTACAAGTTAATGCTCCAAATTACTTTCTTTTGATATGAAGGCATGGTATTACCTACTCTC
>CM067169.1:142094182-142110943 GCA_034093135.1 Erigeron breviscapus
TTTGGACTTATAATTATCAAAGAGTCAGCCAAATGTTTGGCAAGTTCTAATAATTTATGAAACTAATATATATATATATATAGGGAAAAGATAAAATGAGTCCAGCTTATTTTGAGTCCAATTTGAGTCCATTGATTTTCTTCCATCTCCTCAAATTCCAACCACCTCCTACCACCACCACCATCATCTCCGACCACCACCATGATTTTCCGGCAACGGCGACCACCGCCACCACGACTTACACATGTGTAAGTTAACTTACACATGTGTAAGTTAACTTACACATGTGTAAGTAACTTACACATGTGTAAGTTACATGGACCCTTTTTGGACTCAAATTAAGCTGGACTCAATTTATCCCACCCCTATATATAATATATATATATATATAGGGAAAAGATAAAATGAGTCCAGCTTATTTTGAGTCCATTGATTTTCTTCCATCTCCTCAAATTCCAACCACCTCCTACCACCACCACCATCATCTCCGACCACCACCATGATTTTCCGGCAACGGCGACCACCGCCACCACGACTTACACATGTGTAAGTTAACTTACACATGTGTAAGTTAACTTACACATGTGTAAGTTAACTTACACATGTGTAAGTTAACTTACACATGTGTAAGTTACATGGACCCTTTTTGGACTCAAATTAAGCTGGACTCAATTTATCCCACCCCTATATATATATATATATATATAATAAAAAAGGACATGCTTTTGATGAAAATTAAGTTCTTACGAAAGACGGTACAAGTCTCACATTATATTAGACTATATTCTACCCTTTAATAAATCATTTTTGCGGTTAAAAGCAATCATCTGTAAACGTTGAAACTGATTATCATGCCTAAGTTGTAATTATGAGTTTCAAAAAGCAAAATCCAAGCACCACCCTATACTTAATTGAAGCTTCAATAGTATAAGATTTAAGATACCTTCAACTCTACAAGACCTTGAATGTTAATACGAGTGTTTGGGAGCTCACGACTCCAGACATAAACAATCATGAAAACCAACGAAGCTCCCATGTATGGGAACCATAAAAAAGGAATGGCAGCAACA
The DNA here is from genome assembly GCA_034093135.1 of Erigeron breviscapus. Taxonomy (NCBI): domain Eukaryota; kingdom Viridiplantae; phylum Streptophyta; class Magnoliopsida; order Asterales; family Asteraceae; genus Erigeron; species Erigeron breviscapus. The sequence continues at coordinate 142,095,253 of CM067169.1, forward strand.
ACCTAGAAAGGCATCAAAAGCACCACTAGCGACATCAGTATTAATGTATTATACCATAGACCAACTAAAATAAAGCTATAAATATATGGGTTCTTAGCGAGTATACCAGTAATGAGAGTGCTCCAAAGAAGAACATCCATACATAATCTGTAGTCCTCTTGTCGAATGGGCCCCGTTCTAACTGAACGCCATATTTTAAACTAAAACACCCAACAACATCCTACTGATAATCAGTCTTAGATAACAGGAGAAAAGATATGAGATCAGGAAAGACTTACATGATGAATAACCGAAATGCAAATGTTAATGAGAAAGATCCGATGAAAAAGAAACTCGTTATAAGCCTCCAAATCTGCATCATGTAAAATTGGAAACTTTGAAGGATGTTGCACACATGCAACATACATAAATAGTAGAGATGACAAAACAGGACGCATTGAATAACAGGTACTTTTGTGTTACGGGTTGAAACAGCCAGAGCAGGTCGGGTTGACCAGAAACACCTTTTGCCTTTTCTTCTTAAATTATTTATATGAATAATTATCTACTTTTGTATAATCCATTTAGCAGTTCGTAGGCATTATAAATACACCATTTGTTCTCTTACCTTTTGAAATAGTTTTCTTGGCTTTACGGGCATTTGACCACTTAGAATTTAATATAAACCGAATGGGCTCATTCGTAGCTAAAAGAGTCAAAATAGACGCTCTACAGATCAGTGGTCTTTACCTGAAAGTGCTTAAACACGTCTTCATAATATAAAGCTAAGATGCCAGGGTTGTAAAGCTGAAGATGACGGCCCAAAGACGTCAAAAAACAGATGCTTGCGTAAGTCTTGGCAACAGGCGGTATGGAGTTATAATATCTGGTTTATATTGAGCCAATCTCAAGGGAGTTAGACATGACAATATTTGTGACTATAAGATTCATTATTCAATACCTCTGGCATATACCACATACAAAAAAGTAGGAATGTTTAGAAAAGCCAACAAACAAGGTGTTATGAATACATTTCGGTTGCTTTTAACATGCTACATGTAACATATACAGAAAAATATAATAATCCTATATGGATGAATGATGATCATAATATATTCTCAAACAGTTATAGATATATCAATCTTTGCTCACTAATAATAATAAAATTCCAAGACACCCAGTCAAACAAGAACCCTTTTTTGCTTAAATTATGAGTCAGTTTGTGTGGCTATCTAAAGTTTACTAATCTAGATGTTATGATTTTATGCATAACCTGAAATCTTAATACATAAAAATGATATATTTTGAAAAAGAAAAGAAGAGAACTTACTGCATGGGGGTAGCCATTGTTGACGATTGTAATTGGTTTTTGTGATCATGAAATCAAGGGCATGGACTTTATATATCTCACAAAAAAGGTAGAGTTAAAATTAACTAACTATTAAGAAATGGAGATTCCAATGAAGACTTTTGGAATCATCACAGGATACCCCACAAAAAAGTTGCGGTTTCTTCACGGTAGTCATTGTCTTAGTGGAGCATAAGAAGGTGGAAGACTCTCACTATGTCTTGGAGTCAACCTAGACAGTAACAAAAGAAAAATTCCAAGAAGAAAAAAAACAAATTTTATAAATCTTGTGATGATCGCCACAAAAATGAAGAATATATTCTACAAAGTAATATTAAAGAAAGGGTCTACTACAGGGTATGATGTTTGTTCCTGTATTTACATTAATAAACACTTTACAAACATATACATAGAAACTCAGAAGTTGAAAGAGAAAGGTGTTGATACAGCAGGGATATAATTTGTCGATTCCTATGTTTCGGGACCAGAAGCGAACAAACTAATAAGGCCACGAAAGACTTGTGCTGAAAGTTTCTGCGCTTGAAGAATCTCACCATCCACATTCCACACGCTTTCCTCTCCAGAAGAAGTGAATGTGAAAGTTGTTGTCTATGAAAATATATAAAATGTCATCAGAAAAAGCAATTTATGGTTTTTAATCAGAAAGTGTTAATAAAAAACTCGTACTTTATGGTGTTCGACGAAGTCGAAATTCAGGGGGGTTCCACCCTTTCTTGCTAACTGCGTGAGATGCCTACAAATATCAAAACAATAATAGTTAATCAAATTTAAAAGCGACAATTTCGATAAAGAGGTCAATTTGCTTATAAATAGATCAAATGGGTAAGATGTAAACACTTTAAATGAAAAAAGACACTGGTCAAATGGGCTGAAACTTCCCCAAATTGTATTCAAATGGATACACAAACGCAACCTCCTAAATAGCTAAATCCCCTTATTAAACAAATTTCTTTTGAGATCATAGTTTCTATTCTATAATCATATCTAAAACATTAATTATGTCCAAAGTTCAAAAAACTAGAGTTTGCATGTCAATCCGGCTGTTCCTGACCCAGTTTACGAACCGATTTTGATTTGTTACCCAACCTGCCCCTTACCACCACTATATGTGTACAAGTGTGGAACCAACTGTTCACCTGGCTTCAGACCCAGTTTGAGCTCATCTGTTCACTCTTTCTGGGTCCATTTATTCAGTTTAGTTAAAAATATAAACTATGCATCAAACAGCATGTAGACGTATGTTTTTACCATAGATAAAATGCACGAGGGCAATCTTTGATCAAAACAAGATGTAGGAAGCCATCTGAAAGGTGTGCGTGAGCAACCAAGCCATCAGGTGCTTTTTCATTACGACAAGAGATTACAGCAGCCCCAATGCTAAGAAATCGTCCTTTAACTCTTACCCAATTTGATTCTTGATGCGGGTCAGATTTATCTATTGAAGTAGTGTTACAAATATCACATTTGGTCCGACAAGTCAGTCTTTCCGGCTCCTTATATAATCCCCAAAAAGCCTTAATCCTTCTTGCATTGGCACCCACATTCGTTTTGTCTGAATCAGCTTTTATATATGCTACTTTCGCCTCATATGACCTTATAAATGAACACAGCTAAGTCGAATTAAATAAAGTATAGCTATTGAATTAGATTTACAAATATGTAGTCAGGTGACTCAATACCTGTGCCTGAGGAATACTTTTGTTCCTGCATAATCATATATCGTTTTGGCCCCATCCACCGATATTTTTCACTCTCTGTAATGACATCTCCATAGAATCCATAACTGGAATGATCAAAGAAACAAAGAAAAAATTACTACATTTTCTTTCCCATTTCTCTTTTCTTTTAACTGGAGGTGGCATAATGGTCGAGTTGGGTGACAGGTTGAAACGTGTTTGATTATAGTGCAGATGAAAAGGGGTTGGGTTAACTGGTGTAACCCACAGGAGAAAATAATAGTCAAATTTCTGAAAATAGAAAACCTGTTAGATGTGATTACACAACTTTTTGAACAGAATATGACTCAGAGAGCTATAAAATTTGAAAATACACTTTGGATAACTTTCAACCCATTTAACCTGTTTTCCTTGCAGCTAAAATATTTTAATATGTCCCATTTGACACGTTTGTGATAAAATCATAACCAAAATCAACTCATTCAGAAGTAAATGGGTGGATATTGCCACCTTTATTCTGAATTTACACTTCTCTTTTCTCTCCAAACATAAAAGAGACTTAAAAATTCACAAATAGGATGGATGGTTTCCATTTTCTAGAAAGAAAGTCAAATAAGATCGTACCCAGCGAACGAAGCTGCATATCGTACATGAGGCTTGTTCTTTGATATGTGTGATGTTTCCTATCTCACGACTTGAGCTATATCAAGGCATACCCTTTTACCCATAATAATTTGCAATGCAGATGTCATAGGATCCCGGACCCCAGTTGTACTGTGGAAAATCAAAGTGAAAGGGTATTCATATAAAAACTCAATGTGACAATAAGAGATATGTGGAAAAGAATGATGCGAGAAATTACCACATTACAACAGCATCAGTGGAACCAGAAGGAATAAGCCCAAATCGAAATCGATTATTTGGGAAAGACATTTCAAAATGTTGATCTGTTTAAAGCGAGATGGAGCTAGTTGTTAAACAATTAATTGAATTAAAAAATGGAGGAGTCTGTAGAAAGATGCTTACTGAGATTTATGGCTTGTGATTCATCAAGTCGTGACCTTTTGAGAAGAGGAGCCTCATCATCAGTAGAAACTGAAGGCTCCACAACAGTTACAGTAGGATCGTGAAGCAACACATCATTTTCTGTTTCAACAGTTTCATCATCATCTGGAGGGGAAGGTGGATAAGGAGCTCTATGTCTTGACAACAGTATCCCATTGAGAATTTCATTAAAAAACCCATCACCACCCTGAATCACATCAAATCAAAGGGGTGAACATATGTGGCTTCATAAGAATATAAACATATAGATATAAGCTACTACGTGTGGACCTACATGGGAACCTGGATATGTACATACTGTAAAACAATAGCGAAAAAGAGGTTGTTCTTGCAGCAATTTATGACACTTTTTGTTTTATTCATGCATGGCCTAGTTTTCGTTTTCCCTTTTTTTTCTTTTCATTTTTAATGTTTCTTGTGTGTGCAAAGGATGCCAACTTATGAGTATGATACTTACAACAGCTACAATTCCATCATATGATCTAAGCTCTTGGTTTGTCATTGAAGCCATGGCCTCAAAAGCATGCCCGGCCTTTTCGGTAATAGTAACCTGTAAAAAACAATTTATTGAAAGCTAATATAATTTACATTTTGCTTCAGACACTTGATGATCTCAAATCAACTATTCTAATAAGAGATGAACCTTTGTTTTCACTTTGGCTTGCGAAAAGATTGGAGCTACACTTTCCCATGTTCGACTGCCGTTTCCTTTTCCACTCCCTGGATTAACATAAACCTAGTAAAGATAAACATTACAAAAAGCCAAACAAATTTTTAAGAGCATATGTACAGCAAGATGTCAGATTTCAGACAGTAAGAGAACAATTAGAGGGATATTTGCATGTGAAATTTGATGCGGGTACATGATACTAAATCATCAAAGATAGACAATCAGTTCTAATAAAAATGTAATGAACTGTAGACAGAGTTTGGATGTGCTTCAGCCGTTGGAAGTTGTAAAATGACCAAATTTCTCATAATTACATGTTCAAGCTATTAGCACATTTTGATTAATTATAGTGATAACAGGTAATGTGACCAAAAATATGTGCAGCGAAAGTAGAAATCGCTCAAAGCATGACAGCAGGTATGAAACTAACTATCTAAAGAAGATTATGCACCCATATATAATCATAAGAAAGATTTTTTTATCCAAACATACCAGAAGATTCTTAGGTCGGTCGGTTTCCATGCTTAGATAAGTGTTCATACTGTTTACCCACATTTGACACGTCTGCTTATCCGCATGACCAAATGTATAAACCACTGGGGCCCAAATAGAAGGCTGAGATTTCGACCTCTCAACCCCATGCACCGTGAAGCGATACATCTACAAGCAAAATATGAAGAAAAGTAAAACTAATCACTTACCTAAGAAACTATAAATGATAATCCAGAAACTACCGCACACATAACAAAAGGCGTGAACTTTCTAACCTCAGACGCATGACCTAATAGGCATCCAGGGTTTGCGAGAAAAGTTTCATGCACTAATCCCCAATCGATAAACTCAACTGCATAAACATCTGAAATCTTGATTGATGTATCAAGTTTGGATACAATTTGTATTCCCAAACAAGTTGAACTATCCACGTCGTCCTTTAACATAGAAAAGAACATCAAAACATGTCATGGTTGCCGAATTTAAATAAAGGAACAAGAAACCAAAACATTATATGCAGAAAACTGCTTCTAACAGTTTTAGTTGTAAATAAAAAAGTAAGGTCACAGGTTTGCCCTAGTGGTCAGGCGACCTCATGTTGTCACTAGAGGTCTCAGGTTCGAACTTCTTTGGGTAAATCATGGGGTGGGCAGAGAAAGGGTTCGGAAATGGCCATGGGGAAACCCCGGTTAGGCCATGCACATCCGAGTCAAGGACTCGCCCTATACAGATAACCTAAACAGAGAAACCTCCTCGTTCTATAGTCACATTAACTAATAAGATCTTTATCGCATTGTAAACATTAGGAAATGTACACAATAATAATGGGAAAGTGGCAATTTCTTGATCCCAATGTTACTCAGTACTCACTACTAAATTCACTGATAAAAAGTTAAAAACCAATAATTACACACATTAACAATAACAATAATAACAGCTGATTTTATTACTCGACCGTTTACATATTCTCACGTATACGTTTTGCCGATAAGCTCTTGCTCTAGTAGTCGAAGGGGAGGTGGAGGCTTTACCTCTTTGGAGTCCCCTGGTTCAAATCCGAGCATTGACGTTTAATAACTAGCTTGAGAAAAACTAGGTGCTAACAAGTAACTTTTGTCGTTAAAAGACTAATCTAAAACACACTAAAGTTAAGTTCTTTTTATGTTTGTGGATGAGAGCATAGTTGTTAGTATCGAACGATACACGATACGTCACGTACAAGTCGTATCAAAACTCAAAGAAAAAGTAACGTCTAGGTTAGTGTCTCATACTAGGTTTTGACTCGGTTCGATACGATACAATACGGCGCGTATCAGTCCGATACGGTACAGTCTGAAAAACAAAATTATATTAATTTTTCCATAAATACTCATTAATACTGTAAATTTATTGTTAATGTGTTTAATTTGCATTTAAAATATATATATGATAATAAAATTAATTAACAAAAATTGATATTGTTAATAGATATGATAAGATCTCAATATATGTATGTTTTTACACATACATTATATATTTTCCTATATAATATTTACTTTTATGTCTCTTACGTTACGAGTAAGATTCATGATTTAAAAAATCACAAAACGAGTCGACACACGATACGCGATTCGATAACTATGGATGAGAGTATATATATAAAGATATAGAAATAAATGTAAAAAGTAAGTAACCTGGAAAAACTAACATTGGAAAGGGAATCAATAAATTTCCAAGATAATAAGCCATTATTTTTATTATTATTACTATTATGTTGATTATTAAAATTAAAAAGGCTCACTGAAACCTCTCCAACATTATCCAAGAATAAATTGCAACTCAATTTTAAACAAGATGATTCTTCACCCTCAATATTTTCTTCTTCTCCGTAATCTCCAATTCTTTCCATTACACCCACAATATAATATTTTTTATGAGGATTAATTATAATAATAATAATAATTATTATTACTTTGTTAGGGGGGAATTAATATATATTAATAATAAGTTTTGATGCGGATGGTGATTTACAGGGGTGCTGCAGCTGGACTGCTGGTGTTTGGTGTTTCTTTTACTCGTATTTTATAATTTTATCCAGTAATATATATTTTTATTTTTATATCTATATTTAAAATATATTTTTGACTGAGTAGTTAGGTTGCATTTGGTTCAAAAATGTTTTTGGAAGGAATGGAATCTGTTAAAGGAATTGGAATCTGATGGGAATGGAATTTGACGGAATGTTTTTCATTTTTGAAGATTTAAGTGACGGAAGGAATGAGATTCCTTCCCCCATCCCCATGGAATGGAGATTCCATCAAATGAGGGAATGTTTACATTTAACGGAATGATATTCCTTCATCATTGAACAACCAAACGCACTAAAGAATGGAATTCAATTCCAATTCCATCAGAATCTGCGAACCAAACGCGACCTTAGTGGTTAAACCGTTTAGGTTTCATGTCGGGAATGTCACGCTAGTTTCAGATTGCAACATTGTTATTTAGTTGTTTTTGGTCGTCATCTACTCATCTATAAAAAATATTTACATGTGTGTACGAAGATAAAAAAAAGAAAAAAAAAAAAACTAAAGATCTATATATACTTTTAACTATTAAGTAACAACTTGTATGGATAAAATAATGTATGTATAGATTAAGTCAATAGAGTCTTTTTTGTTTATTAAGTTAAAAAACAAACACTTTTTATTAACATAATAAATTAAGTATTTTTCGTTAAGTCTCATAAACAAACAGGATCTAACACCTGTATTCTATATTTTATACATCAAATTATCACTTGATTATTCATTTTTGGCTCATTTTGATGGTAATGTAGTTTTTTTTCTTCTTTCTAATTTGAACAAAAGAATTCCTTAGCACTAGTATCTATGCTTCTTTTTCCTATAAATAAAACTATTTAGATGGACAAAAATTTGATTTATCATATACTTACGTTTTGATAATCTTGTGCAAAATGGTTAAATGCAAGTTCACCTTGCTATGTTGAGATTTTGTCTCAGTTATTCGTGTTAAAATTAAAAAAAAATTCCCAACATTCTTGCAATGTATCTATGTAAAAGGCTAGTAGAAATCAGGAGGAAGTGATGTCTTTATAGAAAGAAATTTACCTAGTAGTTTATATGTAGGGAACACTTGACGTAAATCACATTAGTTCGTGACTCGCCAAATATAGAGTTGATACCACGACCTACCAAAAAAATTTGGACTTGTTTAACTATTAACCCAAAAAAGAAAATTATGATAGTCTTAAATATATCCCAAAAAATAACACTCTCGTCATGAAATGAAATAGTCAAATAGAGTTAAAAATAAAGAAAAATATATAGTTTATATTATTTCACGATTCCTTTACCGATTGGCAAATGGCAATTGACAATGTGAAAAATGGTTTGTGAGACCGATTCGTAATTTCCGAGCATTTATACAACAAACCTTAAACCAATTTGGTTGGTCCAAATGTAATGTGCAAGTCTTGTGCATTCATATAGTATCTATTCAAGATGTAACCAATTTGTCCGTATAACAATCTTTAAACCAATTTGGTTGGTCCAAATGTGCAAAGTCTTCCCAGCTTCATCAACTTATTCGCCAAAGGTGTTGACATTACAACTGTAACTTGCGTGATGTGTTCTAATGCGACTGAATACTACATGCATACTTTTCAACAATGCATAATCACTAGTGAAACTCGAAATTTGTTGTCGAAGTGGCTGGACAATATGATCCCAATTTGCCTCCTGATGGTGTACTTGAATGGTTTGATAACTCGGAACCTTAAGTCCGAGTCAAAAAGAAGATTGGAAGCGATATTATTCGTATGGTGGTGGCATATTTAGAAGGCTAGAATGAAATGACAAACTCCATAAAACCAAAGTTAGCAGCATGGATATCTTTAATTCAATTGTCTTGAGTACATATCTCAGGATTGCTAATCGTGATCAAAAGCATATATCATCTTGGGAAGACTGGAACGAGAAGCCATTGTCGTTTAGTAGTTGTTGTTTCCTTGAAACTTGTTTGGGGTAACATCAAAAACATCAAGAAGTGAAAACCGGTGGCTCGGCCTTCTTTGATGGGGTTTTTTCTGTTGTCTTGGATCTCCGTAATTGGCGGGAGTTTTTCCCCACCCTTTTGCTACCTTTGCAGTTAAAGTTTCGAGATGGGTCTAGAACATGTAATTGTTGTATTTCTAGATTGTTGTACTAGATCACTAGCATCTTGCTAGTCGATTCCAACACTTATTAATAATACATTACTTTTTGCTGTTCAAAGAAAAAATAGTAAATAAATTGTTATTAAAATTGAAAGAATGATAAACCTACCATATTTTTTTTTAGCCATCTATAACAAATAAACATGTTTTACTGTTGAGCACTACCTTTAAAATTAAAATTTTACCTAAAAACTTTAATAATATCGAATGAATAAATATTGGTTATAAGTATTTAATTTTACATCGTTAATATCTTATAGTATATAAATAAAAAATACTCCATATATGTATATTGTGCCTACAATAATCAAAAAAAAAAGTAAAAATAATAACATCACCATTTTCAACTTCTATATTTCAATATATGAGAAGATAACACTTCATTAATATATTTTTTTTTTAAATCACATAGTATTAAAAGAGGAGTATCCGTGGAATACGACGATGGTCGTTGTGTGGTGTCAACGGTGTGGTTGTGGTAAAAGTAATTAACATTAAGGGGGTGGTTTAGCAAAAGTATTTTAAGAGATGTTAAGTGAAAATGTTATACCTTTTAAACAATTCAAATAAAAAATTTACTCCCTCCGTCCCACTAGAAGTGTCATGTTTTGAATTTTCAAAGTCCTTATTCTTCAACTATGACCTTAAATATTTTTGTTTGTGTTATATAATATTTGATGAAAGTTATATGAATTGATTGAGTTTTACATATATTTTCATCGGGTCTAATTTTCATCAAGTATTATATAACAAAAAAATATATATTTAAGGTCAAAGTTCTAAAACAAAGACTTTGAATATTCAAAGTGAGACACTTATAGTGGGACGGAGGGAGTATAAAATTTATTAAAAAGTATAGATATGTTAATATAATAATATAACATAATAATAAATATATGGGCAATGATCCGTACACCATCAGTTTTTAGCCCTATGCCATAAATCTATATGGGTGAGTTATTTTGAAAATCTTAAAAACGTTAGAATCAATCATGGTCATTGATCATAAAATTTTAAAATTTCATCCGATTCATTAAAAAAAATTTATTGCAAAATACCATACATCCTTAGACAAAAAAAAACGGGTACATGTAGTTTTCATATGTGACATTTATACGTTGCTTATCTACTAGAACTTGACAAATCATCATCCAGTTAGCAGTCACATGGCTATGTATATATATTGTCAATTTTAAATAGCAAATTTAAAAAAAGACATAAGCAATTAAAATTTATGACCTCTAACTTCTAATATAAGCCAAAACTACTTAAGTTTGTTTGTTATTATTTCATTTATTATAAATAATACCATAGTAGTTAAAAAGACAATAATTGTTTGTATCAAACACGTTTAATTAATGATTTTTAAAAAACCACCCAAGGTAAATCAGTTGGTTATTTTGGTTTCACCCGAACAAAAAGAAACAAAAAAAAAGTAATAAAAAGGAAAACATTTGTTTCATTGGTTTTGTGAACAACTTGCTTAGTGAGAAGAAAGAACAAAACTTCCTTTAAAAAAAACAATTTACTTATTAACAAAAAACAATTTTTTTTTATAACAACATTATAATCTACTCCTATCCTTAAATCACACGCATGTCTGTGATGAAACAAAACTTTTGTTTCTTATTTGATTCAAACAAAAGAAAAGGCAAGTTCAGAGTATGTTTAATTCTTTTGAACTGTAGAACTTTTTATTTGTATTAATGTTTAATACCTTCCGCTTTGTTGACATATTTACTTGGAATTATATAAACGTCTATTTTATGATATATAATCATTCAACTCAACTTTTAATGTTGTTTTCACTATATATTATTGTTAGGTCGAAAATCGACCAAGTATAATTTCTTCAGAAATAGCTGAAGCTCAGTGAATAATACTTGTACAGAATTCTGAAGTCGTTCAGAATTAAGTTCACTGAAGCTTCACTTCAGTTCAGATCAACGTATCAGAATACCATTCAGAATGAAGTCAAAGACTGAAGTCTGAAGAAAGAGAATCAGTTCAGATGTGGAGCTCAGAAGCTGATTCTACCTGATCGAATACTGAAGCATCTCAGTGTAAAAGTACTTACACACTTTTACACTGATTACGAGGAAGACTTTTTACTTTACATTTCTTTACCCAGTTAATAGATTTAACTATTAATAAAAGTACAAGGTAAAGTAAAGGTTGGGAATAAGGTATGATAAGTCACGTCAATTGACTTGTATACTTAAACCTTAAAAGTACGCATGTAAGGAATTAGCTTTAATTCCTTAAATGCTCCCAACCATATTTGTACGATCTGGTCCACGTCATCATGGACTTGGTCTATAAATATGAGTCTTCTCACAACTTGCAAATGGCTTGAAACCTTAGCATTGCAACTTGTGAGATATACTCTAAGTAATCCTTACGAGTATTTCCAAGTTATTAGATCACTTGTATTTCTAGGTTGTTTAGATATTTACACTTGGGTGTTTATCTATGTTCCGCAACAACCTTTGTATTTGTTTATATCAATAAATCAAATACATTGAAAAGTACATCGTGTCTCAATGCTACATACTTGAAATATACATATTATTTATATAGTTTCAGCACTTATTGTTTCTTGCATTTACTTTCAGTACCTTTATCGTATTGTTTATCCATATCTGGATCGTATTCTGAACTGGTCAACTTCCAGTTAGAACTACTTGTCAGTCTCAGATTTCTTTGGTTCAGAAGGAACTGAAGGATCGAAGGGGATCTCAGTCATGATCTCAGATGACACAAAAACAGTTGGTTTGATGAAGGTTTCAACCTTTTTCTTCTCAGATTTTTGCTTGATTTGTTTGGAAAAAGGTTTTGCATTTTGCTTAGGTTGAAGAGGAGTGGTTTCAACATTTTTTAAACGTGCATTACAACTCTGCACTTGTCTAGCCAATAACTGAAATTGACTCTCTAACCTCAGCAAAATTGATTCTTCATTAGACACCTGAGCCTTACCTGAATCTGAGGTAGAAGGCTCAGTGGGGGAGATATTTTTCTTCTTCTTTTGGCCTTTTGGAACCTTAGATGAAGTCTGAGGGGATGGCTTTTTGGTTTTACCCTTCTTTTCTGAAACAGTTGTCTGAGCTGTTTCAGATTTACCCTCAGATTGTTCCTGGGCCTTATCAGTCACAGTTTTCTGTTTGCCAACTTTAGGAAAAATAATTTCTGGTTTCATTTCCTTTGGAAGTGCATCTAAATCAGTGATTATAGATGCCAAATGAAGATCACCAGATTCATATGCTGTTCTTTGAGTTGCAAAAGTATTTTTAATTGCAGCATCTGGTTTGGTGCTTTCATCCAAGATTTAATTATTTTCTGTTCTTTTTCAAGGATGGTTTTTAATTCTTCTTTTTCCAATTCTAAAGTGGCAACCATAGACTGATAACTTTTTAAAGCCAATTGAACATCTTTCAGCTCTTTTAGTCTGGCCTGACTGGCGTTCAGTTCAGAAGTATTACTTTCAAACATTTTTAGGCTTTCTGAACGCACAGTTTCGACAAATGAAATGTCAGCTTCTAAAAGAACCAAAAGGTCCAGTTTTTGTTCCTCATTACTTTCAAAACCAAAGTCACTAACCTTTTTCATGACTATATCCACCCATCGACCAGATTCAACATCAGATTTGACCAAATGACCTTGATCTTCACGTGCCATAAAACACATATCCCTAACTTCTTCCTCATCATCAGATGATTCATCAGATTCTTCCCATTTTTCAGTCTTGGCAATCATACAACTATTATTGCTTGAGTTGTTTTGAGCCATGAGAGCTATTTGGGCTTTCAGCTTCTTGTACTTAGCCTTATAGCTGTCATCAGATTTCTGAAAAATAGAATGGTTAGGGGCAGATTGTGATGATGAAGGTTGACTAGATCTGCATTCCTTCATGAAATGTCCTTTCTTGCCACACTTAAAGCATTCAAGATTAGACTTGTCAATAGAAGCGCTGGAAGCAAAATGGTTTGCCAGATCGATTTGATTTGGCCTTAAAACGATTGAACGTTTTAGCCAGCATGGCAACCAGATCATCATTGTCATCCTCATCAAAATTATGAGTTACATTACCAGAAATACCAGTTTTTAACATTTCAGAGACCATCTTCTTCATCGAGTCAGAATGATCACTCTCAGAAGATAGTAGAGCAGTCCCATGTGGCTCAGAGTACTGAACCATGACTGAACTGGTAGAAGCATGATTTTTGGCATCTTGCTCAGCCACTGCTCTCTCATCTTTGTTCTCTTCAGTGTATCTGAAGGCTCCATATAGGGAAGCAAGAGTGTGACTGTGCAAGGTTTTTCCTTGTCTTAAAACCAAGATCAAGTTTTCCCATTTAGAAGGTAAGATGTCACAAAACTTCTCTAACAAAATTTCTTTGTCTTTAGTTACACCCAGGGCTTTCAATTGATTTACCAGATTAGTAAATCTGATGTATGTTTGAGTTAAAGTTTCACCAGGGATAGCAAAAAGACTCATATCTTTTATTTAAAGCAACTTTTCTTGTGACAATAGTCTCAGAGGTGCCTTCAAACTGTGTCATAAGTTCCTCCCACATTAATTTTGAATTTTCAAGTAAAACAAGGGTGGGCATAAGAGTTTCAGGAACAGCATACAAGATCATATTTTGTAGCTTGGTATCAAGGTCTACCAGCCTATGATCTTCTTCAGACCAATGATCCTTCTCCTTGGTGAAACCCTAGGAGTCCCATCGGCATTTCTGACAACAGTGGAGGCATTCATGGGGAAAAAGGGTCCTTCTTTAAGAATATCGGTCAAATGTCTTTCAACATCAGCAATATATTTGAGCATGCATGCTTTCCATGTTTGAAAATTTTCACTGTTCCCATCAAACTTGGGAACAGGATTATTTGAAAAGTGTACGTGCACGTTATGCGATGGTATATTGTTGTTGATGATAGGGGGTGGAGTAGGTGGAGTAGTAGCATTAGCATTAGGGTCAGGGCCTGTATTGAATGCTTGGTCAACCATCTTTGCAGATCAAAGGTTAATGAATTAATATAATTCAAACTTGCTGCTCTGATACCAATTGTGAGTCCCAAATATAGATGGTTAAAACCCGACTGGCAAGTAGTTCTAACTGGAAGTTGACCAGTTCAGAATACGATCCAGATATGGATAAACAATACGATAAAGGTACTGAAAGTAAATGCAAGAAACAATAAGGGCTGAAACTATATAAATAATATGTATATTTCAAGTATGTAGCATTGAGACACGATGTACTTTTCAATGTATTTGATGTCCAGTATACATTCTGAATGATTCCAGTCAGCTTGGAAAATTTGATGTAAAAGCTGATGAAGGGTACTTCCTAGGATATTCAACAAATCGCAAAGCCTTTAGAGTCTATAACAAGAGACTTGAAAAGGTTGATGAGTCAATTCATGTTACCTTTGATGAATCTAATTCTGCAATCTTTAAGAATTCAACTCCTGTACCACCCTCAGAAAGTCCAATAAGTTTTGGTGATTCTGATCCTATTGTCCAATCTGATCAGTCACCTGAACCTGCTTCTGAACATCTCAGTTCAGAACAAAAAATTAACAAGTCAAGCAACATTCCATTCTATCCTTCAGTCAGTTTTAAACTACCTTCTGAACTGACTATTGGATCAGATGTACATGCTGCTTCACCTCAGATATCAGGTTCCACTGAATTACCCCAATCTGAACAGTTTCATGACGCAAATCATGATCTGCAGGAGGAAGATGATGAGACTGAAGTAGTCTTTTCTGAAGCACCTCCTGAAGTAATTCAGAGGAGTTCTTGCACTGATATCATTGTTCATCCTGGTCATTACACTAAGTGGACACGAGCACATCCAATCGATCAAATCATTGGAGATTCCACTAGTGGGGTTCAGACAAGAAGAGCCACTAGCGATCAATGTTTAAATGTCAGCTTCTTATCACTGATAGAACCGAAGAAGATTGACGAGGCTATGAAAGACCCTAGCTGGATTGAAGTCTTCATTCTTCATTATTTTCCAATCATATAACTCTTATATTAACTGCAATTCATTAAATTCTTCATAACCTTAAATATTCATTCAATTTCATCTTTCATCTATAATCAAATGGCTCCTAGACAATCAAACTCACCAAGAAATCTTCTATCTGCTGAATATGTTCCAGCTGCAGATGTCGTTAGAGCACCTCATATCACTCTTGAAGCTAAGGCTGTA
>CM067169.1:142111943-142174443 GCA_034093135.1 Erigeron breviscapus
GGGAAAGTACTTACAACACTTTACACTGATTACGAGGAAGACTTTTACTTTACACCTTTATCCAGTTAATAGAATTATCTATTAATAAAAGGTACAAAGTAGGTTAGGAACCTAGTACTATAAGTCACATCAAGTGACTTATATACTCTTCCTTGTGCAGCATGTAAGGAATTATGGTTTAATTCCTTAAATGCTCACAACCACATTTGTACGACATTGTCCATGTCATCATGAACTTTGTCTATAAATACAAAGTCTTCTCACAACTTGCAAAATGCTTGAACTATTGCATTGCAACTTGTGAGATATACTCTAAGCAAAACTTACGAGTATTTCCAAGTCATCTTGATCACTTGTATTTCGGGATTGTTTAGATATTTACACTTGGGTGTTTATCTTTGTTCCGCAACAATCCTTGTATTTGTTTATATATCAATAAATCAAATACATTAGAAAACAACGTGTCTCAATGCTACATACTTGATTATATTTATATATATCTTTATATAGTTTCTGCCATTTGTTCTTGCATTAATTCATATTGTCATTTGTTTCTTGTTATCCATATCTGGATCGTAAACTAAACTTGTCCATCAAGATTAGTTGTACTTGCCAGTCGGGTTTAGTCATTCGTCTTTATATTTGGGACTCACAATTGGTATCAGAGCAGCAAGGTTGAATTACTACAATTCTTTAACCTTTGATCTGCTAAGATGACTGACTTTGAACAAGGACCTGACCCTAATAATGCTACCCCACCCCCTGTCATCAACAACAATATACCCTCACACAACGTTCACGTACACTTTCCAACTAATCCTGTTCCCAAGTTTGATGGGAACAGTGAAAACTTTCAAACATGGAAAGCGTGCTTACTTAAGTATATTGCTGGTGTTGAGAGACATTTGCCAGACATTTTAAAAGATGGACCCTTTGTCCCTATGAATGCGTCAACTGTCGTCAGAAATGCCGATGGGACTCCTAGGCAGTCACCTAAGGAGAAGGATCATTGGTCTGAGGAAGATCATAGACTTGTCGACCTGGATACCAAGTTACAAAATATGATCTTGTACGCAGTTCCAGAAACCCTAATGCCCACTCTTGTTTTACTCGAGAATTCTAAATTAATGTGGGCGGAACTACTGACACAGTTTGAAGGCACTAATGAGACAATTGTCACAAGAAAAGTTGCTTTGAACAAAAGATATGAGTCTTTCTTTGCTATACCTGGGGAGTCTTTAACCCAAACTTACATTAGGTTTACAAATCTGGTAAACCAACTGAAAGCCCTAGGTGTAACCAAAGACAAAGAAATTTTGTTAGAAAAGTTTTGTGACATTTTACCTTCAAAATGGGAAAATCTAATCTTGGTCTTGAGACAAGGCAAAACATTACACAGTCATACTCTTGCTTCCCTTTATGGAGCTTTTAGGTATACTGAAGAGAACAAAGCTGAACGAGCTTTGGCTGAGCAGGATGCAAAGAACCATGTTTCGACAAGTTCTGGTATGGTTCAGTATTCTGAACCACAAAGCACTGCTCTACTATCTTCTGAGAATGACATTTTTGATTCAATGAAGAAGATGGCTTCTCAAATGTTAAAATCTGGTGTCTCTGCTAATGTCACTCATGATTGTGATGAGGATGACAATGATGATCTGGTTGCCATGCTGGCTAAAACGTTCAATCGTTTTAAGGCCAAATCAAATCGATCTGGCAAACCTTTTGCTTCCAGTGCTTCTATTGATAAGTCTAATCTTGAATGCTTTAAATGCGGCAAGAAAGGACATTTCATGAAGGAATGCAGATCTAGTCAACCTTCATCATCACAATCTGCTCCTAACCATTCTATTTTTCAGAAGTCTGATGACAGCTATAAGGCCAAATACAAGAAGTTGAAGGCTCATATGGCTCTTTTGGCACAAGACAACTCGAGCAACAGTTGCATGATTGCCAAGACTGAAAAGTGGGAAGACTCTGATGATTCATCTGATGATGAGGAGGAAGTTAGGGATATGTGTTTCATGGCACAAGAAGACCAAGGTCATTTGGTCAAAACTGATGTTGAATCTGGCCGCTGGGTGGATATAGTGATGAAAAAGGTCAGTAATTTTGGCTATGAAGAAGATGAGGAACACAAACTGGACCTTTTGGTTCTTTTAGAGGCTGACATCTCTTTTGTTGAGACAGTGCGTTCAGAAAGCCTAAAAATGTTTGAAAATAATACTTCTGAACTGAACGCCAGTCAGGCCAGATTAAAAGAACTGAAAGATGTTCATCTGGCCCTAAAAAGTTATCAATCAATGGTTGCCACTTTAGAGTTGGAAAAAGAAGAACTAAAAACCATCCTTGAAAAAGAACAAAAAATAATCAAATCTTGGATGAGTGCACCAAAACCAGATGCTGCAATTAAAAACACTTTTGCAAATCAAAAAACAGCATATGAATCTGGTGATCTTCACATGGCATCTATAATCACTGATTTAGATGCACTTCCAAAAGAAATGAAACCGGAAATTACTTTTCCTAAAGTTGGCAAACAAAAAATTGTAACTAATAAGGTCAAGGAACAATCTGAGGGAAATTCTGAAACAGCTCAGACAACTGGTTCAGAAAAGAAGGCTAAAACCAAAAAGCCATCTCCTCAGACTTCATCTAAGGTTCCAAAAGGACTAAAGAAGAAGAAAACTGTCTCCCCCACTGAGCCTTCTACCTCAGATTCTGGTAAGGCTCAGGTGTCTAATGTAGAATCTATGTTGTTAAGGTTAGAAAGTCAATTTCAACTATTGGCTAGACAAGTGCAGAGTTGTAATGCACGTTTAAAAAATGTTGAAACCACACCTCTTCAACCTAAACAAAATGCAAAACCTTTTTCTAAGAAAATCAAGCAAAAATCTGAGAAGAAAAAGGTTGAGCACCCCATCAAACCAACAACTTTTGTGTCAACTGAGATAATGACTGAAATCCCATTTGACCCTTCAGTTCCACACATACCAAAGAAATCTGAGACTGCTAAGGGAGAGTCTAGTGAACCCATCCAAAGATGGGTTCCCAAAAAGAACTAATCTTTGATTGTGTGCAGGGAGACCGAAAGAAGAACATATGGTTTCTGGACAGTGCTGCTGGCCGAACCATGACTGGTTATCAAACCCTGCTGGAGGAATATAGGGTGCAAGAAGGGCCCTCAATTGTTTTTGGAAATGATGGAAATGGAAAAACTGAGGGATATGGTGTGGTGAATAATGGTCAAGTCAAATTCACACGAGTTGCATATGTGAATGGTTTGAAATATAACCTGATCAGTGTCAGTCAACTTTGTGATGATGGCTTCAAGGTTCTATTTGATATTTCACAAGGCACCATATTCAACAGAGATGGAAAGGTAGTATTGGTTGCACCAAGGAAGGGAAACATTTATGTCATTGATATGAATCCATCTATCTCTGAACAATGTTTCTACACAAAGGCTGATGAAGACACAAACTGGTTGTGGCACAAGAGATTATCCCATCTGAACTTCAAAAACATTAATAAGTTGTCAAGAAAGCAACTTGTTGATGGGATACCCTCTATGTCTTTCAACAAAGACAAGCCATGTCCAGGTTGTGAAATGGGCAAGCAGAAAAGAGCTTCATTCAAAACTAAGCAAAGCTTTAGTATAACTGAACCTCTTCACTTGCTTCACATGGACCTTTTTGGACCAGTGAACGTTCAGACCAGAGCAGGAAAGAAGTACACCCTTGTCGTTGTAGATGAATATTCAAGATATTGCTGGGTGATTTTCCTCAAGTCTAAAAGTGAAGCTGCTGCTGAAATCATTGCTCTCATCAAACAAATTGAACTCAAGTACAAGCGAAAAGTTTGTCAGCTCAGAAGTGACAATGGCACTGAATTCAGAAATGCCACTCTGGAGTCCTTCTGCACTGAAACTGGCATATCTCAGAACTTCTCCTCAGCACACACACCAGACATAATAAGTTGTCAAGAAAACAACTTGTTGATGGGATACCCTCTATGTCTTTCAACAAAGACAAGCCATGTCCAGGTTGTGAAATGGGCAAGCAGAAAAGAGCTTCATTCAAAACTAGCAAAGCTTTAGTATAACTGAACCTCTTCACTTGCTTCACATGGATCTTTTTGGACCAGTGAACGTTCAGACCAGAGCAGGAAAGAAGTACACCCTTGTCGTTGTAGATGAATATTCAAGATATTGCTGGGTGATTTTCCTCAAGTCTAAAAGTGAAGCTGCTGCTGAAATCATTGCTCTCATCAAACAAATTGAACTCAAGTACAAGCGAAAAGTTTGTCAGCTCAGAAGTGACAATGGCACTGAATTCAGAAATGCCACTCTGGAGTCCTTCTGCACTGAAACTGGCATATCTCAGAACTTCTCCTCAGCACACACACCAGAGCAGAATGGTGTTGTAGAAAGAAAGAATCGTACGCTGATTGAAGCTGCAAGGAGTATGCTGAATGAATCTGGTCTTCCCAAGAATTTCTGGGCTGAAGCTGTTGCAACTGCTTGCTACACTCAGAACAGATCCATCTATGTCAAAAGACATAAGAAGACCTCCTATGAAGTACTCAGAAATAGAAAGCCTAATATTGGATACTTCCATGTATTTGGGTGTCCAGTATACATTCTGAATAACTCTAATCAGCTTGGAAAATTCGATGCAAAAGCTGATGAAGGGTACTTCCTAGGATATTCATCAAATCGCAAAGCCTTTAGAGTCTTTAACAAGAGACTTCAAAAGGTTGATGAGTCAATTCATGTTACCTTTGATGAATCCAACTCTGCAATCTTTAAAAATTCCATTTCTGAACCACCCTCAGAAAGTCCAATCAGTTTTGGTGATTCTGATCCCATTGCAGAATCTGATCAGTCACCTGAACATGTTTCTGAACATCTCCGTTCAGAACCAGAAAGAAACAAGCAAAGCAACATTCCATTCTATCCCTCAGTTAGTTTCAAACTACCTTCTGAACTAACTATTGGATCAGATGTATATGCTGCTACACCCATGATATCAGATTCCACTGAGCAACATCAATCTGAAGAATTTCATGATGCAAGTCATGATATGCAGGAAGAAGAAGAAGCTGAAGATGTATTTTCTGAAGCTCCTCCAGAAGTTACTCAGAGAAATTCTTGCACTGATATCATTTCTCACCCTGGTCAATACACTAAGTGGACTAAAGCGCATCCCATCGAGCAAATCATTGGGAGTTCCACTAGTGGGGTTCAGACCAGAAGAGCCACAAGCGATCAATGCTTAAACGTCAGTTTCTTATCTCTAATTGAACCCAAGAAGATTGACGAGGCTATGAAGGACCCAAGCTGGGTTGAGGCCATGCAAGATGAGCTCAACCAGTTCAGAAGAAACGATGTATGGGAACTCGTTCCTTGTCCCAGTAACCTGAAGAAGGAACCAATTGGGACAAGATGGGTCTTCAGAAACAAGATGGACGAAGATGGTCACGTCATTAGAAACAAAGCTAGACTTGTTGCAAAGGGATATGCACAAGAAGAGGGAATAGATTTTGATGAAACTTTTGCACCAGTTGCTAGACTTGAAGCTATCAGAATTTTCTTAGCTTTTGCAGCTCATCATCAATTCAAAGTCTATCAAATGGATGTCAAAAGTGCATTTCTGAATGGCGATCTAGAAGAAGTTGTGTATGTGCATCAACCACCAGGGTTCATCAATGAAGAAAAACCACATTGGGTGTACAGACTGAACAAAGCCTTATATGGTCTGAGACAAGCACCCAGAGCCTGGTATGATACTCTTACTAAACATCTTCTTAAAAATGGTTTTAAACGAGGTGCTATTGATAAAACTTTATTCATATTGCATGATAAAAGTGATATTCTTTTAGTACAAGTTTATGTTGATGATATTGTGTTTGGTTCTACTAATGAAAAGATGTGTGAAAAATTTTCAAAAATAATGTCTTCTGAGTATGAAATGAGTATGATGGGAGAACTGACATATTTTCTGGGACTTCAAGTAAAACAAAATGAAGATGGTATTTTCATAAATCAAGAAAAATATGTCAGAGATTTACTAAAGAAATATCAATTTGATTCTGTCTCATCAAAAGATACTCCAATTTCTGCTCCATTAACTTTGGATTCTGATCCACATGGAAAACCAGTGGACCATACAAAATATCGAGGTATGGTTGGTTCACTGATGTATTTAACTGAAGCACTTCAGAATATCAAAATATTTCAGTTGAATTTTAATGACTGAGATGGCTCAGATTCTTCTGAAACTGACCATGCTCAGAATTTGTTTTGTCATCACTGAAATACAAAAATCTTTTCAAGATATTTTTGATACTTGGCCAATTGTGTGTACACGTGGCATACTACATACTAGGTTTTTAACTTATTTGTGGTCATGCTTATGTATCGCACAAGTGGCGCCGTAAAAAGAGTAGAAAATGAGTACTTTTTATGAAAAAGTGTACAGGGTGGGGTCCCTCAAACGTCTCTGCATTAAATGCGGACGTGACCCCAGAAATTGTTTTAAATTGGAAAAATGCTTTTTGTTCCATCTTAAATACAAATTCCTTATTCATTCTTTCATTTACTTCGTTTCATTTACTCTCTAATCATCAATCTCTCTCTTATTTACTCTCTAATCATAAACTCTTCATATTTACTCTCTAAATTCATAATCTCTTCTTATTTACTCTCTAATCATCAATCTTCTCTTATTTACTCTCTAATCATCAACTCTCTCTTATTTACTCTCTAATCATAATCTCTCTCTTATTTACTCTCTATCATCAACTCTTCTTATTTACTCTCTAATCATCAATCTCTCTCTTATTTACTCTCTTCATACTCTTCTTATTTACTCTCTAATCATCAATCTCTCTCTTATTTACTCTCTAATCAAATCTCTCTCTTATTTACTCTCTAATCATCAATCTTCTCTTATTTACTCTCTATCATAATCTCTCTCTTATTTACTCTCTAATCATCAATCTCTCTCTTATTTACTCTCTAATCATCAATCTCTTCTTATTTACTCTCTAATCATCAATCTCTCTCTTATTTACTCTCTAATCATAACTCTTCTATTTACTCTCTAATCATCAATCTCTCTCTTATTTACTCTCTATCATCAACTCTTCTTATTTACTCTCTAATCATAATCTCTCTCTTATTTACTCTCTATCATAACTCTTCTATTTACTCTCTAATCATCAATCTCTCTCTTATTTACTCTCTATCATAACTCTTCTATTTACTCTCTAATCATCAATCTCTCTCTTATTTACTCTCTAAATTCATAATCTCTTCTTATTTACTCTCTAATCATCAACTCTTCTTATTTACTCTCTAATCATAACTCTTCTTATTTACTCTCTAATCATCAATCTCTCTCTTATTTACTCTCTAATCATCAATCTCTCTCTTATTTACTCTCTAATCATCAATCTCTCTCTTATTTACTCTCTATCATCAACTCTTCTTATTTACTCTCTAATCATAATCTCTCTCTTATTTACTCTCTATCATCAACTCTCTCTTATTTACTCTCTAATCATCAATCTCTCTCTTATTTACTCTCTAATCATAATCTCTCTCTTATTTACTCTCTAATCATCAACTCTCTCTTATTTACTCTCTATCATAATCTTTCTATTTACTCTCTATCATCAATCTCTCTCTTATTTACTCTCTAATCATCAATCTCTCTCTTATTTACTCTCTAATCATCAATCTCTCTCTTATTTACTCTTATCATAACTCTTCTATTTACTCTTAATCATCAATCTTCTCTTATTTACTCTCTAATCATCAATCTCTCTCTTATTTACTCTCTAATCATAATCTCTCTCTTATTTACTCTCTTCATCACTCTTCTATTTACTCTCTAATCATCAATCTCTCTCTTATTTACTCTCTATCATAACTCTTCTATTTACTCTCTAATCATCAATCTCTCTCTTATTTACTCTCTAATCATAATCTCTCTCTTATTTACTCTCTAATCATCAATCTCTCTCTTATTTACTCTCTAATCATAATCTCTCTCTTATTTACTCTCTAATCATCAACTCTCTCTTATTTACTCTTATCATAACTCTTCTATTTACTCTCTAATCATCAATCTCTCTCTTATTTACTCTCTAATCATAACTCTTCTTATTTACTCTCTAATCATCAATCTTCTCTTATTTACTCTTAATCATAATCTCTCTCTTCATTTACTCTCTATCATCAATCTCTCTCTTATTTACTCTCTAATCATCAATCTCTCTCTTATTTACTCTCTAATCATAATCTCTCTCTTATTTACTCTCTATCATAACTCTTCTTATTTACTCTTAATCATCAATCTTCTCTTATTTACTCTCTATCATCAATCTCTTCTTATTTACTCTCTAATCATAATCTCTCTCTTATTTACTCTTAATCATAACTTCTCTTATTTTCTTTCATACTTCTCTTCATTTACTCTCTAATCATCAATCTCTCTCTATTTACTCTCTATGAGAAAAGACTCAAAGGAGTCAATTTTAGGGAGGTTTTGGTCGCCACTGGCCATGGTGACATGGAGGATGAGAATGGTATTTTGAAGACCTCTGGACATATTTTCTTGTCTGGTTTTGGTACATGTTGGAGGTTCTTCTGGACGCAAATAGTGGAGAGTCTGGGTGGCAACCATGGAGGGTTGGACCAACTCTCACTACCCCAAGTTGAAATGGGGTATTATATCTGGAATGGAATGCAGGTAGACTTCGCTGAGATCCTCTTCTCTCAGTTGGTTACAAAATTAAAGGGGAAGAGAAGTATACACATTGCATTTCCAAGGTTTTTAAGCTTGTGCTTCAAAGATATACTCGGTGATGCTTATGGTGAAGCTGGACCAGATGCTTCTGTACCAGAATATAGCAGGGATTTCTCGAAGGCAACAATTACTGGAGATGAACCAGAACTCTCCTCTGCTATGATTCAGGTATTCTCTAAAACTGGTGCAGCCACACTAGCTGGCCCAGAAAGGACACTAAGTGGGCCACAAAAGAATGTGGGACCCGTTAGTGTGCCTACTATTGAAATTTCCAATTCTGGTGACGATGCAACTGCTGAAGCAGCTGTTGAACCAGAATCTGGTGAGGGTACTAGTGACCCAAACCAGGGCATATCTGACCAGATCGCACAAGTGAATGCCTTCTGGGATGACGATGAGCCACTTCAGGAGAATCTTGATTCTCTTGCCGATTTTGAGTTTGACGAGGGCTTACTGGAGGCGAATCAATCCGATTCTGAGCCAGCCCCCAGCCTCGCAAACGCCCCACCTCCTCCCCCAGAAATCCAAATCGATGAACCTTATGTACCACCACCACCATCTCACCAAAATCCTATCTTCCCACCTGGCACCAATCCCGCATACGTAACCGATCCTTCCTTCACACCTTCACTTCACTTTCTACACCCACAAATTCACCATGTACCACCACCAATAAACTATGATGCCCCTTCTGAAAAAGATCTAGATTCTGAAACTGAATCTGAGAGCCCTACTGATGTACAAATGAATAAGGTTTTACAAGGGCTGGGCAATTTACCTTTTGTGGCTCCTGCTTCTGCACAACCCCCACTTCCATTCAATATAGAAGCACAGTTAGAGAGAAACCAAACCGAAGTCCAAGGCCTTATTCGTAGGGTGGAGGACTTATCTAACTCTCTAACTGCCAACACTAGCTCCTTGGCTGATCTGAAAGGTGCTCAGATGTTCATTGGAACTGAGCTGACCAAAGTAGCTGGGAATGAAGGACTAGTGGTTGGAAAGTTGAATGAGCTGGTAATGACATGCAATAAGGTGAGCTCTGCAATCAGAGAAGCCTTCAGATTGACGAAGAGAGATGTTCAAGCTTCGGTTGTTGCGAACTTGACATCTGGGGTTGAATTGTTGAAGCAAGAGGTCATGATTGTTGGTAAGGAGGTACATGAGCTGGTTCAGAAGCCAAGCATTAATGAAAAAGAACTTGGGGCTTCTGTCAGTGCAAGTATAGTGGAAGATCTGAAGTCTGAGCTATCTCAGAATCTTGCTGCTCAGATTTCAGAGTCTGTATCTCAGAAGGTTGGTGAAGAAGTAAGGTTGATGATTGCTGAACTAACCAAGAACACTAATGATAAAGTGGAAAAAGCTGTTAATGAAGTAAAAAGCTCAGTTTCCATACTTGAAGGTGCAGTTCAGAATCAATCTAAGCAGTTGGAGGAAATTTTATCTTTTCTGAAGAAGGAACCTGTCACTGCTCCTCCTCCCCCTGCATCATTCACTGAAGATGATAGAAAGATGCTCAAAGAATTAAAAGATCAAGAGGCACTGAACCTTAGCTCTTCATTCAGGCTAAAGGCTCAGTTTGCCACAATGGCTAAAGGCATTTGTGAGTGCCTAGAGCAACAAAGTTGGAAACCTTTGCAGGCACTTAAAACTACTCTGGATTTATATGCTAAAATGCCTGCAGAGATTTCCAAAGGGGGAAGTGGTGTGCCTCTTGGGTTGCTGGCAAGTACACAAGAAATGATTCAGGCAACCAAGAAGCAGGCTGAGGTACCTTCTGGAAGTGCCTCAGTTCAGGGGGAACATGTTCAGACTTCTGAAGTTGTAAGGAAAGATAAAGGCAAGGCCAAGGAAGTAGAGGAACCAAAGAAGGTTGGTAAGGGTTCTGGACTGGTTGTTGGAGAGAATGTGGATGAACAAGGTTATCCACTCCACGATCCTAACGCTGATAGCAAGAAGTTGGAGACTTTGCAAAAGCAAGTCTCCAACCAATTCATAATGTGGAGTCAAAACAAAGAAAGGGAAAGGGTTCAGCACCAAAGCATGGGAACCCTAGATCATATTGATGCTGCATCTCTGGGTCTATCACTTGAACGTTTTCAGAAAATCAAACATGACCCAAGAGTGCAGAAGGCTGTGAAGGATATGTTAGATTATGAGTATGGGGTGAACTACTCTCAACTGGAACAAAAACTGGATCACCTAACTTTCAAGATGTCCATTCAAGACTTAGTAAAAAATAGAGAAATGGAGATGGCTAGAAAGAAGAAGGAGATTCTGGATGGAGTTCAGTATGTGGAGAGGGAGTTGTTCAGGCCACCAACAAAGCCAAGAACTGGAACAAGGACTCCAAAGAAAGATTCTCGTGATGTTGTCCATACTTCATTCAAACCAGTTTCTGATGATGCTGCTGAGCTCCAAAGAAAACATGAGAAGGACCAGTATGATCATTACATGACTCATCGATCACATCAGGCCAGAATTATTGATATTGATGTTATTAAGGCTGATGGATTGAAGCTGTTCGACTTGGTTGTGAAAAGAGAAGGAAGGGCCACTGAAGAATACTCCCAGGTTTCAGTTCATGAATTTGGCATATCTGAGCACAGGGAGATGATCCAAGTTCTTAAAGGAAAGCCTAAGTCTGCCTTGACTGGTGCATGGTTAGCAAGGATTCAGCAGAAGATGCAAGCCAAGGTGGAAATTGAAGCAAGGCTATTTGGCAAAAAGGATCAGTCTCCACTGAAGAGAAAACCTACTGAGGCTCCTTCTGGTTCAAGGCCTGCCAAGAAGTAGTTTTCTATTCAGAACTATCATGTACTTGTAAATATTTACATTTGTAACTTCCATTTTCAGTTTGTAATATACTAAACTACAATTGTGACAAATAAGTAGATGATAGGTTTAAGTTAGAAAAACACAAGTAAAATTCTGAGACATCAATGATCTATAAGATGTACTTAAGAAATTTTTACAACTTAAACAAAAACTTGCATTTCAGACTTACAAACATGTATAGATAGAAGTCTGAGATGCATGCACTATTTCAGAACAAATAGGGGGAATTTGTTAGGTCGAGAATCGACCATGTTTAATTTGTTCAGAAATAGCTTGAAGTTTAGTGAAGACATTGCTTCAGAATTCTGAGACGCCTCAGAATTCAGAACTCCTTCACTGAAGCTTCACTTCAGTTCAGATCTACGTATCAGAATACCATTCAGAATGAAGTCAAAGACTGAAGTCTGAAGAAGAGAATCATCTCAGAAGCGAGCATCAGAGTGATTCTACCAGATCGAAGACTGAAGCATCTCAGTGATAAAGTACTTACAACACTTTACACTGATTACGAGGAAGACTTTTACTTTACACCTTTATCCGGTTAATAGAATCATCTATTAATAAAAGGTACAAAGTAGGTTAGGAACCTAGTACTATAAGTCACATCAAGTGACTTATACTCTTCCTTGTGCAGCATGTAAGGAATTATGGCTTAATTCCTTAAATGCTCACAACCACATTTGTACGACATTGTCCATGTCATCATGAACTTTGTCTATAAATACAAAGTCTTCTCATAACTTGCAAAATGCTTGAACTATTGCATTGCAACTTGTGAGATATACTCTAAGCAAAACTTACGAGTATTTCCAAGTCATCTTGATCACTTGTATTTCGGGATTGTTTAGATATTTACACTTGGGTGTTTATCTTTGTTCCGCAACAATCCTTGTATTTGTTTATATATCAATAAATCAAATACATTCGAAAACAATGAAGGTCAAGGGCGGAGCCCATCAATCCATGGCGGAGCCATGGTGGCCAAGGGCGGAGCCCGTCAGTCCATGGCGGAGCCATAGTGGCTAAGGGCGGAGCCCGTTAGGTAGATCACCGATCACCGATCACCCCCTATGACCTATCACCCTCTATGATCTATCACACTATGACCTATCACCCTCAATGACCTATCACCCCCACCAGCTACCCTTTATGAATTTTCTTAAGGGCGAAGCCCGTTCCGAATCACAATTTCGTTTAACCTACACATGTGTAGGTTATGTGTAAGTACCAAAAAGAAAACGAAATTCATAAAGTCGGCAAAAGTATATCGAGTCGCATCTCCAATGAAATAGGACAAAATTATAAAACTACCCATGCTTTTTTTTCCATTTTTTTTTTTTTTTTTTTTTTTTTTTTTTTTTTTTTTTTTTTTTTTTTTTTTTTTTTTTTTTTTTTTTTTTTTTTTTTTTTTTTTTTTTTTTTTTTTTTTTTTTTTTTTTTTTTTTTTTTTTTTTTTTTTTTTTTTTTTTTTTTTTTTTTTTTTTTTTTTTTTTTTTTTTTTTTTTTTTTTTTTTTTTTTTTTTTTTTTTTTTTTTTTTTTTTTTTTTTTTTTTTTTTTTTTTTTTTTTTTTTTTTTTTTTTTTTTTTTTTTTTTTTTTTTTTTTTTTTTTTTTTTTTTTTTTTTTTTTTTTTTTTTTTTTTTTTTTTTTTTTTTTTTTTTTTTTTTTTTTTTTTTTTTTTTTTTTTTTTTTTTTTTTTTTTTTTTTTTTTTTTTTTTTTTTTTTTTTTTTTTTTTTTTTTTTTTTTTTTTTTTTTTTTTTTTTTTTTTTTTTTTTTTTTTTTTTTTTTTTTTTTTTTTTTTTTTTTTTTTTTTTTTTTTTTTTTTTTTTTTTTTTTTTTTTTTTTTTTTTTTTTTTTTTTTTTTTTTTTTTTTTTTTTTTTTTTTTTTTTTTTTTTTTTTTTTTTTTTTTTTTTTTTTTTTTTTTTTTTTTTTTTTTTTTTTTTTTTTTTTTTTTTTTTTTTTTTTTTTTTTTTTTTTTTTTTTTTTTTTTTTTTTTTTTTTTTTTTTTTTTTTTTTTTTTTTTTTTTTTTTTTTTTTTTTTTTTTTTTTTTTTTTTTTTTTTTTTTTTTTTTTTTTTTTTTTTTTTTTTTTTTTTTTTTTTTTTTTTTTTTTTTTTTTTTTTTTTTTTTTTTTTTTTTTTTTTTTTTTTTTTTTTTTTTTTTTTTTTTTTTTTTTTTTTTTTTTTTTTTTTTTTTTTTTTTTTTTTTTTTTTTTTTTTTTTTTTTTTTTTTTTTTTTTTTTTTTTTTTTTTTTTTTTTTTTTTTTTTTTTTTTTTTTTTTTTTTTTTTCCCTATGACCTATCACCCTCTATGACCTATCACACTATGACCTATCACCCTCAATGACCTATCACCCCCACCAGCTACCCTTTATGAATTTCCTTAAGGGCGAAGCCCGTTCCGAATCACAATTTTCGTTTAACCTACACATGTGTAGGTTATGTGTAAGTACCAAAAAGAAAACGAAATTCATAAAGTCGGCAAAAGTATATCGAGTCGCATCTCCAATGAAATAGGACAAAATTATTAAAAATACATAAAATCTAATGTAAATAAAGTAAGATTTTAAAAGTAATTTTACTATTATCATTTTTTTGAAAATTGGTAGATGAACAAGTAATCCACTTCCATTAATATATTATTCATAACATTTATTTATCTTAAAAATTGACTGTAAATTTATTTATTAACAGGGCAAAAAAATATACTGCTCAATCCATTATTCATTAGTTCTGAACTTTGGATATCTACTTGAAGAATGAGCGTTCTGATTAATCTCAAACTTTCAAGTAAAATCTACCCACTCAATGTTTCTGCTAGCTAAACATGCATGTAAGCTCATCTTTTTGGATGAAACATCTATCTTTATTTTTAATTACGTTCTTAACATCTTTCAGGATTATTTTTTGGTTATTTTTCTTTTGAGTTAATAAGACTTTTTAGCTTTCATATAGTTAAACTTTGATAATAATCTAATCTTCATAACAATATAAATCCGTCTATTTGACACGGGTCTAAAATCTAGTTATAGTATATATGGTATATATGGTAATGGCAATAATGGTAATGGTAACTAGTGGGATATACGCCCCGCGTTGCGGGGCATCAACGATCGTGTTGATATGGTTATGTGTGTACTTATGTTAAATCGACAACAGTTTAATGAAACACCATTTTATTATGGATATGTTTGTTTTAACAATTGTCATTACAAATTATATATGTCTAAAGGCAATACCACATTATTTCTAAAAGAAAACCAAAAATCAAAAGCAAACGAAATCAAAACAAAAGACTTGAAAGAAACAAAAAAGAAAACCAAAAATCAAAAGCAAACGAAATCAAAACAAAAGACTTGAAAGAAACAAAAAAGAAAACAAAACGAACATGTATATTTATTTTTGTTTTATAAAACTTGATAAAAGTTATACCATTAAAAAACACATATAAAACATAATCAATTCATATAACTTTCGTCAAATATTATCTAACACAAATAAAATTATTTAAGGTCAAAGTTACAAATGTTAAACTTTGAAAATTAAAAACATGACACTTCTAGTGGAACGGAAGGAGTATTGTATATCTTAATTATACGTTCTATCATATAAATATAAAACTAATTATTAAAAATACATAAAATCTAATGTAAATAAAGTAAGATTTTAAAAGTAATTTTACTATTATCATTTTTTTGAAAATTTTGTAATAAAACTTAAAAATCCTAAAACTTTACTTCCTGTCCATTTCCTTTAATATAGAAATTAATAATAAAACTTAAAAATCCTAAAACTTTACTTTCTTTCCATTTCCTTTAATATAGAAATTAATAATAAAACTTAAAAATCCTAAAACTTTACTTCCTGTCCATTTCCTTTAATATAGAAATTAATAATAAAACTTAAAAATCCTAAAACTTTACTTTCTTTCCATTTCCTTTAATATAGAAATTAATAATAAAACTTAAAAATCCTAAAACTTTACTTTCTTTCCATTTCCTTTAATATAGAAATTAATGTTTAATCAAATTTATGTAGGTGAGTAATTGTGATCATATATGAAAACTACTCCTAGGTCGGTTTGTAAATTCCCCCTCTATATATATAGAAGAGGGGTGACACGCAATCCAGAAAACCAATACGAATTAAGGATTTTATTTCGGCTACGTCTATTTCCAGTCATTCTTTACGTTTCTTTATGTTCCAATAAGTCTTCGTTAGGTTTTCGTCATAGGTCTTCTTTTAGTCGAATAATTAAAACTGTTTGCTTCAAGGAATTCTAGATGAAGAATCATGCCAGGTTTATATTAAAGTGTTAATGTTATGTTACATACATATTAAATTAATTGTAACTTTATATGTTACTAGTAATAGACCCGTCCGATGGACGGACTGAGTGTATGATTTTATATATATGAATATTGTTTATAAATCATTTTAATCAGATAGTACAACGATCCATTATATTAATAAAGTTACAAATGTTAAACTTTGAAAATTAAAAACATGACACTTCTAGTGGAACGGAAGGAGTATTGTATATCTTAATTATACGTTCTATCATATAAATATAAAACTTAAAAATCCTAAAACTTTACTTCCTGTCCATTTCCTTTAATATAGAAATTAATAATAAAACTTAAAAATCCTAAAACTTTACTTTCTTTCCATTTCCTTTAATATAGAAATTAATGTTTAATCAAATTTATGTAGGTGAGTAATTGTGATCATATATGAAAACTACTCCTAGGTCGGTTTGTAAATTCCCCCTCTATATATATAGAAGAGGGGTGACACGCAATCCAGAAAACCAATACGAATTAAGGATTTTATTTCGGCTACGTCTATTTCCAGTCATTCTTTACGTTTCTTTATGTTCCAATAAGTCTTCGTTAGGTTTTCGTCATAGGTCTTCTTTTAGTCGAATAATTAAAACTGTTTGCTTCAAGGAATTCTAGATGAAGAATCATGCCAGGTTTATATTAAAGTGTTAATGTTATGTTACATACATATTAAATTAATTGTAACTTTATATGTTACTAGTAATAGACCCGTCCGATGGACGGACTGAGTGTATGATTTTATATATATGAATATTGTTTATAAATCATTTTAATCAGATAGTACAACGATCCATTATATTAATAGAACAAAATTATGCAAACGAAATCAAAACAAAAGACTTGAAAGAAACAAAAAAGAAAACAAAACGAACATGTATATTTATTTTCTTCAAGAAAACTAAAAATATAAAAGAAACGAATACCAAAAAAGGAAAAATTGAGCAATAATATATATATATATATAGATATATGTATATATATATATATATATATATATATATATATATATATATATATATATATATATATATATATATATATATATATATATATATATATATATATATATATATATATATATATATATATATATATATATATATATATATATATATATATATATATATATATATATATATATATATATATATATATATATATATATATATATATATATATATATATATATATATATATATATATATATATATATATATATATATATATATATATATATATATATATATATATATATATATATATATATATATATATATATATATATATATATATATATATATATATATATATATATATATATATATATATATATATATATATATATATATATATATATATATATATATATATATATATATATATATATATATATATATATATATATATATATATATATATATATATATATATATATATATATATATATATATATATATATATATATATATATATATATATATATATATATATATATATATATATATATATATATATATATATATATATATATATATATATATATATATATATATATATATATATATATATATATATATATATATATATATATATATATATATATATATATATATATATATATATATATATATATATATATATATATATATATATATATATATATATATATATATATATATATATATATATATATATATATATATATATATATATATATATATATATATATATATATATATATATATATATATATATATATATATATATATATATATATATATATATATATATATATATATATATATATATATATATATATATATATATATATATATATATATATATATATATATATATATATATATATATATATATATATATATATATATATATATATATATATATATATATATATATATATATATATATATATATATATATATATATATATATATATATATATATATATATATATATATATATATATATATATATATATATATATATATATATATATATATATATATATATATATATATATATATATATATATATATATATATATATATATATATATATATATATATATATATATATATATATATATATATATATATATATATATATATATATATATATATATATATATATATATATATATATATATATATATATATATATATATATATATATATATATATATATATATATATATATATATATATATATATATATATATATATATATATATATATATATATATATATATATATATATATATATATATATATATATATATATATATATATATATATATATATATATATATATATATATATATATATATATATATATATATATATATATATATATATATATATATATATATATATATATATATATATATATATATATATATATATATATATATATATATATATATATATATATATATATATATATATATATATATATATATATATATATATATATATATATATATATATATATATATATATATATATATATATATATATATATATATATATATATATATATATATATATATATATATATATATATATATATATATATATATATATATATATATATATATATATATATATATATATATATATATATATATATATATATATATATATATATATATATATATATATATATATATATATATATATATATATATATATATATATATATATATATATATATATATATATATATATATATATATATATATATATATATATATATATATATATATATAATGTGAATATATAAACTTTATATATTCATTATATTATAGAAAAATAAATTAAAACTTTTTTTAAGATTTAATAGTTTAAAAAATATTTTACTTGATAATCTTGGAAGTTTTACAGTGACATCAAGTTTTGTTCGTAAACAAATAATTTATCTTATTAAGTTAACATTGTTAATTTTTGAGAAGCTGAAGTTAATTTACTGTACAGTTTATTTGTAGGAAAAACTGAAAAAGGCCAAGTTACATTTGATATTTAATAATGAAGCCTGATGTGAATCAGTTTATGACAGAAACTCGATTTCCAGTATGGACTCCATTTAGATTTGAGTTGCATAAACTTATTATAATTAGATTGTGGTGTAAAAGTTTTATGTTTATGTTGAAAGTTTCGGTAAAAAATATCAACTCTATAGATTATATATAATTATATATGTATTAACATAATATAATTAGCATTTGAAAGTGAATTCAACATGAATCTTAAGCGGATTATGTAGGTCAATTTCTGTTTGTTATCAGTTTAGATTATTGTAAAATAAAAAAAAGATTCTAAACAGTAAATTTGAAATTAAAGGTATCTATTTTATTAATAAAACAAAATAATGATAATTTAATGTTACCTTAAAAAAATCTTACATGAAATTTATTATATAATCTTTATTTATATATTGATGAATATAATTATATATTTCGAAAACAAAGAAATAGAAATATAGATATAGAATAATTTAATAATTTACTCTATTCTACAATAGCATAAAATTATATTTGTTCTTTAAGATTGCAACGTCTTAATCAATTATGTTGTAAATCGATAATTGTTATTATAACCTCTTTAAAATGATTAATCCGTATGATATAATATAGAGTTAATTACTTAAATGGTACCTAACGTTTGCGTGATAATACTGGTTTCATACATTTCCTTTCGATATTACTCGGATCATATCCAACGTTGTCAAAAGCCCACTCGGACCATACCTGAACCAAACGGCCGTCTGTTGACCGTCAAAAGCCCTCCACGTGACTTGCACCTGAGGGGTATTTTGGTAATTCGCGTCTATAGATGCTCTTAAATCCATTTAACCCAGATCTTCATATCTATTTTAACCCAGATCTTTCTTTTTTCTTCATATCTAAAATACATACATATACAAATCCAAACCCAAATACACATACATGATACATATACAAATCCAAACCCAGAAATTAACTCATATACAAATCCAAATTCATACAAAAGCTGGGTGGACGACGGCTTCTGGGTGGACGACGGCTAGGTGGTGGTGGCTGACGAGAAACGGGAGGATAAAGAGAAGAGTAGCTAAGTGGTGGTGGCTGACGATATCTAATTTTTTTCTACATAGAAAAAGTGCTTCAAATCAGATATTGACCGGGAAAAGCAAAAAAGGTAGGTTTTTGGCCGGAATGTACTTGGCCGGATCTAAATTCCTCGCTTATTCTCTTATACTCCGGCCATTTCACCATCGTCACAACTGGCGGGTATTGATCTAGAAAAGCTTGAGTTTTTCTAGGGTATTATGATTTTCTTTTCTTTTATCATCACTGATTTGTAACACATAAAGAAGATGAAATCGAAATAATTGATTTTGAACTTAGTGGATGAGTGGTTTGGTTGGCTGTGATGACCGGATCATGGGTCGGGTTTGGGATCATCATCAGCATCAATGTTTTTCTTTCATAAATATATGTATGCATAAATATAGTGATTTATTTTGACCCAAGTCGTCTCTCTCTGCCGCTGCTTCTCTCTCAAATTTAAACCCACCATCGATAACTGTATCTATATTCTGGAAGTATATGCCCTGTGGATATATTTCATTATATTATAAATAAATAGTCTGGAAATTTTTATTATGTTAAGCTGCAGTAGATACATCCATCCTTATAGTTGTGAAATATATATCTATATATATTGACAGGAGGAGGAGAGATTGAGAGAAAGTTGTTAAAGAAGAAGAAGGAGAAGATGTCGACGGCTTATTTGTTATTGATTTATTGTTCATATAAGTTAAGCTTGATGCTTTAATTATGCCTCAATAACTTCGTGTCCAATGAAAGTATGAAAACATGGATCTCGATATTGTTTGTGAAATTACATTTTTACCCCTCACGTGCAAGTCACGTGGGGGGCTTTTGACGGTCAACAGACGGCTGTTGGGTCCAGTATGGTCCGAGTGGAGTTTTGGAAACGTTGGGTATGATCAGCGTAATATCGAAAGAAAAGGTTTGAAACCAGCAATATCGCGCAAACGTTAGGTACTATTTAAGTAATTAACTCTTTATAGTTTCTTAGGTAAGTGATTAGTTTTACTTTTCTTCATATTTTGCTTGTAGATGTATCACTTCACGGTGCATGGGGTTGAGAGGTCGAAATCTCAGCCTTCTTTTTTGGGCCCCAGTGGCTTATACATTTGGTCATGTGAATAAGCAGACATGCCAAATGTGGGTAAACAGTGTGAACACTTATCTAAGCATGGAAATCGACCGACCTAAGAATCTTCTGGTATGTTTGGATGAAAAATCTTTCTTATGATTATATATGGGTGCATAATCTTCTTTAGATAGTTAGTTTCATACCTGCTGTCATGCTTTGAGCGATTTCTACTTTCGCTGCACATATTTTTGGTCACATTACCTGTTATCACTATAATTAATCAAAATGTGCTAAAAGCGTGAACATGTAATTAAAAAATTACCATAATAATATTAGAAAGGATACACATACCAAATATAGTTCTCTAAATAACGCTCCATTCTCCTTATATGTAATGTAATTACATAGAACGAATAATAATACAACTTAATTTCTCTGCGCTCAATGATAGTTGATCATCGTGATTTGGATCACGATTTCTCCCATCAAAAGCTTCGATCAGTCCTAGCATCAAAACCCGCCAACAATCAATTCGTAAGTCTGTTTTCTCTTAGAAGCTCCGTGCAGTAAAACAAAAATTTTAAAAGTCACCATGAAAGAGGTTGAGGATTTAGTAAAAGAATCAATTGAAAACTTTGAAAATAATATAATTCCCATGATCGAACCATCGCTGCCAGTTTTCGACGACTTAATTAGGTTTCGCAATATGATAGAAGATGTTTTGCCCCTAGCACTTGTAGACCCACCTCTTACCATAACCGCTTTCGACTCCATATCATGGATTTGTCGAAAGACAATCGATGATTTGGCTAGTGCAATGGGTTATGAAAAGTCTTACATAACTAAATTATTGAGGGCTTACCTAGACTCTGAAAAACCACGGGTTGCAAAATTAAAGGAGTTATTTCGAGATGAAGTCGAAGTTGAAGCTAAAGATGAACTTAACCCCGTTGTTTTAGAAATTGAAGGGGAAGACGAGGATGTTCGCCTCCTTCATGAACGAGTTGCAAAATTAAAGGAGTTTTTGCGGGAAGGAGTTTATGATAAGGATGTGACCGGGTTTGGTAATGATAAGAGCAATAAGGATTTTTGGTTTGAGATTGGGGGTAGTGGTAAGTTGGCTATGACGGTTAGCAAGGTATCGGAAATTCAGGTACCTATTCTGAAGGTCATTCATCGTATGATTACTTATTGTTTTTTGGTTCGTTCTGATCATAATGATAAAGTTTCGCCTACTGATGTCTGGTTAATGAGGTTATTCTACGAGGGCTCTCCGTACACTTATGCTTGTGCGCCATATGTTCTGGCTAAGTATCTTGTTTCCCATAAGGATCGGGGGATAGTTTGTGGGAATTTCATCGCTCATGTTTACGCTATGTTGGGATATGATACAGCAAGAAATACCAGGGCTCTGGTTAGGATTCCTTGTGCTCGTTTTGGTTTGGGTGACTTAGCAGGGTTTGGTTTGATTTATGAGGTGGATGGTCAGGATGTTTTTATTGGTGATTTGCCTGAAGATCAGAGGCCTGTTGGGAAAAGGCGTCGGGAGGATGGTTCTAGTGCACCCAAGTTTGCGGGAGGTTCTTCTTCATCATCTGCTTTTGATTTCTCTTCTTTGCAGGGGTCGATTTTTGGCTTGGAGAGTACTACGGACATGTTGCTTGATAATGCCCGGACGGTTAATAGTATGCTTGGTGCGCCATATGTTCTGGCTAAGTATCTTGTTTCCCATAAGGATCGGGGGATAGTTTGTGGGAATTTCATCGCTCATGTTTACGCTATGTTGGGATATGATACAGCAAGAAATACCAGGGCTCTGGTTAGGATTCCTTGTGCTCGTTTTGGTTTGGGTGACTTAGCAGGGTTTGGTTTGATTTATGAGGTGGATGGTCAGGATGTTTTTATTGGTGATTTGCCTGAAGATCAGAGGCCTGTTGGGAAAACGTTTTTAGTTGTGATATGACACCGGTTAGAGAGTGGTGTCTTGAGTTTTTGAGTACCCTTAGGGTAGATACAAATTTGAAGTTTGATGATTTTTTTACAAGGAAAGTAATTCACTTTCGTGCTGGGGGTACTCAAAGGCATTGCACAGTGCCTGAGTTTGCCTATTTGACTGGGATGGTTTCGGGGAATGAGTTAACTGAGATTAATGCTTATGAGTTTTTGCGGGAAGGAGTTTATGATAAGGATGTGACCGGGTTTGGTAATGATAAGAGCAATAAGGATTTTTGGTTTGAGATTGGGGGTAGTGGTAAGTTGGCTATGACGGTTAGCAAGGTATCGGAAATTCAGGTACCTATTCTGAAGGTCATTCATCGTATGATTACTTATTGTTTTTTGGTTCGTTCTGATCATAATGATAAAGTTTCGCCTACTGATGTCTGGTTAATGAGGTTATTCTACGAGGGCTCTCCGTACACTTATGCTTGTGCGCCATATGTTCTGGCTAAGTATCTTGTTTCCCATAAGGATCGGGGGATAGTTTGTGGGAATTTCATCGCTCATGTTTACGCTATGTTGGGATATGATACAGCAAGAAATACCAGGGCTCTGGTTAGGATTCCTTGTGCTCGTTTTGGTTTGGGTGACTTAGCAGGGTTTGGTTTGATTTATGAGGTGGATGGTCAGGATGTTTTTATTGGTGATTTGCCTGAAGATCAGAGGCCTGTTGGGAAAAGGCGTCGGGAGGATGGTTCTAGTGCACCCAAGTTTGCGGGAGGTTCTTCTTCATCATCTGCTTTTGATTTCTCTTCTTTGCAGGGGTCGATTTTTGGCTTGGAGAGTACTACGGACATGTTGCTTGATAATGCCCGGACGGCTAATAGTATGCTTGGTCGTGTTTTGGATCAGCAGGAGCATTTTCGTCCTATGTGGCAGAGGCAGTATGAGCAGCAGTATGAGCAGCAGTACGGAGATGTGGCGGAGGATGAGCGCCCTGAGCTTCCTACCTATACTCCTCGAGAGATAATACCTCCTAGTCAGGGTACTTTTGATTACCTTTTTCCTCAGCAGGAGGAGTATACTTACCAGCCTCCCCAGTTTGATCCTTCCACCCAGGCTACAGGTTTTGGTACTTATACCGGTGCACCTCGATATGGAGGTGATTTCTTTAGTTACCATACGCCACAGGGAGACGAGGCTGGAGGTCGATCCACGATGGGTATTCCTAACATTGTTCCTAGTGGAGATTGGTTTGCAGAGGCCCGTAATCCTGATGGAGCAGATAGTGTTCCTTCCTGTTTTCCTCCTCCATGATATCTTGATATTGATGATGGTGAGTTTGTTGATGGCGGTGCCGGTTACCTTGGGCATTGAGTCATCGTGTTTATGTTGGTTTGATCTTGGCGCTTCGGACATTGTTGGTTGCTTGGTTGCATGTCTCATTTCTATTTTTATTTTTCATTTGGTTTGTAATTGCCTTTGTTGGCACCTAAACGATTTCCTTTTCCGCATTTAGTTTAGTTATTTGATTTTGTATGGTTGAACAATAAGTATGGGGGGGAGGTAAATAGGCGAAAGCCGGATGAATTTTGAGACATTTTTGAACTTTTGCTTGCTTGTCCATATAGTTGAATTACTTTTGTCACTTAAGATTTAATCATACTAGTAATTGAACTATAAATTCCTTTGGTTAACACTTTCTAAATTCGTGAAATGTGTTTTGAGTGATCGATTAGGCAAATCCTTTCTGGATTGATTACATGACTAGCACACTTCTATCCCAAAACACCAAATATGTAAGGATCTTGATTCATTTATAGATTGGTTAGGTGTTACGGTTTTGGTTTGGTTAGTCTTGTAAATTTGTCCCTCTCGTAGGCTTTTGGATTTATCCGGAAGTAAGGGTCTCTTTTAGAGCTCTGAGCTATGATGTGCAAGTTTGAGGTTAATTCACTCCATTTCCGTTTATTGGGGGTAGATTGATGTCGTCATGATTATAGATGAAGCCTAGATTATTCTAATTAGTAAGAGTTTTGATTTGTCAACATGTTTCAAAGTTATAAAAAGGGGATACCAATTAGGCAGGGTAAAAGTAGTTCATAAAAAAAAAAAAAAAAAAAAAAAAAAAACGAACTTGGACTGTCAGTTGGTATTTCCTTCATTTTTGTCAAATCAAGTTAAGTTGGTAGTTAGTTTAAAACCAACAAAAGGATTCTTGAATTGTTCATATTTTCGTTTGAAGTTGGCAATGTTCGTTTAAGCCAACATTGGTAAGACATGGTGGTTAGAAGTCGTTTGAAGGTAGTACACCACAATGGTGTCGGTTTTTATCGGTCTATTGGGGGAGTAGTGTCGGGAGAACGTCTTTTGGACTTTGGATAGATGGCAACTAGTGATATGGGTTGTGTTGGACTAGACTATTTGTAAAACTTTGTTAATTGTTTGTGTTATCTCTTTTTGACACCGATTATATCCAGAATTTCCATACACAATTGTTAATGACCCTTGTAAGCCTTCAGAAATGTACATTACAACCGTTTAATTACCTCTTTTGATAGACGTTTATGGTGCTTGCGCCGTGACGATGAAGGAACGATTCTAGTACAAGCCTATGGTTAAAATATATGCATCACGACTAGGCTTTGAGTGATTGATATAATATTTCAACCCAATAGTTTGTTAGTTGGAGAAAGTTAGTTGAGATGTTCTTCTTTCATTTGATTAAAGTGCTTAGTCGTGTTTTCGAGGCTTGTAGATCATTCGAATATTGTCAAACATTTCAATTTTCATTAAAAAAAAAAAAAGAATGAAAAGATTGAAAATCAGAAGAAAAAGAAAAAAAAAAAAAAAAAAAAAAAAAAAAAAAAAAAAAGAAAAAAAAAAAAAAACGAACTTGGACTGTCAGTTGGTATTTCCTTCATTTTTGTCAAATCAAGTTAAGTTGGTAGTTAGTTTAAAACCAACAAAAGGATTCTTGAATTGTTCATATTTTCGTTTGAAGTTGGCAATGTTCGTTTAAGCCAACATTGGTAAGACATGGTGGTTAGAAGTCGTTTGAAGGTAGTACACCACAATGGTGTCGGTTTTTATCGGTCTATTGGGGGAGTAGTGTCGGGAGAACGTCTTTTGGACTTTGGATAGATGGCAACTAGTGATATGGGTTGTGTTGGACTAGACTATTTGTAAAACTTTGTTAATTGTTTGTGTTATCTCTTTTTGACACCGATTATATCCAGAATTTCCATACACAATTGTTAATGACCCTTGTAAGCCTTCAGAAATGTACATTACAACCGTTTAATTACCTCTTTTGATAGACGTTTATGGTGCTTGCGCCGTGACGATGAAGGAACGATTCTAGTACAAGCCTATGGTTAAAATATATGCATCACGACTAGGCTTTGAGTGATTGATATAATATTTCAACCCAATAGTTTGTTAGTTGGAGAAAGTTAGTTGAGATGTTCTTCTTTCATTTGATTAAAGTGCTTAGTCGTGTTTTCGAGGCTTGTAGATCATTCGAATATTGTCAAACATTTCAATTTTCATTTAAGATTAAAACTGCTTAACCACTCTTCCTTGTTTTCCTACTTTCGTGGTTTAGCTTCTTTTTGATTATTGTCATGTTTCTGCAATTGAGAACCAAGGGAAAGTTTGTTTTGAAATCTGAATTTGCTTGAGGACAAGCAAAGCTTAAGTATGGGGGAATTTGATATGTCCATTTATATGTATAATCCCATATCGTTTCTAAGTCATTTTACGCTTAATGATGTGCAAATTACATGTATATTCGATGCTTTGATGGTATTGTTAGTGATTGCAGGCTTAGAACAGGTAAAATGGTTAAAAATAGCTTGTGGATGGCTAAAAGATGCATTAGGATGGTTCGTGTACTAGTACGAGAAGAAACGAGTTGGAAATCACAAGTTTTGCAGAGGAAGTGGTTGAGTGCGTCGCACCTGTAGGTCGGTTCAGCAAGGGCTTTTTAGTAACACTATAAATAGAAGACCAAAACCCTCCCATTCGAGACACTTCGACTTTCAGGCGATTTTAGGGTTTCTTGAGGCAATATTCAGCAGCTTTTACCTTCTCCAAGATCTAAGGGTTGCTCAAGAGTTTCAAGGCATTCAATCATCGATTTCTTTAGCTTTTCATTGTCTTTCACACTTTGGTACAAGATGTTTATTCTTTCTTTTGCTATTTGTGACTTATTTATGATTATGTCAGGCTAAACACTTCATCATCTACTGAGATGAAATGACACAATGAATATTGGTTGCATATTATTTTGAATTCAAGTTGATTATTAAACGTTTCATCAAGATCTTAATGTATTGAATTCTTATCATTTATTCTATTGTTTGTTGATAATGTATAAATGGTTTTAATGGTAGTTAATTCCCGGAGTGCATTGTTCTAGTTGATTTGGTAGAATCAATAGGTGTTAATTCGTGGTAGCGAGTTGGTAAACAACAATAGGTAAGAGAGTTCAATGTGTTAACGGTTTGGTAGAATCGATAGGTGAAATTGTTTAATCATAACAAAACAAATTAATCAGATAGGGAGATCTTAATAGGGAAGGTGGTAGCCGGATCTTTAGGATTGAATTAATTGGTTAATGAGTTCGGGTAGGGTAATGAGCTAGGAGGCCTACTAGTGAGTTCCTTGTCTTAACTTAGTTATCGGAATCAACATATTTGAATTTCCATACTTGAAGGTGCAGTTCAGAATCAGTCTAAGCAGTTGGAAGAAATTTTATCTATTCTGAAGAAGGAACCTGTCACTGCTCCTCCTCCCCCTGCATCCTTCACTGATGAAGATCGCAAGATGCTCAAAGAATTGAAAGATCAAGAAGCACTGAACCTTAGTTCTTCATTTAGACTAAAGTCTCAGTTTGCTACCATGGCTAAGGGCATATGTGAGTGTCTAGAGCAACAAAGTTGGAAACCTTTGCAGGCACTTAAAACTACTCTGGATCTATATGCTAAAATGCCTGCAGAGATTTCCAAAGGGGGAAGTGGTGTGCCTCTTGGGTTGCTGGCCAGTACACAAGAAATGATTCATGCAACCAAGAAGCAGGCTGAGGTACCTTCTGGAAGTGCCTCAGTTCAGGGGGAACATGTTCAGACTGCTGGAGTTGAAAGGAAAGATAAAGGAAAGGGCAAGGCCAAGGAAGCAGAGGAACCAACGAAAATTGATAAAAGCTCTGGTCTGGTTGTTGGTGAAAATGTTGACGAACAAGGATATCCACTCCACGATCCTAATGCTGATAGCAAGAAGTTGGAGACTTTGCAAAAGCAAGTCTCTAACCAATTCATAATGTGGAGTGAAAACAAG
This sequence comes from Erigeron breviscapus, assembly GCA_034093135.1. NCBI lineage: Eukaryota > Viridiplantae > Streptophyta > Magnoliopsida > Asterales > Asteraceae > Erigeron > Erigeron breviscapus. The sequence continues at coordinate 142,140,398 of CM067169.1, forward strand.
GAGAGGGAAAGGGTTCAGCACCAAAGCATGGGAACCCTAGATCATATTGATGCTGCATCTCTGGGTCTATCACTTGAACGATTTCAGAAAATCAAACATGACCCAAGAGTGCAGAAGGCTGTGAAAGATATGCTTGATCATGAGTATGGGGTGAACTACTCTCCACTGGAACAAAAGCTGGATCACCTAACTTTCAAAATGTCCATCCAAGACTTAGTGAAGAATAGAGAAATGGAGATGGCCAGAAAGAAGAAGGAGATTCTGGCTGGAGTTCAGTATGTGGAAAGGGAGTTGTTCAGGCCACCAACAAAGCCCAGAACTGGAACAAGGACTCCAAAGAAAGATTCTCGTGATGTTGTCCATACTTCATTCAAACCAATTTCTGATGATGCTGCTGAGCTCCAAAGAAAACATGAGAAGGACCAGTATGATCATTACATGACTCATCGATCACATCAGGCCAGAATTGTTGATATTGATGTTATTAAGGCTGATGGATTGAAGCTGTTCGACTTGGTTGTGAAAAGAGAAGGAAGGGCTACTGAAGAATACTCCCAGGTTTCAGTTCATGAATTTGGCATATCTGAGCACAGGGAGATGATCCAAGTTCTTAAAGGAAAGCCTAAGTCTGCCTTGACTGGTGCATGGTTAGCAAGGATTCAGCAAAAGATGCAAGCCAAGGTGGAAATTGAAGCAAGGCTATTTGGCAAAAAGGATCAGTCTCCACTGAAGAGAAAACCTACTGAGGCACCTTCTGGTTCAAGGCCTGCCAAGAAGTAGTTTTCTATTCAGAATATCATGTACTTGTAAATATTTACATTTGTAACTTCCATTTCAGTTTGTAATATATAAAGTTGCAATTGTGACAAATAAGTAGATGATAGGTTTAAGTTAGAAAAACACAAGTAAAATTCTGAGACATCAATGATCTATAAGATGTACTTAAGAAATTTTTACAACTTAAACAAAAACTTGCATTTCAGACTTACAAACATGTATAGATAGAAGTCTGAGATGCATGCACTATTTCAGAACAAATAGGGGGAATTTGTTAGGTCGAGAATCGACCATGTATAATTTGTTCAGAAATAGCTTGAAGTTTAGTGAAGACATTACTTCAGAATTCTGAGATGCCTCAGAATTCAGAACTCCTTCACTGAAGCTTCACTTCAGTTCAGATCTACGTATCAGAATACCATTCAGAATGAAGTCAAAGACTGAAGTCTGAAGAAGAGAATCATCTCAGAAGCGAGCATCAGAGTGATTCTACCAGATCGAAGACTGAAGCATCTCAGTGATAAAGTACTTACAACACTTTACACTGATTACGAGGAAGACTTTTACTTTACACCTTTATCCAGTTAATAGAATTATCTATTAATAAAAGGTACAAAGTATAGGTTAGGAACCTAGTACTATAAGTCACATCAAGTGACTTATATACGCTTCCTTGTGCAGCATGTAAGGAATTATGGTTTAATTCCTTAAATGCTCACAACCACATTTGTACGACATTGTCCATGTCATCATGAACTTTGTCTATAAATACAAAGTCTTCTCACAACTTGCAAAATGCTTGAACTATTGCATTGCAACTTGTGAGATATACTCTAAGCAAAACTTACGAGTATTTCCAAGTCATCTTGATCACTTGTATTTCGGGATTGTTTAGATATTTACACTTGGGTGTTTATCTTTGTTCCGCAACAATCCTTGTATTTGTTTATATATCAATAAATCAAATACATTAGAAAACAACGTGTCTCAATGCTACATACTTGATTATATTTATATATATCTTTATATAGTTTCTGCCATTTGTTCTTGCATTAATTCATATTGTCATTTGTTTCTTGTTATCCATATCTGGATCGTAAACTAAACTTGTCCATCAAGATTAGTTGTACTTGCCAGTCGGGTTTAGTCATTCGTCTTTATATTTGGGACTCACAATATTCGATGCTTTGATGGTATTGTTAGTGATTGCAGGCTTAGAACAGGTAAAATGGTTAAAAATAGCTTGTGGATGGCTAAAAGATGCATTAGGATGGTTCGTGTACTAGTACGAGAAGAAACGAGTTGGAAATCACAAGTTTTGCAGAGGAAGTGGTTGAGTGCGTCGCACCTGTAGGTTGGTGCGTCGCATATATTGATCAGGAAGTTGGCCAGATTTTGCAAGAAGGGAGTGCGACGCACCTGAAGGGTGGTGCGCCGCATAAGTTGATCAGAAAAGTTGGAATTCTGAGAAAGAAGCAAGGTGCGCCGCACCAAACATGTGGTGCGCCGCATATCGGGCAGATGCAATTTTTGGAAACAAGCCAGGTGCGCCGCACCTGGAGCTTGGTGCGTCGCACCTGTAGGTCGGTTCAGCAAGGGCTTTTTAGTAACACTATAAATAGAAGACCAAAACCCTCCCATTGGAGACACTTCGACTTTCAGGCGATTTTAGGGTTTCTTGAGGCAATATTCAGCAGCTTTTACCTTCTCAAGATCTAAGGGTTGCTCAAGAGTTTCAAGGCATTCAATCATCGATTTCTTTAGCTTTTCATTGTCTTTCACACTTTGGTACAAGATGTTTATTCTTTCTTTTGCTATTTGTGACTTATTTATGATTATGTCAGGCTAAACACTTCATCATCTACTGAGATGAAATGACACAATGAATATTGGTTGCATATTATTTTGAATTCAAGTTGATTATTAAACGTTTCATCAAGATCTTAATGTATTGAATTCTTATCATTTATTCTATTGTTTGTTGATAATGTATAAATGGTTTTAATGGTAGTTAATTCCCGGAGTGCATTGTTCTAGTTGATTTGGTAGAATCAATAGGTGTTAATTCGTGGTAGCGAGTTGGTAAACAACAATAGGTAAGAGAGTTCAATGTGTTAACGGTTTGGTAGAATCGATAGGTGAAATTGTTTAATCATAACAAAACAAATTAATCAGATAGGGAGATCTTAATAGGGAAGGTGGTAGCCGGATCTTTAGGATTGAATTAATTGGTTAATGAGTTCGGGTAGGGTAATGAGCTAGGAGGCCTACTAGTGAGTTCCTTGTCTTAACTTAGTTATCGGAATCAACATATTTGAATTGGCTTTAACCTTAATGCAACCAAAATGAAATGTGTCATGGAGTCGAGGTAGATGATCTTTTAAATTCTTGTTTTAAACAACAAAATTCTCTTGCGATTAATCCTACGGGATTACTAACAATCTTAACTAACTTTTGCAACGTGGCAATTCGGCCATAAAACCCCCTTATTTTTGTATCATTGTATTTAACAATTGCTTATAAAAGTCCTTGTGTTCGACCTCGTACTTACCAAGTAACTATATTGCATACGAACGGGTACACTGCCCGCAAGTGTGTAGTAGACAGTAGCTAGGTAGTTCGTGTTATAAATTTAAGACTCGAAATTACACATCACTCTCCATTTTTTAATTCAATTAATTGTTTAACAACTAGCTCCATCTTGCTTTAAACAGATCAACATATTTGAATTGGCTTTAACCTTAATGCAACCAAAATGAAATGTGTCATGGAGTCGAGGTAGATGATCTTTTAAATTCTTGTTTTAAACAACAAAATTCTCTTGCGATTAATCCTACGGGATTACTAACAATCTTAACTAACTTTTGCAACGTGGCAATTCGGCCATAAAACTGGGGTCCGGGATCCTATGACATCTGCATTGCAAATTATTATGGGTAAAAGGGTATGCCTTGATATAGCTCAAGTCGTGAGATAGGAAACATCACACATATCAAAGAACAAGCCTCATGTACGATATGCAGCTTCGTTCGCTGGGTACGATCTTATTTGACTTTCTTTCTAGAAAATGGAAACCATCCATCCTATTTGTGAATTTTTAAGTCTCTTTTATGTTTGGAGAGAAAAGAGAAGTGTAAATTCAGAATAAAGGTGGCAATATCCACCCATTTACTTCTGAATGAGTTGATTTTGGTTATGATTTTATCACAAACGTGTCAAATGGGACATATTAAAATATTTTAGCTGCAAGGAAAACAGGTTAAATGGGTTGAAAGTTATCCAAAGTGTATTTTCAAATTTTATAGCTCTCTGAGTCATATTCTGTTCAAAAAGTTGTGTAATCACATCTAACAGGTTTTCTATTTTCAGAGATTTGACTATTATTTTCTCCTGTGGGTTACACCAGTTAACCCAACCCCTTTTCATCTGCACTATAATCAAACACGTTTCAATCTGTCACCCAACCCGACCATTTTGCCACCTCTAGTTAAAAGAACAGAGAAATGGGAAAGAAAATGTAGTAATTTTTTCTTTGTTTCTTTGATCATTCCAGTTATGGATTCTATGGAGATGTCATTACAGAGAGTGAAAAATATCGGTGGATGGGGCCAAAACGATATATGATTATGCAGGAACAAAAGTATTCCTCAGGCACAGGTATTGAGTCACCTGACTACATATTTGTAAATCTAATTCAATAGCTATACTATATTTAATTCGACTTAGCTGTGTTCATTTATAAGGTCATATGAGGCGAAAGTAGCATATATAAAAGCTGATTCAGACAAAACGAATGTGGTTGCAATGTAAGAAGGATTAAGGCTTTTTAGGGATTATCTAAGGAGCTGGAAATACCGACTTGTTGGACCAAATGTGATATTTGTAACACTACTTCAATAGATAAATCTGACCCGCATCAAGAATCAAATTGGGTAAGAGTTAAAGGACGATTTCTTAGCATTGGGGCTGCTGTAATCTCTTGTCGTAATGAAAAAGTACCTGACGGAGTGACGGCTTGGTTGCTCACGCACACCTTTCAGATGGCTTCCTACATCTTGTTTTGATCAAAGATTGCCCTCGTGCATTTTATCTATGGTAAAAACATACGTCTACATGCTGTTTGATGCATAGTTTATATTTTTAACTAAACTGAATAAATGGACCCAGAAAGAGTGAACAGATGAGCTCAAACTGGGTCTGAAGCCAGGTGAACAGTTGGTTCCACACTTGTACACATATAGTGGTGGTAAGGGGCAGGTTGGGTAACAAATCAAAATCGGTTCGTAAACTGGGTCAGGAACAGCCGGATTGACATGCAAACTCTAGTTTTTTGAACTTTGGACATAATTAATGTTTTAGATATGATTATAGAATAGAAACTATGATCTCAAAAGAAATTTGTTTAATAAGGGGATTTAGCTATTTAGGAGGTTGCGTTTGTGTATCCATTTGAATACAATTTGGGGAAGTTTCAGCCCATTTGACCAGTGTCTTTTTTCATTTAAAGTGTTTACATCTTACCCATTTGATCTATTTATAAGCAAATTGACCTCTTTATCGAAATTGTCGCTTTTAAATTTGATTAACTATTATTGTTTTGATATTTGTAGGCATCTCACGCAGTTAGCAAGAAAGGGTGGAACCCCCCTGAATTTCGACTTCGTCGAACACCATAAAGTACGAGTTTTTTATTAACACTTTCTGATTAAACAACCATATCTAAACAATCTCTAAATCAAAATCCATATCAAATTGACATTCAGGAATTATTCTCCACAACTTCATCACCATATCAAATCGACACTTACCAAAGATGCTGTAGATCGGAGAAAGGTAGATCAAACCACCTGAAACCACCAGCCATCGTCGCCGGTCATAGACGCAATGATGATAAAGATGATGGTGTGAATCAGGGAACACAAGATCGGAAAAGCTTTCATTTAAGCCGACCATGTTTTTTTAAAATTAAGAGAAAATTTCATTACATACCCCTGTGGTTTGCCATATTATCAAGTTTCACCCCTATGGTTTTTTTTTATCATTAGATACCCGTATGGTGGATTTTTGTGTCATTACATACCCCTGCCTCAAACGTCCGTTAGTGTGGCTCCGTCAAAGCTCTCATGTGCACTGCACATGAGGGTAACTTAGTCATTTTGCTTCTAAAACACCCATTTTACCTTCCCATTTCAAACAATCAGATCAAATCCTTTTTTTTTCCTCAAAAACACTCTCTTTTCCTTCTCTATCTTACTTTTCAGATCCAAGTTCATAAAATTTTCCAAATCCAAACACCAAATAATAATTCCATTTCCTCTAAACGATACAAGCATTCACATAACAAATCCATACATTTTATATCATGTACTAAATCAAAATCCATATAAAAACAAATCTGAAACTAAAAAACACTTGCAGATCAAACAAATCTAAACAATCTCTAAATCAAAATCCATATCAAATTGACATTCAGGAATTATTCTCCACAACTTCATCACCATATCAAATCGACACTTACCAAAGATGCTGTAGATCGGAGAAAGGTAGATCAAACCACCTGAAACCACCAGCCATCGTCGCCGGTCATAGACGCAATGATGATAAAGATGATGGTGTGAATCAGGGAACACAAGATCGGAAAAGCTTTCATTTAAGCCGACCATGTTTTTTTAACAACTTGCGATGGTGGTGGTTTACTAAGCTCCGACGGCGGTGGTCAACAAAACACGCCGATCGATCTAAACAAACACCTTCTCCACCACCACTGTCAATATCACCGGTGGTGGTGGTCAACAAAACAAGATCCGTGAAGAGATCTGGGATAAAGTTTGAATCTTACATATCTTATATATTATATATATACTTATAAATTTGTTGAAACCAAGATCCAGTCGGCCACTACTTCACACCACCGTGCATCACTTTATAAACCGTCATCGCACATATATATATATATATATATATATATATATATATATATATATATATATATATATATATATATATATATATATATATATATATATATATATATATATATATATATATATATATATATATATATATATATATATATATATATATATATATATATATATATATATATATATATATATATATATATATATATATATATATATATATATATATATATATATATATATATATATATATATATATATATATATATATATATATATATATATATATATATATATATATATATATATATATATATATATATATATATATATATATATATATATATATATATATATATATATATATATATATATATATATATATATATATATATATATATATATATATATATATATATATATATATATATATATATATATATATATATATATATATATATATATATATATATATATATATATATATATATATATATATATATATATATATATATATATATATATATATATATATATATATATATATATATATATATATATATATATATATATATATATATATATATATATATATATATATATATATATATATATATATATATATATATATATATATATATATATATATATATATATATATATATATATATATATATATATATATATATATATATATATATATATATATATATATATATATATATATATATATATATATATATATATATATATATATATATATATATATATATATATATATATATATATATATATATATATATATATATATATATATATATATATATATATATATATATATATATATATATATATATATATATATATATATATATATATATATATATATATATATATATATATATATATATATATATATATATATATATATATATATATATATATATATATATATATATATATATATATATATATATATATATATATATATATATATATATATATATATATATATATATATATATATATATATATATATATATATATATATATATATATATATATATATATATATATATATATATATATATATATATATATATATATATATATATATATATATATATATATATATATATATATATATATATATATATATATATATATATATATATATATATATATATATATATATATATATATATATATATATATATATATATATATATATATATATATATATATATATATATATATATATATATATATATATATATATATATATATATATATATATATATATATATATATATATATATATATATATATATATATATATATATATATATATATATATATATATATATATATATATATATATATATATATATATATATATATATATATATATATATATATATATATATATATATATATATATATATATATATATATATATATATATATATATATATATATATATATATATATATATATATATATATATATATATATATATATATATATATATATATATATATATATATATATATATATATATATATATATATATATATATATATATATATATATATATATATATATTTGTTTTATTTTAATACTTGTTTTATTTTACCTAAGATATATATATATATATATAAAAAAGATAAAGAAGACATTGAATGTGTTTTAGATGCAAAAAGTACAAAAATACCCTCATGTGCAATGCACATGAGGACCTTAACGGAGCCATCCTAACGTCCGTTAAAGAGAGGGGCATGTAATGAAGCAAAAAGTCACCATATGGGTATGTAATGATAAAAAAAAACGAGAGGGATGAAACTTGATAATATGGTATACCACAGGGGTATGTAATGAAAAATACATATTACAAAAACAAAACAAACATAAAAAAAAAAAAAAAAAAAAAAAAAAAAAAAAAAAAAAAAAAAAAAAAAAAAAAAAAAAAAAAAAAAAAAAAAAAAAAAAAAAAAAAAAAAAAAAAAAAAAAAAAAAAAAAAAAAAAAAAAAAAAAAAAAAAAAAAAAAAAAAAAAAAAAAAAAAAAAAAAAAAAAAAAAAAAAAAAAAAAAAAAAAAAAAAAAAAAAAAAAAAAAAAAAAAAAAAAAAAAAAAAAAAAAAAAAAAAAAAAAAAAAAAAAAAAAAAAAAAAAAAAAAAAAAAAAAAAAAAAAAAAAAAAAAAAAAAAAAAAAAAAAAAAAAAAAAAAAAAAAAAAAAAAAAAAAAAAAAAAAAAAAAAAAAAAAAAAAAAAAAAAAAAAAAAAAAAAAAAAAAAAAAAAAAAAAAAAAAAAAAAAAAAAAAAAAAAAAAAAAAAAAAAAAAAAAAAAAAAAAAAAAAAAAAAAAAAAAAAAAAAAAAAAAAAAAAAAAAAAAAAAAAAAAAAAAAAAAAAAAAAAAAAAAAAAAAAAAAAAAAAAAAAAAAAAAAAAAAAAAAAAAAAAAAAAAAAAAAAAAAAAAAAAAAAAAAAAAAAAAAAAAAAAAAAAAAAAAAAAAAAAAAAAAAAAAAAAAAAAAAAAAAAAAAAAAAAAAAAAAAAAAAAAAAAAAAAAAAAAAAAAAAAAAAAAAAAAAAAAAAAAAAAAAAAAAAAAAAAAAAAAAAAAAAAAAAAAAAAAAAAAAAAAAAAAAAAAAAAAAAAAAAAAAAAAAAAAAAAAAAAAAAAAAAAAAAAAAAAAAAAAAAAAAAAAAAAAAAAAAAAAAAAAAAAAAAAAAAAAAAAAAAAAAAAAAAAAAAAAAAAAAAAAAAAAAAAAAAAAAAAAAAAAAAAAAAAAAAAAAAAAAAAAAAAAAAAAAAAAAAAAAAAAAAAAAAAAAAAAAAAAAAAAAAAAAAAAAAAAAAAAAAAAAAAAAAAAAAAAAAAAAAAAAAAAAAAAAAAAAAAAAAAAAAAAAAAAAAAAAAAAAAAAAAAAAAAAAAAAAAAAAAAAAAAAAAAAAAAAAAAAAAAAAAAAAAAAAAAAAAAAAAAAAAAAAAAAAAAAAAAAAAAAAAAAAAAAAAAAAAAAAAAAAAAAAAAAAAAAAAAAAAAAAAAAAAAAAAAAAAAAAAAAAAAAAAAAAAAAAAAAAAAAAAAAAAAAAAAAAAAAAAAAAAAAAAAAAAAAAAAAAAAAAAAAAAAAAAAAAAAAAAAAAAAAAAAAAAAAAAAAAAAAAAAAAAAAAAAAAAAAAAAAAAAAAAAAAAAAAAAAAAAAAAAAAAAAAAAAAAAAAAAAAAAAAAAAAAAAAAAAAAAAAAAAAAAAAAAAAAAAAAAAAAAAAAAAAAAAAAAAAAAAAAAAAAAAAAAAAAAAAAAAAAAAAAAAAAAAAAAAAAAAAAAAAAAAAAAAAAAAAAAAAAAAAAAAAAAAAAAAAAAAAAAAAAAAAAAAAAAAAAAAAAAAAAAAAAAAAAAAAAAAAAAAAAAAAAAAAAAAAAAAAAAAAAAAAAAAAAAAAAAAAAAAAAAAAAAAAAAAAAAAAAAAAAAAAAAAAAAAAAAAAAAAAAAAAAAAAAAAAAAAAAAAAAAAAAAAAAAAAAAAAAAAAAAAAAAAAAAAAAAAAAAAAAAAAAAAAAAAAAAAAAAAAAAAAAAAAAAAAAAAAAAAAAAAAAAAAAAAAAAAAAAAAAAAAAAAAAAAAAAAAAAAAAAAAAAAAAAAAAAAAAAAAAAAAAAAAAAAAAAAAAAAAAAAAAAAAAAAAAAAAAAAAAAAAAAAAAATGAATCTTATAGTCACAAATATTGTCATGTCTAACTCCCTTGAGATTGGCTCAATATAAACCAGATATTATAACTCCATACCGCCTGTTGCCAAGACTTACGCAAGCATCTGTTTTTTGACGTCTTTGGGCCGTCATCTTCAGCTTTACAACCCTGGCATCTTAGCTTTATATTATGAAGACGTGTTTAAGCACTTTCAGGTAAAGACCACTGATCTGTAGAGCGTCTATTTTGACTCTTTTAGCTACGAATGAGCCCATTCGGTTTATATTAAATTCTAAGTGGTCAAATGCCCGTAAAGCCAAGAAAACTATTTCAAAAGGTAAGAGAACAAATGGTGTATTTATAATGCCTACGAACTGCTAAATGGATTATACAAAAGTAGATAATTATTCATATAAATAATTTAAGAAGAAAAGGCAAAAGGTGTTTCTGGTCAACCCGACCTGCTCTGGCTGTTTCAACCCGTAACACAAAAGTACCTGTTATTCAATGCGTCCTGTTTTGTCATCTCTACTATTTATGTATGTTGCATGTGTGCAACATCCTTCAAAGTTTCCAATTTTACATGATGCAGATTTGGAGGCTTATAACGAGTTTCTTTTTCATCGGATCTTTCTCATTAACATTTGCATTTCGGTTATTCATCATGTAAGTCTTTCCTGATCTCATATCTTTTCTCCTGTTATCTAAGACTGATTATCAGTAGGATGTTGTTGGGTGTTTTAGTTTAAAATATGGCGTTCAGTTAGAACGGGGCCCATTCGACAAGAGGACTACAGATTATGTATGGATGTTCTTCTTTGGAGCACTCTCATTACTGGTATACTCGCTAAGAACCCATATATTTATAGCTTTATTTTAGTTGGTCTATGGTATAATACATTAATACTGATGTCGCTAGTGGTGCTTTTGATGCCTTTCTAGGTTGTTGCTGCCATTCCTTTTTTATGGTTCCCATACATGGGAGCTTCGTTGGTTTTCATGATTGTTTATGTCTGGAGTCGTGAGCTCCCAAACACTCGTATTAACATTCAAGGTCTTGTAGAGTTGAAGGTATCTTAAATCTTATACTATTGAAGCTTCAATTAAGTATAGGGTGGTGCTTGGATTTTGCTTTTTGAAACTCATAATTACAACTTAGGCATGATAATCAGTTTCAACGTTTACAGATGATTGCTTTTAACCGCAAAAATGATTTATTAAAGGGTAGAATATAGTCTAATATAATGTGAGACTTGTACCGTCTTTCGTAAGAACTTAATTTTCATCAAAAGCATGTCCTTTTATATATATATATATATATATAGGGGTGGGATAAATTGAGTCCAGCTTAATTTGAGTCCAAAAAGGGTCCATGTAACTTACACATGTGTAAGTTAACTTACACATGTGTAAGTTAACTTACACATGTGTAAGTCGTGGTGGCGGTGGTCGCCGTCGCCGGAAAATCATGGTGGTGGTCGGAGATGATGGTGGTGGTGGTAGGAGGTGGTTGGAATTTGAGGAGATGGAAGAAAATCAATGGACTCAAAATAAGCTGGACTCATTTTATCTTTTCCCTATATATATATATATATATATATATAGGGGTGGGATAAATTGAGTCCAGCTTAATTTGAGTCCAAAAAGGGTCCATGTAACTTACACATGTGTAAGTTAACTTACACATGTGTAAGTTAACTTACACATGTGTAAGTTAACTTACACATGTGTAAGTTAACTTACACATGTGTAAGTTAACTTACACATGTGTAAGTTAACTTACACATGTGTAAGTTAACTTACACATGTGTAAGTTAACTTACACATGTGTAAGTTAACTTACACATGTGTAAGTTAACTTACACATGTGTAAGTTAACTTACACATGTGTAAGTTAACTTACACATGTGTAAGTTAACTTACACATGTGTAAGTTAACTTACACATGTGTAAGTTAACTTACACATGTGTAAGTTAACTTACACTGGTAAGTTAACTTACACATGTGTAAGAAAACTTACACATATGTAAGTTAACTTACACATGTGTAAGTTAACTTACACATGTGTAAGTTAACTTACACATGTGTAAGTTAACTTACACATGTGTAAGTTAACTTACACATGTGTAAGTTAACTTACACATGTGTAAGTTAACTTACACATGTGTAAGTTAACTTACACATGTGTAAGTTAACTTACACATGTGTAAGTTAACTTACACATGTGTAAGTTAACTTACACATGTGTAAGTTAACTTACACATGTGTAAGTTAACTTACACATGTGTAAGTTAACTTACACATGTGTAAGTTAACTTACACATGTGTAAGTTAACTTACACATGTGTAAGTTAACTTACACATGTGTAAGTTAACTTACACATGTGTAAGTTAACTTACACATGTGTAAGTTAACTTACACATGTGTAAGTTAACTTACACATGTGTAAGTTAACTTACACATGTGTAAGTTAACTTACACATGTGTAAGTTAACTTACACATGTGTAAGTTAACTTACACATGTGTAAGTTAACTTACACATGTGTAAGTTAACTTACACATGTGTAAGTTAACTTACACATGTGTAAGTTAACTTACACATGTGTAAGTTAACTTACACATGTGTAAGTTAACTTACACATGTGTAAGTTAACTTACACATGTGTAAGTTAACTTACCACATGTGTAATTAACTTACACATGGGTAAGTTGTAATAACTTACACATGTGTAAGTTAACTTACACATGTGTAAGTTAACTTACACATGTGTAAGTTAACTTACACATGTGTAAGTTGTAAAACTTACACATGTGTAAGTTAACTTACACATGTGTAAGTTAACTTACACATGTGTAAGTTAACTTACACATGTGTAAGTTAACTTACACATGTGTAAGTTAACTTACACATGTGTAAGTTAACTTACACATGTGTAAGTTAACTTACACATGTGTAAGTTAACTTACACATGTGTAAGTTAACTTACACATGTGTAAGTTAACTTACACATGTGTAAGTTAACTTACACATGTGTAAGTTAACTTACACATGTGTAAGTTAACTTACACATGTGTAAGTTAACTTACACATGTGTAAGTTAACTTACACATGTGTAAGTTAACTTACACATGTGTAAGTTAACTTACACATGTGTAAGTTAACTTACACATGTGTAAGTTAACTTACACATGTGTAAGTTAACTTACACATGTGTAAGTTAACTTACACATGTGTAATTAACTTACACATGTGTAAGTTAACTTACACATGTGTAAGTTAACTTACACATGTGTAAGTTAACTTACACATGTGTAAGTAACTAACATGTTTCCAAGGTATAAACATGTACATTAATTAATATTAACTTTTCAGATCAAAGGTTCGTAGACCCAAAACCGGAAGAAAAAAAAAATGTACATTAAACAATCCTAAGAAAAACCTGGTTGGATCCAAAAGTCTTACTCAAATCATTGCGCTCTTAGTTTCCACTCCATGATTGCAGAGAAAAGTGTGTAATTTGGTGTTAAGCTCTTACTTGTCAATGGTAAATTTGTCATTGGGGAACTATCATTCTCCTCAAACCATTTCTCTATCGCCCTACGATCATAAGTGTAGCCATCAGCAGCAACACAAGGATCGATCATTACATACTGTATAAAAACATTATCAATTCACACATCAGTTATTAATATAAATAAATAAATTATAAGAGCAAAAAAGTGCTATCAGAGCGAGTCCATCCCAAGCCGTATTGTTCCAACCAGTTTTACAGACTTTCCATTTTGACCCATTACCTGATCTTTGACACTTATGAAACATACCTCGAGTATTGGGCATATGAAGTGATTAGGAGGGGTTTTCCGAGTCATAGATGTGGTTCTTTGAGCTTCATCCGCGACTGCTTTCAGTTTCTCCAATACAGGAAGAACCCTATCTTTCAAATCCGGCCTATCTTTTCGTCGAAGTTCAGCACAACTCAAGCCCAACATAGCTAACTCCTTAGTTTCATCAATTGGCCATTCGCCTGCTTCTCGATCCAGCACCATGGCTAACTTATTATCCTCAAAAGCGGTTTCCACCACATGGGTTAGTGCAATTGCTGGTCTTGCAGTCAGCAACTGCAAAATCACAATACCAAGAGCATAAACATCGGATTTTGGAGAAACTAATCCTGTTCGTTGATATTCTGGATCGATGTAACAAAGGGTTCCCGCTGGACTAGTGTCTTTGTAAATGGTGGATGGAGAAGAAGGGTCTGAATTAAGCATAGTTGAAACACCAACATCGCCAATCTTGCTCACCAGATTATGATCAAGCAATATATTTGCAGGTTTTAGGTCACGATGAACAATTGATTTGGGTTTGGCATTATGAAGGAAAACTAGAGCTGATGCTACTTCCCATGCAATACGAAATCGAGCAAACCATGGGATTGGTGGTGTGTTGTTTTTGCGAAATAATCTCTCGTCCAAGCTCCCATATTCCATGTACTCATATACTAAACAGCCATGATCTACACACGCACCAATCAGAATAAGCAAATGAGGATGCCGTATTCTGCTTAAAACTTCAAGCTGCAAAACCAAATTTTAATATTAAATTAAGGACTTACACACACACAAATAATTTGTAGATTGCAGTACATACCTCTTGTTGAAATTGCTTGGTTCTATGAGCTTCCTGAGAGTGAAGAACTTTCGCAGCAGCAATCGTATGATGAAAGCTTGCTTTATATACACTTCCATTCCCACCTGTTCCTATCTTACGATCTTCAGAAAACGAAGAACAAGCAGCCACGATCTCTTCCCATGTGAAAGTCTGGTACTTCAATGATGTACCTGTTATGGCTTGCTTAAGCTTTTCCTTCTCTCTAGATTCTTGTAACGCCTTCTCTTCTGCATCTTTCCTTACAGCAGTTTCTCTTCGGAGACATTCTTTCACGTATTCCGCTTGTCTTTCAGCAGCCTCATGCTGCTGTTTCTCTTGTTGAGCTAATGCTTTAGATTCCTCCTCTTTAACTTTTAACTCCTTAAGTCTGATTGATTCCTCTAGTTTCTGTTTTTGAAGGTCATTTAGCTGATAAAGTAATATGTGTTAGTTTTACATGAAATTGTAGTAAAAGTGGCTATATTTAAAAGTTGACTTGAAAAAGAAAACTGAAGTACCCTTCTAGATGCATCAAATGTCTCGGTTTGTGCAATTGCATACATCCCGCGAATGTGCCTAAGCTCAACTCTCAACTTTTCTAGCTCAAAGTTGATATTAGCATCCTGCAAGGAGACGTTTCCAAATCATAAATGTTACAAGAAATTAAAAACACATATACGTGTGACAAAAGGATAGAAAGATACTTGGATTTCTGAAAATTTTTCTGAAGGCGCATAGGATATAGTATCTTGATCAGATGTCCAAGAATGGTTTTCAGTCAAAAAACTTCTATCACTTGATACCATACTATTTGCGCGAAAATATTCAGCATTACTATTACTGCCATAAGAAACCGTTGTTTCATCTCCCTGGAAGCTATCAAGAAGCTTATTTCTCGGACTTTCTAAGGAACTAGTTTTTTTGTGAAGGACCCGGTTTATGGATGAAAGTGCCTCAAAATGTTGCATCGGTAGTGAATTTGAAGAGAATAGGGAGTATGAGGTACGCGAACCTTGGTCTGTCCACTCTGTTAACACAAAAATTATGACAATATCAAACAACTGGATTTGACTTTTGAGGTCAACCTGTAACTTCTTGACATGAAATTCAATATGAATATTAGTTTATATTTAGCACCAAAAACATCCTTTCTGTTCAACTCTTCACAATCTCCAATCATGCTTGAATTTTTCACGAAAAAGTCAAATAATCTAAATGAAAAAAGAAGGTACCAAATTAGCAACTATGATCTCAAAAGTCAAACATTACCTGTTTGGAAGCTGGGATCAAAACTTGAAGAGTTGGTGATAGAACTTGAATCACTACTGTTACTCCCATCTTTAGAGGATCCGATAGTCTCAGAATCAGAAGCTCGGAGCGAAGATAGTTTCCCTTTTGATATAGCATAAACTGTACAAAAGCTAGGAATGCTTTCTGAGATTCTTGATGACAAATTTCGTCCCCTAAAACACCAAATACCATCAATAACATAACACACAACACCCGATGTAATGAATACAAAACGTTTAACACAAACTCTGTACCTAGAGAACAAGCCATTAGACGAAGCTCCAATCACTAGTTTCTTGATATTGTTTTTAACAATTTCCTGTTTTATTGTATCTACTACATCATCCGACTCAATTTGCACAATTTCCACTTCCACCTACACAAAAACAAACAGCTTCATCTTAATACCGCTTCACTAAATTTCGTCGATATAATCAAGAAACTATATAAAGCTCAAACCTTTCTCCTAGCACACATGTTCTTGAAAGGAGTGAGCTTTTCGTACGTTTGCCATTCGACTTCCTTCTTATACGCAATCACTACATCCTCTCTCACTTGAGCAACAGGAACAGTTCCCACTACCACAATAACAAACGAAAAACAGGATTTTTTTAAAAAAATCTTGAAATATAGTTTATAAAATACTTGGGAAAAAAACGAATCTCGAAAAAGAAACGCACTTGGTGTTGGGATTCTGGTAATTTTCGGGCGAATGAAGTACAATTTGAAGAGAAGAATACCCTCAGGAGCAAATTTATCCAATGCCCATTTAACAACATATTTGGTTTTTCTACTTCCACTAACAGCTAAAGCAACTACCAAATATGATGGTGTTGCTAACTTATCTACCCCTTTAATCATCCCATCATCTTCCTCCATTTTTTTCTGCAAAATTACCCAAAAATAGTCATGTCAATGACAACGATACCCAATCCCGACATGAAATAAAAACTAGAGAACAAAAATAAATAAAAACAAGAGAACAAAAAACATAAAAAAATTTAAAAAGCTAGAAACAGAGCAAGTGAATGTAATTCTGTATAAGAATTTGGCTTTCCTAAAAAATAACCCAGAAATATGAGAATTAAAACATACCAAAATATCAAGAGCATTGAAACCAAATTGAAGTATTCTACTTGACAAATCAAAAAAGAACAATTCGCAGGTTTTGTTCTCTCTCTAGAATACCTGTATCGTTATTGTTATTTTTCTCTCCCTAGAATAGTTGCTTTAGTTTCGTATAAAGATAGTTACAAACTTACTTAAGAAAGATAAATAGTTCGATGTCAAAATCGTAAATAATTTAGAAAAAAAATAAACACAGTGCCGTGCATGCATATCTCTATATTGATTTAATGTATTAATTAATTAATTAATAATTTAATACACATTAATTTGAATGTGATATGAACAATGTTACTTAGTTGGTTCAAACAATGCCATAGTGTTTTTATTGTTTAACGACAATGAGAAGATGAATATATAATTAACTATAATATAATACGAGTAATTATTATTCTATTATTTGTAATAAATAATAATTGATGATTGAATTTATTTTACAAGAATTATTTAATTCATTTAAATTGACAACATGTGACAAAGTATGGTCTACTTGTCCTCTTTTGGTATGTAACCTTCCAAACACCTTACATCCATATACATCCAATTTATATTACTAACAAACCAAGTTTACATCAATTATTTATGCTGAACTAACCGAATATTTTCGCCAGTAATACTCTCAACTGCCACCTGGAGACTTTGACCTTGTCAAAAGTCGTCTTATCTCACAAGTGGAATAAATATAACACTTTCTTTGTAATTATAGTAGCTTTGTGGTGTAGTTAACTAGGACTTTAATATATTTGTGTGATTTGATGATGGTAAGGTGAAGTGAAAATGTAAATGAAAAATGTGTACCAAAATCAATTAAAGTAAAAAATAGTACTCGTATAACAGAAAAAATTAAGAGCATAATTAGAATTGTTGGTAAGTTTTTGATGCTAAGTGTTCTACTTGACTTAAGGTATGCAAAGACGGACACACATTGCCAGAACGTCGACCGCATACGAAGGATAGCTAGCCCCGGTTCCCCGGGTTAGGGTATTCTCTATAATGTTTCGAGCCTACTCAGATCGGAATTGATTTTTAATTAGCGCTACACATATATTTGTCAAGTTTCAAGACTGGTCAATTGTAGTATGTTACAAGATCATATCTACTTATGTAAGGGTGCTTGACATTGCGTTTTGAGGAGATTATCTAATTATTAGAAGAAAGTTTTTTGACAAAAAAATTATTATCTACATTTTCATACAGACAAGAACACAATTTTGAAAAAGTAGATTGGGACATAGTTTTTTTCAAAACGCAGTTTTTAAACGCAAAATATTAGACAAAAGCAATTCCAAACCCCCTATTTGGAAAGACCCGGACGATGTTAAATGAATAAGAACAATGACGTATCCTTTCAAAATTATGGAGCGTTTTCACCTTAAGTAAATAGATTATGAGAAAATAGTGTTGCAAACATACATGAAGTCCAATCATAATACCAACAAGTACTACAAGAAAATAGTGAATGCTCGAATGCTAATTAATATCTTTGTATCTTTCAAAAATTTCCAACTTCCTATGCTCATCTAATTAAATTTGAATTTGTTTTAACCCCAAGAACAAATTCCATGGATTATTAGTTGATACTAATATTTGTTCAAAAGATTGATTATTTAAGTCTTCATAATTTTTTTATTTATATTAACCATTCAGTTATATATCTACAATTAATTAACCCAGCATCTAGCTAGTTTAGGAAAGCTCCAATAGGTTTTGATGAAACAAGAGACAAATTATAAAAGCTTTCAATCCTAGTTGGAAATTCAAAACTAATGCGCAACTTATCGACAAGCTGCAGCCTTTTTTACTATCATATCATCATGCATGTCCTTTATATAATTTTAAAGTACCCCCGGAACAACAAACGAACGAAAAGATATATAAGAATTACCTCGCACAATACTTCGAATCTCGAAGGCTTGATATCTAGCTAAAAACCTGGATTTGTGTGACAGTTGAGAGATGTTGAAGATTGGAGAATTGAAGAACGACATGAAAGTGAAAAAAGATAGCTGAAAATTGAAGAGTCAACGATTTTGGTATATTACGCATTTTTCGAATTGTTAGGTCTCCTTCAAATTAAGATATTTTGTTTTTGAACCCTTGGAGGGACCAAAGTGTATAATATATACTTGTATAATTGCCTTTAAAAATCCACCCAAAAAAAAATTAGTTGATACTAATATTTGTTCAAAAGATTGATTATTTAAGTCTTCATAATCTTTTTTTTTTTTTAACAGCAAGTCTTCATAATCATTTGATATTTTTTAACAGCAAGTCTTCATAATCATTTTTTTTTTTTTAACAGCAAGTCTTCATAATCATTTTTTTTTTTTTTAACAGCAAGTCTTCATAATCATTTTTTTTTTTTTAACAGCAAGTCTTCATAATCATTTTTTTTTTTTAACAGCAAGTCTTCATAATATTTGTTCAAAAGATTGATTATTTAAGTCTTCATAATTTTTTTATTTATATTTTTTTAACAGAAAGTCTTCATAATCATTTGATAAATTGATATCCTTTTGTGCAAAAAGCGTCTCTAAACTAATATTTTGAGCATCTTTTTATACAATGTAGTAAACCACCAAGCTATATGCATCTTAACTTTTAATTTTTATCTTTTTTTTTATATTAACCATCAGTTATATATCTACAATTAATTAACCCAGCATCTAGCTAGTTTAGGAAAGCTCCAATAGGTTTTGATGAAACAAGAGACAAATTATAAAAGCTTTCAATCCTAGTTGGAAATTCAAAACTAATGCGCAACTTATCGACAAGCTGCAGCCTTTTTTACTATCATATCATCATGCATGTCCTTTATATAATTTTAAAGTACCCCCGGAACAACAAACGAACGAAAAGATATATAAGAATTACCTCGCACAATACTTCGAATCTCGAAGGCTTGATATCTAGCTAAAAACCTGGATATGTGTGACAGTTGAGAGATGTTGAAGATTGGAGAATTGAAGAACGACATGAAAGTGAAAAAAGATAGCTGAAAATTGAAGAGTCAACGATTTTGGTATATTACGCATTTTTCGAATTGTTAGGTCTCCTTCAAATTAAGATATTTTGTTTTTGAACCCTTGGAGGGACCAAAGTGTATAATATATACTTGTATAATTGCCTTTAAAAACTAATGCCACCCAAAAAAAAAATATAGTAAATGGATTGTAAGAATAATGTTTCAACACCAGAAATACTTCAATCAATCAAGATCAATACCAGAATTATTATGAATGTTATTATTATTATTATTATTAAACGTTTATTATTACAGAAACAATAAAATAATCATCAAAGTGATGATTATAACCAGAAATATATATATATATATTGTAACACCCATCATTTAAAAATAAGGATTTCCAAAAATTTTCGCCTAACGGCGTCAAAGAAAGCGGAATAAACTTTTAAAAGTCCAAACCAATAAATTTTGTTTTGTTTATTCATTAAATGGTGTTACTCGCCATATCATTGAAACAAGTCTAAATGGAAATCCATCGGTTGCCCAACATAAAACAACCGATCACAAATCAATACAAGTCATAAACATCATAACGTAATTCAAAAGTCTAAAAGGAGCAGCCACTATGGGTAAACTATAGTCATCCTCAAGCAATCTACCCATGCCTCGCTCTTTATTCTTCAACACTCATAAGCTTGCTAAACCTGAGGGGGCAACACATTTCAAGAAACAAGTGTTAGCTAACGAATTAGCTAAGTAAGATAACACATGATTTATAAAGCATTTGTCCAATTAAAACTTTATAAAAGTAATATTTCATCATTAAGGCACATATCATCACAATTCATCTCAAATAGCATTGAACATCTTTCATATAGGATAGTTCATCCTAAATGTGCCTAATCATCTTTTGCATCATCACATATAACATCTTAACATCTTTATAAGCGTAACATAAGTCACACCCGACTAGATGAATAAACCTTACGGCTGTCCATCAATGTCGTTAAGGAATGACAAGCCAATCCAGGAGTAATCCGTATGTACATGACAAGTGGGGCGGGACAGACCTCCCGTATTACTCTTCACATCTTTGACCATGTTGCAAGGAGCCACCCGAGCAACCACATCTATGCACCCGCCGGGCAAGGGCAAGTACGGGTTAAGCTTAACACTTTCACATCTAATTTACGAGCTTGATTTCACATCTCATATAGTTTAGGTGTTTACACTACCTAAACAATTATCACATATACATCTTTACGTTTAGGCCCTTAAACGTGCAAGTGTCATGGCATCCTAGTAAGTCTAGTGAGCTAGATGAACAAGTCATTCAAACAAGCACAATTCAATACATCTCAAAGCATAGCATATCATTTCATATCACATCATTCCATTTCATATCATAGGGACTGCATATCAGGCCTCAATGGTCATTTACATAGCCCATATCACCTCCCGTATAACCCCGAATACCCATAAGCAATCAAGATATCATTTGGGAAGTTATTATATGCAAACCATGTTTTTGTTGAACCCTCAGCGTGTCAAAGTAGTGTATCTTACCTCGCAGAAGCGTACAACAAATGATAACGTAAGTTACCAAGCTTTGCAAGTATTCCCGACTACCTATAAGCATTGAACGACCGTAATGAGCTAAACAAGTACCTACTTACTTATGTTCATGAATCAAGCCTAAATATCTATAAACATGACCCATGACAGGGCTTGATGCATCGGACATTCGATTAATACTTTAGAGCTCACATAACTCGACGGAACTCGGCATTCACTCACTAAATTAACCTTTCTGAAAACTTGACATAATAATCATCTTTTAAAAGCATTACCATTAGAAAGTAGACTCTCTCACGATTCCGTGGATAGCTTATTTGTCAAAAACGGAGTTACGGTTCAAAAGTTATGACCTTTTGAAAATTCTGTCGCTATTGCGTCGCAATGGGATAATTGCGTCGCAACTTAAGTCACTGCATTTTAGTTGCGCCTCAACTAAGGAGTTGCGCCGCAACTGGCCCCGATTCTGCACAAACCTCATTGTTTAACCTCCAAAACTTAACCAAACACACCCCAAATGACCCCAAACCTTATGCACGACTTTTGTACCTCAAAATTCCTCATTTTAAGACCATAATGATGCAATGAAATCATTGATTAACCCCTACTTGATTTGCATCACAATAACAAACGTTTTAGGTTACCGAATCGATCAAAACATACGTTTTTGACATCAATTAATCCTCTAATGACCTAGACCAGTTATGGATCTGATTATATGATTGAAATGATATAAAATCAATGTTGTTATACCTTTACTACCTGTAGATTACAAAAAGGATGTGAAAACTTGATCAAAACGCTCCCGAATCAACCAAACGATGATGAAATCGAACAATAAAATGCTATGGAACCAAGGGGACGGCTAGGGCTTCAAAGGAAATGTATATTCTCTGTATTATGAGTCTAATGACAGTTATTAGACCCTTAACCCGTTTTTTAGTTCAACCCTATGTCAAAACTAGTCCCTAAGCTTCCAAACGACTCATATTTAGCTCAAAACACCTATAGGGAATACTTACAACACATTAAACTCTTCAAGCACCTCTAAAGGCATATAAATATACCTTAAACACATTAGTACATCAATCATTAAGGCATTAAAGCCTCACACATATAGCACATTAAACACAACTAAGCATTAAATCTCCTAGAAACTTAACGGACATGTTGTGTTGACTTAACGACTCAAGTCAACCGTTAATTAAAAAGTTTGGGATGTTACAATTATATATATATATATATGTATCACACTTTAACCAATATATATATATATATAATATATATATATAAAGAGATGATTATAACCAGAAATATATATATATATATATATATATGTATACAGAAAATATATATATGAATTAGAGAAAATAAAAAGAAGAAAGAGAAACAATCTGATCAAATGAAACCCTAAATGGGTGAATGAGAGTATATATACTCTCAAGAATAGAGAAAACTTCATAATAGCCCCTCCTTCTCTTTTCTTCTACACTTCAAGTCCAGAACATCAACTTTTCTATCTTTGTCCAGCTTTAGTCCCTCATAGTTAAATAATTGTACCTTGCACATACAAAATGTAACATTAGTCAATGTTAAACTTGTGTTTTATCAACCCCCCTCAAGTTTAACTTTGAACACATCTTCAAAACCCAGTTTTTTACATAAAAAATTATGAGTTTTAAATGTTAGGCTCTTAGTGAATAAATCTGCTACATTTAAAGCAGATTCAACCTTAATTGGTTTGATCATTCCTGCTGCAATTTTTCTCTAACAAAATGTAAGTCAATCTCAAAGTGTTTTGTTCTTTCATGGAAGACAGGATTGGCAGCAATCTGCATAGCAGATTTACTATCACAGTATACATTAACAGGCAACATGTTATTATCAAAACTTTGATCTTTGAGTAAATTTAAGAGCCACATTATTTCACAAGTATCAGCAGCTAAAGCTCTGTATTTTGCTTCAGCAAAAGATTTAGCTACTGTTGTTTGTTTCTTACTTTTCCAAGAAATAAGATTTTCTCCAAGATAAACAACATAACCAGTTATAGATTTTTTGGTAAAAAGGCATCTAGCCAGTCAGAATCAACATATGCAGACAAAGAAAGAGGAGACTTACAACCTTGAATGTGAATACCCTTTCCAGGAGATCCTTTAAGATACCTCAAAATTCTCAAACCAAACTGAAAATTCTTATTAAGAGGAGCATGCATAAACTGACTAAGACATTGAACAGCATAACTAATGTCTGGTCTAGTCAAAGTAAGATAGATAAGTTTGCCAATGAGTTTTTGATAAACAGTTATATTTTCCAAGGGTTTAGACTTATTACTATCATTTTTCATAGTAATATTAACCTCTAAAGGTGTATTGAAAGGTTTACACCCAAGTAAACCAAACTCATTAAGCATTTCAAGACAATATTTCCTTTGAGACAAACATAAACCATCTTTGGTTTCCAAAACTTCAATGCCTAGAAAATATTTTAATTTACCAAGATCCTTGATCTTAAATTTAGAATTTAGAAACGCTTTAACCTTATTAATCTCAGAAACATCACTACCAGTAATGACAATATCATCCACATAAACTAACAAAGCTATAAAACAAGTTTCAGAAATTTTGGTATACAAAGAATAATCACATTTACTTTGAATGAACCCAAACTCAATCAAGGCAGCAGAATGTTTGGCATTCCATTGCCTTGGTGCTTGTTTAAGTCCATATAAAGACTTCACAAGTCTACAAACCTTTTTCTCATCAGGATTGAAATATCCTTGAGGCAATTTTATATAAACTTCTTCACATAAATCACCATAAAGAAAAACATTATTTACATCAAGTTGAAACAAAGGCCATTTATTTGTTACAGCAACAGTGAGTAAAGACCTAATAGTAACCATTTTAACAACTGGTGAAAAGGTTTCATCAAAATCTACACCCATTTTTTGACTATAACCTTTAGCAACTAATCTTGCTTTATATCTCTCTATTTCACCTGAAGCTTTATATTTAATGTTATAAATCCATTTACAACCTATTGCAGTTCTACCAAGAGGAAGATCAGTTAAGTACCAAGTACCATTTCTATTCAAAGCTTCCATTTCAACATTCATAGCTTCTACCCATCTATTATCTTTAACAGCCTCATAAAAGTTAGAAGGTTCAACAGATTTGTTCAAGTTTGACACAAAAGCATATACACCAGAACTAAGATTTGCATAATTCACAACTTTATTCTAAGGATATTTGACTTTACTATCTAATTAAAAATCTCCCAAGTTCTTTGAAAGTTTACTTTGTCTAAGAGTTCTTCTAAGTAAATGTTCATTTTCAGGTTGAGTAATGCCCTCAGAATTATCATTTTCTTCATCTAATAAAGTTGCAGGATCAATAGAAAACCTAGTAGACTCTTCTGAACTCAATTCAGAAGAACTGCCAGAGGCTTTCTGGAAACTACTGCCAGTATTAGAATCGGAGTTTAAGTCTTCCTCTTCATCATAGGGTCTTTTAGAGGCAATAGTGGTCTGAATTGGTGTATCATACATGTCAAAGAAATTTAGTTGATTTAAGTTTTCAAAAACAGTTTTGTTATCAGTTTTCATAGTAAAAGGAAAAATATTCTCATAACATTTAACATCTCTTGAAAAAATATAAGCTTTTGACTCTAAACTATACAATTTGTAACCCTTTTTGAAACTTGAATAACCAACCATAATACATTTTCCTGCCCTAGTATCAAACTTATCAGAAACATTCAATTTAGTTGCAAAACACAAACATCCAAAAACTTTTAAATGACTTAAGGAAGGTTCAGTTTTATACACCAACTCATAAGGAGTTTTGCCTTTTAAAATAGAGGAAGGAGTGCTATTTATTAAGTAGGTAGCAGTTAAAATACAATCACTCCAAAGATACAAAGGTATTCCCCCCTGAAACATAAGAGACCTAGCCACATTAAGAAGGTGTCTATGTTTCCTTTCAGCAACTCCATTTTGTTGTGGAGTATAAGCAACAGAAGTTTGATGAACAATTCCCTCTAAAGTAAACAAGTTAAACATTTGATTATTAACAAACTCTGTCCCATTGTCACTTCTTACAATTTTAACTTTAGTATTGAACTGAGTTTTAAGAATATTTAAGAAAGAAACCAAGTTATCATATACTTCAGTTTTGTTTTTGAGCATAAAAGTCCAGACAACCCTAGTAAAGTCATCTACAATAGTTAGAAAATATTTGTGACCTTCCTTAGATTGAACTCTATATGGACCCCAAACATCTAAATGTATTAAGTCCCAAAAAGTTTAGTTTTATGTTCACTTAAAGGGAATGGCTCTCTTGTTTGTTTAGCTTTATGACATATATCACAAGGTTTTAAATCATCTTTAGATAAATTTAACTTCCTATTAAAAATAGATAAAGCTTGGTCTGCAGGGTGACCTAACCTTAAATGCCATAACAATTTTGACTCACAAGGTAAAGAAGCAGAATTGCACACCACAGAATTGCACACAGAAGCATCATCAAACACATAAAGGCCACCCTGCTCACTACCAGTCCCCAGAAGAGTCTTTTGTTGTGAATCATGAATATAACACTTATTATCATCAAAACCAACATGTAACTTATTATCTCTACATAGTTTATGAACAGACATGAGATTAACAAAGTAGTTAGGAACAACTAGCACATCAAACAAAATAATTCCATTTTTAAGATGAAGATTTCCAATCTTTTTTACAACTGCACAAGTTCCATTAGGATGTCCTATTTTTAAATCTAGGTCAGAAATATCCACAACATCAGTTAAACCTTTTTCAGACACAGTCATGTGTTGATTTGCACCTGAATCTATAATCCACTTAATTATAGCATTAAACAAGAAAGCATTGCAAGATAAGAACCAAGAATTACTACACATAGGTATACCTGCCATATTGGCTTGCATATTGGTAGGAACAGACTTAGTATCAAGTAGACTAAGTAGTTTAGAAACTTGTTCTGCAGTTAAAACAGTTGATGCAGAACTAGACAAAGAATCATTAGAACAAGCAGAAGAAGAAGATATATTTTTATCAACATGAGCATTGTTATTAGAGAATTTCCCACCATACTGACCAGATCTTTTATTAGCAAGTTGAAAACATCTTTCAATAGTATGACCAATTCTATGACAATGTGTACAATTAAGATTAGGATTTGGAGGTCTATAAGTTCTTTGAGAAGGATCATAAGTTCTTTTTGATTCAAAATTATTATCAAAAGTCTTTTTTTGCATCATAAGATCTATTATTGCTATTTTTTGAGAAATTAGTTTTAGCAACAAAAGATGAAACATTATTTCCAGAAGACTTATCAGAATACCCTCCCCTGTGGGATTCTTCTCTTGAGACAATATTAAAAGCAGTTTTGACAGAAGGCAAAGGATCTTTCATAAGAATATTTGATCTAACAGACATATAAACATCATCAAGCCCCATCAAAAATAGCATTAATTTCATCAAATCAGTATGCATTTGTAGATCCTTAGCAGCTTTACAAGAACAAGCAGGCAGTTTCACAATAGCATCAAATTGTTTCCATAAAGAAGTCAATTTATGATAATATTCAGACAAACTAGATCCATTTTGAGCAAGTGAATTAATCTTTTGATGTAAGTTAAAAATCACAGAACCATCAACTTTATCATAAGTATCTTTCAATTCTTGCCAAACAATTGCAGCATTTTTAGAATATATTTGTCCTAGATATAACTCTTGAGATACACAACCAAGAATCCAGTTTAAGACAACAGCATTACACCTATCCCACTGTTTAGCAAGTATTGGATCATCTTCAGACTTAATACAAGAACCATCAATAAATCCAGTTTTATTTTTTGTTTCTAGAGCCAATTCAATTGCACAAGACCATACCTTATAGTTTTCAGTTCCTAACAACTTAAAACCAATCAAAGGTGTACTCACAGTATCACTAGCATGCAAATAAAGAGGATCTCCAAAATTAAGTTTGCTTATTCTAGTTATATCATCAAAATCAGATTCAGAATGTTTAGGTGAAACAGGAGGTGTATTACCAGATTTTTGAGATTTATCTTTATCCATTTAAACAAATAGAGTAATCAAATAGCAAATAAGCAGACAGATAAATATTTCAACTAAACAATTAACAACAGAGAATAATATCAACCAAATATCAAATAATCAGATAGAGAATCACACAGATAAAAAACTAGAAAAAACTAGACAAAACAAACAGATATTTGATTATTATTTTTGAGAAAATTATTTTTTATAAAATAATCTTATTCTCAAAAAAGTGTCAGTGACAGGATTCCTAACTTCTCACGGAAGCAGGTCAAGTATTAACACAAATGTTTTTTAGAGAAATAAGATGAAAAAAAAATATTTATTATATTTATTATAATTTTTAAAATAATAATCAAATATTTATATCAAAAATTAGAAGGAAGAAGATAACAATACAGTGCTATCGGAAGAAGGAAGAGGAACCCTAATTATCTCTTGATTCACTTAGTCAAGAGAATAATCAGGATCTGAACAACGAAACCCTAGAAATTAGGGAAAACACCAGATTAAGCAGCGGAAGAACTTTATTTTAGGTTTTCTTATGAAAACCCTAACATAATCGATCGGAAAACAATAAAACCCCAAAAAATTAGAATCTAGGGTTCTGAAGTGAAATTCGCCCTAGATCTAATCAGATCTGAACAAGAAACCCTAGAAATTAGGGAAAACACCAGATTAAGCAACGGAAGAATTTTATTTTAGGTTTTCTTATGAAAACCCTAACATAATCGATCGGAAAACAATAAAACCCCAAAAAATTAGAATCTAGGGTTCCGAAGTGGAATTCGCCCTAGATCTAATCAGATCTGAACAGAAACACGATCAATAATCACCAATCGATGGTGATGGCTCTGATACCATGTGAGAATAATGAATCAACACCAAAAATACTTCAATCGATCAAGATCAATACCAGAATTATTATGAATATTATTATTATTATTATTAAACGTTTATTATTACAGAAACAATAAAATAATCATCAAAGAGATGATTATAATATATAATATATATATATATATATATATCGATGTGATATATATATATATGTATACAGAAATATATATATGGATAGCAGAGAGAATAAACGAAGAAAGAGAAACAAATTGATCGAATGAAACCCTAAATGGGTGAATGAGAGTATATATACTCTCAAGAATAGAGAAAACTTCATAATAGCCCCTCCTTCTCTTTTCTTCTACACTTCAAGTCCAGAACATCAACTCTTCTAGAGCAGAATGTGAGGAGGCAGTTTGAGTACTCAGAGCGAGTACGCCATCACCAGGACCACATTGCGGGACTTGACTATGTGGAGACTCCTCCTTCATATGATTACATGCAGCCGTATGTTCCTACATCCCATCCAGCTTATCCTCAGAGCCACGATTCTGAGTGGTTTCCCAGATATTCTTGTGTCGGCCGAGTTGAGGATATCTCGGGTGCTTCACCAGCAGCCTCTGATCCATTTGAGGCCCAATCTCTATATCGGGCTTAATGGAGTCGATCTTTGGACCGCAAGGTCCACGACAGTGATTGGTACCTTCTATTTATCTTTCTGTTCTTATTGTGTGATTATGTGACTATGTGTTTATTTTGTGTTTTTGCATTTTTAATTTCGTAGGTAGATTTCAATTTTCTTGTTAATTTCATTTATGTTTCTAGTTTAGATGTTGATTTATTTTCTTGTAATATGAAATTGACCCTTAGGGGCAAAATATTCGAGTTATATTAGCTATACATGTTTGTAAAATGAGATTTTTTTGTGATTGGATTTGTACATGTAAGTGGGGCTAGGTAGTGTAGATTAGATTGCATGACATGGTTGACTTATGAGCGTCTTGATAGAGTTGCTAGCAAGTAAAAACATAGAAATGTACAATTAAGGGTAATATGCCAATTGTGAGTCATAATGCATGTATCACACTTATATATCCGTTATATCCTTCAATTTCATGAGAGAAAAACGCCTCGTCAACGATTGATTTAGATTGTTAGCGTAGCATGATTTCTCGTGATAACTATATTGTGTGAACCATTATTGTACATTAGGTTAGAACTAGTGCACTTACTGTGTCGAGACATCTAACCCGGATTATGTGCTTAAAATCAGAAAACAATCATACAATCCATTCCATATTCCACCTCACCTCGTCATGAAATCCGTTAATTGTTCAAAGTTGTGTTGTTTACCATGAATTGAAAGAAAGAACAAATCAAAGTCAAAATTGCAATATCCGGTTGAAAAAGTCAAAGTATATGGTCATAAATGAAAATCAATTCAATTATCCATGTAAGTTGATCAAAAAGAACCACAATGAAAAGTTCCCAAAATCATTCTAGTAAATCACCCAAATGAGAATCATTACCGTGTTTCATTCCATATTTCCATCAATCTTGTATGAATGCCGAAGTGATAGTTTGGTGTTATGAGGTCTTGGTTCAATTTGTGTACTAGCCTATGACTTTTAGTGTGCAATAATGGGTTGAGAGCTTCATATATATATATATATTTTGCTAATTCACTCAAATATATGTGTATACAATAATGGGTTGTGAGCTTCATATATATATTAGCACATCTTTTGCTAATTCACTCAAATATGAACCGAGGGGAGTGCAAATTGTGAGAGTGTGATGCATGTATTGTGGCAAACTTGAGGTTTATTAGGTTTAATTGCACATTTATATATTTCTACTTGCTAGTCGTAAATCTTTTGATAGTTGTAAGTCTTATAAGTTGGTTGTGTTATGTGGTTTGGTTTGCATTATTTAGTTTCGCCCAAGTGTACTTTGAAGATTGCTTGAGAGTTGAGTTTTACAAGTATGTATAATTGATATAACTCTTATATGGTGTTTCTTTGGTAATAGGAAGTATTATGAGATTGTAAATTGACTTGTCACATGATGAATGTCTTTTTCGGGACGAAAAAGAGTTAAGTTGGGGAATGTAATAAACGCCTAAAATGCATGATCTTAATGGATAAAAATGACACTTGTTATGTTTGTTTAAGTGTTTCAGGTCATTGGTGACAATTTGGAACTAATTGGATCATAAACAAGTCAAGCAAAGTCGAGAGTCAAGTGAAGAAGGAAAACTGGAAATCTGGAATTACAAGGGCCGTACCTTACGCTGCCCAGGGGCGTAGGTTACGCCAGGCAAAAACTGAAGGGGCGTAGGTTACGCCCAGATGGGGCGTACCTTACGCCAGTTGCTGTGCAGAAATCCGAATTTTGTGGATTTATTTATATTTTGTTCTTATTGTGTGATTATGTGACTATGTGTTTATTTTGTGTTTTTGCATTTTTAATTTCGTAGGTAGATTTCAATTTTCTTGTTAATTTCATTTATGTTTCTAGTTTAGATGTTGATTTATTTTCTTGTAATATGAAATTGACCCTTAGGGGCAAAATATTCGAGTTATATTAGCTATACATGTTTGTAAAATGAGATTTTTTTGTGATTGGATTTGTACATGTAAGTGGGGCTAGGTAGTGTAGATTAGATTGCATGACATGGTTGACTTATGAGCGTCTTGATAGAGTTGCTAGCAAGTAAAAACATAGAAATGTACAATTAAGGGTAATATGCCAATTGTGAGTCATAATGCATGTATCACACTTATATATCCGTTATATCCTTCAATTTCATGAGAGAAAAACAGCCTCGTCAACGATTGATTTAGATTGTTAGCGTAGCATGATTTCTCGTGATAACTATATTGTGTGAACCATTATTGTACATTAGGTTAGAACTAGTGCACTTACTGTGTCGAGACATCTAACCCGGATTATGTGCTTAAAATCAGAAAACAATCATACAATCCATTCCATATTCCACCTCACCTCGTCATGAAATCCGTTAATTGTTCAAAGTTGTGTTGTTTACCATGAATTGAAAGAAAGAACAAATCAAAGTCAAAATTGCAATATCCGGTTGAAAAAGTCAAAGTATATGGTCATAAATGAAAATCAATTCAATTATCCATGTAAGTTGATCAAAAAGAACCACAATGAAAAGTTCCCAAAATCATTCTAGTAAATCACCCAAATGAGAATCATTACCGTGTTTCATTCCATATTTCCATCAATCTTGTATGAATGCCGAAGTGATAGTTTGGTGTTATGAGGTCTTGGTTCGATTTGTGTACTAGCCTATGACTTTTAGTGTAATAATGGGTTGAGAGCTTCATATATATATATATATATATTAGCACATCTTTTGCTAATTCACTCAAATATGAACCGAGGGGAGTGCAAATTGTGAGAGTGTGATGCATGTATTGTGGCAAACTTGAGGTTTATTAGGTTTAATTGCACATTTATATATTTCTACTTGCTAGTCGTAAATCTTTTGATAGTTGTAAGTCTTATAAGTTGGTTGTGTTATGTGGTTTGGTTTGCATTATTTAGTTTCGCCCAAGTGTACTTTGAAGATTGCTTGAGAGTTGAGTTTTACAAGTATGTATAATTGATATAACTCTTATATGGTGTTTCTTTGGTAATAGGAAGTATTATGAGATTGTAAATTGACTTGTCACATGATGAATGTCTTTTTCGGGACGAAAAAGAGTTAAGTTGGGGAATGTAATAAACGCCTAAAATGCATGATCTTAATGGATAAAAATGACACTTGTTATGTTTGTTTAAGTGTTTCAGGTCATTGGTGACAATTTGGAACTAATTGGATCATAAACAAGTCAAGCAAAGTCGAGAGTCAAGTGAAGAAGGAAAACTGGAAATCTGGAATTACAAGGGCCGTACCTTACGCTGCCCAGGGGCGTAGGTTACGCCAGGCAAAAACTGAAGGGGCGTAGGTTACGCCCAGATGGGGCGTACCTTACGCCAGTTGCTGTGCAGAAATCCGAATTTTGTGGATTTATTTTATTTTCAGTTTATATCCAATTCAAACACGACTTGGGAAGTTACCATTCATATTTTTCACACACAATAGCAGTTCCAGAAGTTCCCAAGACCCCAAAATCACTACCATATCACAATTCCATGGAGATCATAGCCAACATTGAAGAATCATTGATGAAGATGATAGGCTAGGTTTTCTTTTGATCATTCTCATGTGAACAATTATGTAAGCCATTTATGTTCAACCTTTCTCATACTCATGTTGGATTAGATGTTTAATTCTTCATTAGTCTTTTACATCTAATGTTGTTTGGATTGTTTGAATGATTACTTGTTTATGACTTTGAATGAAATTCATCTATCATTTGGTTTTAACTTGTTAATTAATCATTGATTATTGAATGAATCTCTTATGAACTTGTAATTTTACTTTAATGAATTAGAAATCTAGTTGTGTCAATTCCTCGGTTTTCGTTATCGTGAATCATCACAAACACTATAACGAATCATGTCAATGTGATTTCCAATGAATATAAGTTAGGTTACATATTTGAAAGCATAATTGGGAGCATGAGAATGGTCTACTTTTTATTTAATTGAATTATTTTGTTAAGTTCATAATCAATTTTAGTTGTTAATCAAATCAATCCATCAATCAATTTTAAGTTTATGTCTAGTTTACTTAACTTTGTAAATTGTTTAACACTTTCCCATGATTCCCTGAGGATACGATACTCGACTTACCCATACTAGTTATAGGTATTTAGTTTATATTTTCTGATGAATTCAAAGTTATGAGTTAGGTATGGCATATGCTCATGAGCAGAATGTGAGGAGGCACTTTGAGTACTCAGAGCGAGTACGTCATCACCAGGACCACATTGCGGGACTTGACTATGTGCAGACTCCTTTTCACCTCATGATGCATCTCTAACATAGGTTGGTGTTCCTTGTCGGTTGGGATTTGTGTAACCACTCCTTATTGATCGGGGTGGATGTTGTGGTTGATGTTGGTTTAGAAGTTGGGCGTTTTGTTCAAGGTTAGGTTCTAGTTGGATTCCGGCTGGTGGAATGTTTCTTTGTGAGTTACCGGGGTCGCTCATGGTTGCACGG
>CM067169.1:142181943-142276090 GCA_034093135.1 Erigeron breviscapus
GCTTTCATTTTATGACCAAATTTAGAGAAGGGATCCTATTTCTATCTCTTTTTTTTTTCTTCATAAATACTTCCCTAGTTCCCTTAATGTTCAATAATTTATGCGAAACTGTTTATTGCATAGTCAAATGGTGTATTTGGGAAAAAAGTATGTGGAAATAGATACCCACTTTCAGGATGCAGTGATAAATTTACAATAATATTTAGGCATCCACAACAAATGTACATCTTTTATTGCTCGGTGTATAAGTGTATATGCAGGCATTGTTGTGAATAGATAAAAAATGTTACTCGTATGAATTTATCACTTCCTTTTAGGGAAACCCAAAAGCCATATCTCAAAGAACTTGCAGGTTTTATGTAATATTTTTAATACTTTGTTAGTATTTGTGACTGCTAGTAAATGAAAGATCTATCTCCTTCCTATCCCAATTGCTCCATGTATTAGATTTATGACACACAGCTTTTGAATTGCGATGTGCAGCTTTACGCATATAACATTTGACATTATAAACGATTTGCATAGGAAGATGAGCGTCTGGCCTTTAGCTAGATGTTTGGTCATGTCCTCTATAAGTCTATATATATATATATTTCTGCTATTTGAAACGTGCAGCATGCAATTGACATTGATCCTCATCTTACATTTTAGACAACAAATTTTTTTTGGATCCAACACCTAAACGAAAATGGCTAGTGTGGTTGATCAATTACCCAATGGGTACACAACAAAAAATTTACGTATAGATATGAAGCGATAAATGACACAACCATATCATTGTAGAGAGATAAACAGGGGAGGTGTCGCTTTGCTTGTTCATGTTATTCGAAAAGATTGAGTTTTTAACTTAAATGTATGCGGCTTAACAGTGGTATTTCTGTGACCGTTTTTAACCACTTTCTTAACTACTCAGAAATGTTTATGACCTCTTGTAAGTACATTGAGTGTTTTAAAAATTCCGGGCATCAGGCAACCTTACCCTTAGTAACACTGGTGCCTAAAACTATATAGATATAGGTCGTGCATAACGTTAAATCGTGATGTAAGTCTGTAAGGCTATCTTCAATGCTAAGGACGCCCTTAAGGTGTCACATCATATCCTTACAAATCTTAAAAATCCTTACACATTCTTAATTAAAATCTTTTAGTTTTACCTCCAACCATACATATCCTTACATCTATATACAAACAAAAAAATAGTATTAGAAGATAGCCTAAGGGCATGCCCTTAGGTAAAGATATTACTTCAAAAAATTTTTAGTTTTAGACAAACTTAAATGGCAAAAGAATTTTCATACACAACTAAGGGCACCTAAAGGCACCCAAAGACACCCCGTCGGAGATAGTTGAACCATGTAAACATTATCTTTTTTCAACAATTGGACTTTGAGACCAATGGCAGCTGGACTGAGCGCGCCCATGACCGATGGAAGCAATCATTCATCACTGACATGTTTGCAACATGGATTTACACACAATAAACAAAGTCATATAATACTCAGATCAATTGTTAGGCAATTATCAGAGCAATCATTTATCCATATTTTGACACATTGAAAGTTATTTACAGAATTCGTCCACGTACTTTTCCATTTTTGCATAAATTATCCCTCCCAATCGAAAATAGCATTGGGCATCTTTCTGATAGCGTGTTTATTTTTGTCCAAAACTCATCTTTTTGACTAACGACTTTAAAATCCGTCTGTTAACCTCCCTCATATGCAAATCACTCGAGGATATTTTTGTCGATTTCAATCTTACCATGCTTCTCTTTTTTGTCTGGGTCTTCCTCAACCACCACCCTTCTACAATCACCATTATCTTCACTATACTATACATAGCTCAAATTAAAAAAAATTATCCATCATTCTCATGTTACATTATGATTCCTAAAAACTATATATAATACTGTTAAGACTTAAGATCTATATCTTTCGGTCCCTCAATAAAATCAACTGCCTTTTTAAGTGGAACAAACGTGTGTGTAAGTGGAAAAGTAACAAGTTAGCAATTCATGTCCCCAATAAAATGAATAAGTACAAATTTTTTTTATTATTATTATTTTGATTAAAGTTCATTTGCTTGTCACAATACATTTTTACTTTTGATACTAAAAAATATGTTATCAACATGAAGTGTCGATGACGATGACAAATATCCACCAACTAGCTTGACCAATAACTCATATTCCACATGCAAATAATAATTATTAGCAAATCTAGCTTGGTTTATTAATTATATTCTCCATCATCTACAGTAGTAGACCCTTTGGCCCATTTAACTTCTCAACCATCTTTGACAGCTAAATATTTAAACAAAATGAACTGGAATTGCCCTTTGCGTGAGTGTGTGTGATGTATGAAAAAAGATACAAATGAAATACTCCATTTGTCATATCTAACAGTTGTACTGAATCTGTTTAAACTATTATTCACTCCTTTGAATATTCTCAATAATTTTGATGTTTGCTTTTCTTGGCGAACAAAAGAACAGCAACACCACTCAATACATGGGTCAACCACCAATAAAGGCTCTGACTTTGACAATTCAAGAAAATTGTTTGACCCATATCAATAACACCCTTTTGAATATAGATATGTTTGGTCAGAATCATACTAAATCAGCAATGCCTGTGATGAGATGAGAGACCTATGAGATATAGCAAA
Source organism: Erigeron breviscapus (assembly GCA_034093135.1). Lineage (NCBI taxonomy): Eukaryota > Viridiplantae > Streptophyta > Magnoliopsida > Asterales > Asteraceae > Erigeron > Erigeron breviscapus. Next base: position 142,184,610 of record CM067169.1, read on the forward strand.
GTACAACCCTTTACTTACTCTGAGTACAACTTTCAGGGCACCATAGCATAGCAGAGAGCCTTCATCCCATTGTGGCCAAAATTGTACACATTTTGACCATTTCTACCTCAACCTGTCAAAATTTCACTTTAAAAAGTCAAACTTAATCTTCAAGATTTTGGTCCGATTTCATCAAGCCTCTTGCAGATCTGCTTTATATCGGGTCTAAGAGAAGGCGAAGGAGAGCAACAAGCCAATGCAAGCTGCACGTATTTGATAACAATGTCTTCATTAACAGAACTTGATCCACCAATGCCAACTTCAAGAACATCAGGATGATATAAATCTGACATCCGTTTATCCATGATCGCATTCCTTACTGATGTTGGCAAATAGAAATCTTGATCAGGGTTTGCTTTCCCATTAATCGGTTCCTTACCTGTTATTAGTTCAAGTAAAATCACCCCAAGATTGTAGATATCACTTTCGGTATTTGAGTCTTTCAGTTTAGTCAACTCAGGCGCTTTGTAACCCTCGACAGCAGCATCTTCGAGCATTTCTTGTGCTGCCGTTGAATTCAAAAGAAGATGTAGGCCAAAATCAGAAATAGATGGTTGATGGTTCCTTCCCAAAAGTATGTTCTTAGATTTGAGATTTCCATGGATAATCGGTCTTTGAAGCCCTGTATGGAGAAAATCTAATCCTCTAGCGATTCCAGATGAGATTCTGTAAATGACTTCCCATTTGTGAGAGTCGCCGTTCTCATCTGCTCAATAAAAATGAAAGTAACATAAGCTACCAAATTTTATGTGTGCAATATCTAAGAGGGTGTTTGGATTTGTAATTATCTCACAATAATCATTTGTTTAAAGTTAATAATGAGTTTAACACTCAATTACAAACTGCAGCAGAACTGCTATTAAACAGTGTTATATAGAAATATTCCAAAAACCATCTTCAGAACCATGTTATATTACAGTTTGATTATATCCATGGCTAACAACTTAATATCATATTAGTAACTTTCGGAATGTGCATCCAAACCTAAACCAGGGTTTTGCAAACGAGGTTTATATTTAATCTAAACTTTTCGATGGATACGTCAACATGCATCATGATGATATTCAGGTATGCAAATAAATTAAACTTGGTGTACAGTTCACCTCCACTCCACAAAACAGGAAAGATATTAGTCGATGTTAAAAGAAAAAAAGTTAAATGATTTGACTCTTAAATGTTTGGTACCAATATGATGGAGTGGAAGTAGAGTACCATATAAATGTGTAGCATGTGAAAGAGATTTAATATAAGAAGATAATATGGTAAAGACAAACATATAAATTGATGACTAAAATGACCTTGCAAGACCATCACCCACATGCATGTTATTTCCAATCAAAAACTCCCTCAAATCTAGCACAATTCCAATTTTCTATATCAAGAAATTTGGTATGTAGTAACAATAATTGATACCAGTAGTTTACAAGTTCATATGAGCCATGAGTCCATGACATAATAATAATTGTATCATTGTAACTTCTGTATGTATGGATCTCCCTAGAGACAAAATTTGACTTTTTAAGGTCAAGTAAGTCATTTTTATTATAGGAAATTTGATGGGCAAAACTAAAAGAGAAAACAGTGTCCCTATTCTATACACTGAATAACATAACATCATGAAGTCTTAATCCTGAAGATATCAACAAGATCTTGTTTAACTTTAACACAAAAGAATATGTCATATTCAAACAAGCATTTGATGGAATTAAACATATGAATCTAAAGATTGATTAAAAACAAAAAGGGAGAAGAACAGGTACAAAGGAAGACCATAAAGATTGAAGCCTTACCAAAGCATAAAATTAATCTTTATTAGCAAGAATATGTAGGGTTGTAAAAATGAAAGAACGTTCATGAACAAACTATCGAACTTTAATCAACATAATCAAACGAACGGAAGCAATATTCATGTGTCATTTAACTAAACATACAGATTTGTTTGTTCATATTCACTCATTTCACTTAACGAACAAACACAAATAAACTTTCCACCAAAAAGTCTATAACGTTTTGTCAAACATTTAGTTTGTTTAAAACCCATGAAAATACGTACAAAAACAAACAAATGCTAAATTCTCAAGTACTTCGCTTTAGGATCTGGTTTATACATAAATTACTTTAAATATTTGTACAATACAATTTGTTGCTGCATTTCCATGCATTAACTACTAGAAAGGTACTTACTGACATAAATCTCACATACACATGAAGTCATGAACTACCAAGATGAGCTATTTATCCAACACATAATGACAAAAGAAACTGTTCTTCAAAAATATATAACCATGGTATTTGCCTCTTAGGATTGGCAGATCCTTTTCTATTATTATAGATTATAATTGCCCAAAAATCATTAAAGCAAGACAAAAAAGTAAAAGCAGTGAAATTTGTAATACGGAGTAATAAAAATAAAAGTTACCTCTGATAAACTGAGCCAAATTTCCTCTTCTGTAAAAAGGATGAACAAGAAGCTTCTCACCTCTAGGCCCAGAATAAAAACCACAAAGAGGTACCAAATTAGGATGTCTAATTGACCCCAAAAGCTGTACCAAATGCATCACATCTTGTAACTTGCCAATAGTACAAGCTGGTCTCAAGAATCTCAACAACAAAACAGAATCATTCAGCAAATTAGCTCTATACAAAGTCCCAAAACTTGATTTCCCTATGACTTCACCAGGAGCATCTAATATGTCAAAACAAGTAAGATCTTCACCACCTTGAAACTTAATAAACTCTCCTTTCATATCTATTTCCTCAACACCACTTTCATGGTTTGCTTCTTTATCCCATGATTTATTATTATTATTATTTATAGAATCTTTATTTCTTCTTTTACACATACAAATACAAACAAAGATAAGAATGGTAACAAATATAACAAAACAAGAAGATAATGTGACAATCAATATGAGCATTTGTTTTTTCTCCATTTGGGCTTGTAGTAGTAAAGAAAGTAAGGATTTTTATGGGTCACGATTAAAAAATAGGATCTGGGTCAGGTTTAAAGATTCAAGTTGAACTTATTTTGGTGATGAATGGAGATCTGGGTTGGGCTGAAAAATGAAAAAAAAAAAAAAGTAAAAGCAGTGAAATTTGTAATACGGAGTAATAAAAATAAAAGTTACCTCTGATAAACTGAGCCAAATTTCCTCTTCTGTAAAAAGGATGAACAAGAAGCTTCTCACCTCTAGGCCCAGAATAAAAACCACAAAGAGGTACCAAATTAGGATGTCTAATTGACCCCAAAAGCTGTACCAAATGCATCACATCTTGTAACTTGCCAATAGTACAAGCTGGTCTCAAGAATCTCAACAACAAAACAGAATCATTCAGCAAATTAGCTCTATACAAAGTCCCAAAACTTGATTTCCCTATGACTTCACCAGGAGCATCTAATATGTCAAAACAAGTAAGATCTTCACCACCTTGAAACTTAATAAACTCTCCTTTCATATCTATTTCCTCAACACCACTTTCATGGTTTGCTTCTTTATCCCATGATTTATTATTATTATTATTTATAGAATCTTTATTTCTTCTTTTACACATACAAATACAAACAAAGATAAGAATGGTAACAAATATAACAAAACAAGAAGATAATGTGACAATCAATATGAGCATTTGTTTTTTCTCCATTTGGGCTTGTAGTAGTAAAGAAAGTAAGGATTTTTATGGGTCACGATTAAAAAATAGGATCTAGGTCAGGTTTAAAGATTCAAGTTGAACTTATTTTGGTGATGAATAATGGAGATCTGGGTTGGGCTGAAAAATGGAAAAAAAGAAAAAAGTTAAAAATTGTTTGGTGTGATGTAGTTAGAAAAAGAAGAAGACAGAAGGAGCAAGATTTGTTTGGGAAAAAAAAAAAGAAGCTTTTTCTTCTGTTTTCAAGAGCAGACAGAGAAGAGAAAGAGATGTGGGGCCAATGTCTCTGACTATCCACTTTTTTTTTGGAAATGCGATTATCAAACTTATTTATGCATGATATTGAAACTGAATACATATATTATTGTTATAAAAATGCAAATTTGGGAACTATAATTTAACTTTTGACTAAATTATGTCTATATTGCATGATAATTATTTAAGAGGTTTGTTAAATACAGTCTTTTACTCTTTGTATATAAGGTGCATTAAATAATTATACACTTAACATAATATTCAAACGAAAAATTCTAATATGTAACATACAATTTTTTTAGACCTTAAGTACCTTAAGTGATGTATTTAGCATTAAATAAACATAATGGGAAAAACTGCAAGTATTTATGTTTTTCGGAAGTAGGAACTACACTTATCACGAGAAGTAGGAACCATGATGTAACACTAAATTTGAGCCGGTAATATTAGGGCACTAGGAGTCATGAAGCCCAAAATTTCAATCATTCCAAATCCCACCAATCACATCTTTCTAACTAATTTTACCCTTCCAACTCTCCCAACTCATTTTGTTAACATTCCCAAATTTATTATTTTTCTTTTTCATTTAATTTAATCAAACAATTTAATTAAAAACCTAAACATTTCATTAAAATTAAACCAAAAACTAACACTTACAATCTTAAACAAAATGTAATATTTTTATACTATAGGTTAGGGTCTAAAATAAAACCTTCCAAAACTAAAATAACTGTTTTGTAAGCAAATAAAAGTTCAGGGGGCTAAAACAAAAAATACAATTTAAGACTACTTATCATCTTTCCCACATGGCCACATATATTCATATTTATATATATATAAGAGGGGTACCCACGCAATGCAGCAGCGAGTGATGAGGTTTTAACGTATGTAAAAGGGTATGGATATATATATGGATTTAAGGGAAAAGACCTTCTTCACATTGTTTGGATTTTGTTTTGATTGGGAAGGATAGAGGGAAGAGGAGAGAGCGTACCAAAAAAAGGAAAAAAATAAGATAGGTGTTAGGAAAGGGTAATATAGGTATTTCATGGTGTGAGTTATCAGGATAGTTATAGAAATAAGAGTATTTTCGTCTTTTTAAAGACAGAAAGTTTAAAGAGAAAAAATAGTGGATTTGCTTTATAGGGTATATAGATATATATACACCTGCATATATCTATCAATACCCACCAAAATTATATATATATAAAAAATTAATGGAGAAATAGCTAGCCAACGGTTTACTCCAACGGATATATCACTTTCCAAGGGTAACATTTGACCAAAAATATTCCAACCCTCGCATGGCTTGAAGCCCGTTGAATTTCAACCCGCCAGCCAGCCCGCGACGTCGGCGGCGGCGTTTTTGGGCGGGTTGGCCCAACCCGTGGTGAACCCGTTGTGACTCCGCCAGGCCTTAGTTTGTGGCTAAAGCTTAGAGCCGTAGTTATTGTTTGTACTAGACGTATGCACGAATAATGCGGCAGAGGTGGTGGTAGTGGTGGGATGGGGGGTGGGGAGGTAGCGACGTCGCCAGTGGTGGCGATGTGGTGGTGAATGTAAAATTAATTGATATAAAAGAAGTAAGTAATGTTATTTAAGGGTTAGAATATCGATGTTGTAAATTATTTCTTGGGTAAATTACAAAAATGGTACCTGAGGTATGTCCAAAACTACACTCATCATACCTACAACTCAAAAATTACGCGAGCCATACCCAGAGTTTCCATTTTATTACACTGGTCATACCTCACCGTCAAATAAGCTAACTGGACGTTAAATACTCGTCACATGCGTGTCACGTGCGTAGGTAAAAGACCCTTTTGCCCCAATTTAAGCGTGTCCACCCTTATATATATATTCAACTTCAGTTTTTCCCCAAAAATAAAACAACTAGAAATTAGGGTTTTCAATATATATATATATATATATATATAATATCTATATATATATATATATATATATACACACACACAAACGTATGTATCTATACAATACCCAAAAAAGATCCATATATACATATACTCCAGATCAGTTATGAACATCATCCCCCGCCGCGTTCTTTTGGAATCAACCGTTGACGGTGGCGGTGGTGGACAACCGAAGATGATGGTTAATTGTTTTTTTTTCTCAGTTAATGATGGTGGTGGGTAGCTCCGGAGGTAGCGGTAGGTGCTCCGACGGTGGTGGTGGGTAGATTAATTGATGGGCCTTCCATATATGTACATTTGTAGATCTTGATATTACTGATGCCAGAATCTGCTGCTGGTTGCCGGAATCTGCTGGTGTTGCCGGAATCTACTGCTTCTGTTGTTGTTGCCGATGCTGCTGTTATATCTAATATCAGTCTTTTTACCCATTGTGACAAAACTGATTGTATTGAAAGATTTATTTTCAGATTTATTATTTTTACAAGATTTTTGATCGAAAACTTGCAAGACCGTAATTAAAGCGGATCGTTCCAGTTTCTTGATGGGTCTGGTCAAACTCGAAATGGGTCTGACCATCTCTCTCCATCGTCTCCCTGGCGTCTCTTTTTCCTGGGTGTAATCTTACATATGTAAGTAGCCTGATTATTGATTTATATTGATGTGTTTTCCTTAGCAGTGGAATTATTGATTTGCTTTTATGTAGATGTTGTATTGGGTGTGTGGTTTTGATTTGTTTAGTTGGTAATAAATGTGTTGTTGCAATTTTTTTGTGGGTAAAGTTTTGATGATTTCGATTGTTGATAAGGTTTTGATTTGCAGAAGGTTGATGTTGATGATTTGAATTGATAATGATTTTGATTTTTATATCGATATGGACATGGTTATGATGATTTGGTTTTGATTATATAGATTTATATATATTTGTGAATATATTTTCTACAGATATACATATATAGATATAGATAAATGTAAAAATCCATATAGGGGGCAAAAGGGTCTTTTACCTACGCACGTGACACGCATGTGACGAGTATTTAACGTCCAGTTAGCTTATTTGACGGTGAGGTATGACCAGTGTAATAAAATGGAAACTCTGGGTATGGCTCGCGTAATTTTTGAGTTGTAGGTATGATGAGTGTAGTTTTGGACATACCTCAGGTACCATTTTTGTAATTTACCCTTATTTCTTTGAGGGTATTATAGATATATTAAGTGAAGATGTTTATATTAATGAATAAATAAGATGATAATATGATCATTTTAAAGTTTGAATGGCTTAAAAGAGGGAAAAAATAGTTTGTTTTATATAATAATAAAGATACATTTATAATTTCATTTGGATTTTACTAACCAGGTCATGTTTATAAGAAATTTATAGAAGTGATAATTATTATGTAAATATTATTTTTAAAAACTAAAATTTAAATGTTAAATACGTTTTCCAAGTGAGCCATGGACTATGGGAGTCTAGATTTTGCAAAACTAGCCCGGAATTGAAATTGTACTTATGTAATTTATTTATTTTTTATAGAAAGTTTCATCTCGTTTCAAAAACAATTTAAAGACCTTTTGGCTTAAAAGCTTATTTTTTCAATGCTCTTAAGATCTGTTTGCATCAAATAAATCTTTATGAGATTTAGTTTACTAAAACATAGACTCAATTCTCATAAATTCTTAAAACTTTTACGGCAAACATACCCATAGGATGATAAACATGATACGTAATAATTTAAACATTAAATTTTACATACATAAAACTATTTAACTGCTATCACATACATAATTGAGTAAATTACAAATTTGGTCCCTGTCGTGGGTTAAAAATTACCGTTTTCGTCCCTACCTTTCATATATTACCGTTTTGGTCCAAAAAACTTTGGTCCGTCAACGCTTTTGGTCAATTCTCTAAACGGACGTTAAACACCCATCACGTGATCTGCACGTGATGGGTATTTTAGTCTTTTCATTAGCACAGGGACGAAAACGGTAATTTTTGACCCACGACAGGGACCAAAATTGTAATTTACTCTAAAATTTACGGATATATGTATGTATATGTAACAGAAGAGAGAGAAAAATTAATTCTTCCTCTATAAGCTTCTTTCCTTTTTAGATTTTATAAACATAAATCACTTCAACCAAGAATTCAAAAGTTCACACATCCTCAACTTTATTGTTTAGGTCTATGTTTTAATGAAGTTTGCATAATTTTAGTTTTGAATCTGGTGGGTATGTGTGTGAATAAAGGAAGTTTCAATATTATTTTTCTATTTTGTAGATACACATACAATTTAGAGTATGTTTATCTAATTTTTGTAAAGATAAACTAATCTACTCGGTATATTACATGAATGTAAAGATAGCTAAACCACATTAACTTGATCTTGGTTTTTGATTTGACAGGTTCATCATCATCATTATCATCATCGTCATCTTCAAGAACAATCTTGGAAAGAAAACACAAAAGTGGCTTTTTGATTCTTGTATTCGGGTTTTAGTCTTTCTAATCGGATCCGTTCACCTTGGTTAGCTTTCTTTTTTTATTATTATTATTAATTTAATTTTTATTATAATACATAAAATATATATTGCTTTCTCTTTATCAAAATCCCTTCTAAAAAAACAAAACCGGTGAATTTGGGTTTTAGTATTTTTCAGGGGTTTTATTGATTTCCTTAACGTAAATGCAGTTTTTAGTATGGATTCTTCTAATATTTGATTTATAGTGAGTTGGTAGTCTAGAGCTGCTATTTGATTTTTGGTTTTCTGATTTAGGGTTTTTGAAATTACAAGATGTGGATGAAGATGATGCTCAAAAGGTAAGTTTTTTAAGTTTTTTTTTAAAATTTATTTTTATAATTGTAGGCCTGATTAGAATATCTTTGGTAAATTAGATTCATTTCTTATGTATATTAAGTGTTTGAAAAAAATGCATCAATGAATACTTGGATTTTGGGTGTGATGGTGTTTTATGACAGTATAACTCCGACGGCACTCTCCCGGAAAATATCACCAGATTTGAAAGTTTAGGTAAATATTTCAACTTATGGCAGTGAAATATTCAGACTATTCTATTGTTTCTATGCCGGTAGTTTTATTAGATGATTAAGAATGCATTTTTTGCCTTTAGTTGAACTTACATGTGGAATTTAGGGAGCAGAAAGAAGGCTTACTGAAGTGATGGGTAAATGTGATGCTTTATGTAAAAGAATTGCTACTGCTGCTCTTAACTGTGAAGTTTCTAACTAAGCCAAGCTGGTATGTGTTTTTTTTGTTTCAACTCATATATACTCAAGTCAAGTTTTCTGATATATTTGACAACCAATGGGCAACTAATGCCTCAATATCTTCGTCATTCTTAACTTAATTTCTCTTTTATATGTAAATATACCAGGAGGGACAAGGATGTGGAGAGGAGGGGCTGATGTGGATTACAATTTTGGTCCCTGTCGTGGGTCAAAAATTACCGTTTTCGTCCCTGTGCTAATGAAAAGACTAAAATACCCATCACGTGCAGATCACGTGATGGGTGTTTAACGTCCGTTTAGAGAATTGGACCAAAAGCGTTGACGGACCAAAGTTTTTTGGACCAAAACGGTAATATATGAAAGGTAGGGACGAAAACGGTAATTTTTGACCCACGACAGGGACCAAATTTGTAATTTACTCTACATAATTTAATAGAGGTTTTAATTATTAGTTGTAGTATATAGCAAATGAGGTAGATTTTACCTGTTTTTAAAAATAATAAAAAAATGTAGATTTTGTTCTTGCTTTGCAACGGACACGAAACAAATTTATCCAAGATGTATTAACATTAAAATATTATATTTGATACCATTCATATATAAAAATATAAATAAAATGATTGGAAAAAAATAACCAATAAAAAATAAATATCAAAAGCTAAAAAACCATTTAAAGTTCAGTTGGACATAATTTAGTCTACATTTAAAAAAAAAAGATGTAATTTAATCTATCTTTACAGCACTTATCTTAACATTGGTGCTTCTCTTTACTAATTTTCTAAAAAAAATTATGACGTAAATAATACATAGGGAAAAGAATCTGGGGATGTATGTAACTTGACAACTTTTACTATTGTATGTATGCACCAAAAATATTGAACGTTGTATGTAAGTATCTCGCTAAATTGAACATTTAATGTAAATTAAAACTTCTACGTGGCAGCTCATATGGTTGCCACGTATACATTTTTACATTAAGTGTTCAATTTAGAGAGATACTTCCATCAAACGTTCAATATTTTTGGTGCATACATACAATAGTAAAAGTTGCCAAGTTACATACATCCCCAGATTCTTTTCCCTAATACATATTATGAAATGCTATGCTATGCTATATAAGGGGGGAGGGAGTGGAGGGTTGAGCTCTCTCATCTCCCTTCAAATAACCAATCAAATTACTCCACCTCATTTCAACTTTTTTTTCAACCTTTTTTTAGTGGCAACCGAAACTCCCAACCTCTTCTTCACATTTTAATAATTCATCCTTAACATTATAAACTTTACATAATTAACCCTTTTAATTATAACTAACCAAATATATAAAGAAAACACATACATTTCATTTAGCGATTAAAAATTTAAAGATACAAAACATAAAATAAAATAAAAAACAAAAAAAAAAAAAAAAAAAAAAAAAACAAAAAAACAAACAAAAAAAAAAAAAAAAAAAAAAAAAAAAAAAAAAAAAAAAAAAAAAAAAAAAAAAAAAAAAAAAAAAAAAAAAAAAAAAAAAAAAAAAAAAAAAAAAAAAAAAAAAAAAAAAAAAAAAAAAAAAAAAAAAAAAAAAAAAAAAAAAAAAAAAAAAAAAAAAAAAAAAAAAAAAAAAAAAAAAAAAAAAAAAAAAAAAAAAAAAAAAAAAAAAAAAAAAAAAAAAAAAAAAAAAAAAAAAAAAAAAAAAAAAAAAAAAAATAAAAAAAAAAAAAAAGTTTGGCAGACTTGTCACTTTTAGTCCCTGGAGCGTGTCAGTTTACACCTTTGGTCCCTGTCTCCTTCAGCTCTCCGCGAGCTATGAACTCGCTCCCCCCTACTCGCTGCCATCTCCCTTCCATGGCAGCCGACGCTCGCCGAGCTCGCCGCAGCTCGCTCCATCTCGCCGACCAGCTCTCTCACGGCTCCCTCCCCCTAAGAAATTAAGAAACTACGTAAATGGTCCATTATTGGCCCACAAGGAAAAACTGGAAGGATGACTTGATTAGCCTATTGTGATAAAAACTGACTTCAAGCGTAACCGTGGGGTATGGATGATCATCTCTCTTGTATTGTCCCTTCAACGCTTTAGGACAATTTCTCCAAACAAAATGCGTACAATCAAGACTTCCTAGCATTCCCGGAATCTTGTGTCTCCGTTCATGCGCTTCGTATAACCGGGCAACATCATGACTAGTCGGCCTACGTAAGTACTCGTCACGATATAACTCGATGACCGCGCTGCAAAAATGATCAAGGATTTTGCGAGAAGTTCTCGCTGCCATGCACAAGTAGTCATCAAAGTTATCTGGAGGGTTTCCCGTTCCGAGTTGTTCCACCGCGGATGTGCATTTTTGTATGGCAGCAAAACTCTTTCTCCCCGACCGATCTACACGCTCTTGAAAGTAAACGTAACGTTGCTCAATATCACTAACAATCTTTAAAAACAACCTTTGACTCATTCGAAATCTTTCACGAAACCAAACCGGGCCAAACTTTGGGTTTTCAACAAAGTAGTCACGCATAAGCGTTTCGTGAGCTCGTTCCCGAAACCGCTCGATGTAGGCGCGGGTTTCGGTTGAGCTTGCCGTGTCGTCTTCAACCGCGTCAAGAACACTTTGCAAAAAAGGTAGGCTACTACCCGTGGATAAATTCGGAAACGACAAAGGAATTGAAAATTCCGAAGCCGAAGAAATCTCTTCGGACGACGATGATGATGAAGATGATGAGGATAATGGATCCATATGATGAAAATATGTTAATATTTGTGTTTGAATTGAGAAATATAGAGTAAAAATGGGGTTTGGTTGTGTTTTTGGTATAATAGGTTCGGCCATATATATAGAAATTCAAAAAAAAAAAGTTTGGCAGACTTGTCACTTTTAGTCCCTGGAGCGTGTCAGTTTACACCTTTGGTCCTCCCAACGGTCACATGACCGTTTGAAATTATTCACCTTTGGTCCCTGTCTCCTTCAGCTCTCCGCGAGCTATGAACTCGCTCCCCCCTACTCGCTGCCATCTCCCTTCCATGGCAGCCGACGCTCGCCGAGCTCGCCGCAGCTCGCTCCATCTCGCCGACCAGCTCTCTCACGGCTCCCTCCCCCTAAGAAATTAAGAAACTACGTAAATGGTCCATTATTGGCCCACAAGGAAAAACTGGAAGGATGACTTGATTAGCCTATTGTGATAAATGGGCCCACTAAAACAAGATGCCTTTTAAATTAACACGCCCCTCATTTTTCAAATTCTTTCTAAGAAAATAACCTACATATTTTAAATAACATAAAACTTAAGTAAACGAAAAATGAAGAATGCAACATTTACAAACAGAGAATTTATCGTTAAAAAAAGCTTAATTTTTTAACTTTTAATTTTTGGATCTACGATAATTTACCGAACTCAACCAGAAAATAAGCTTAAGAGCATTTGAAAAAATAAGCTAAATCTCATAAAGATTTATGTTTTAGTAAACTAAATCTTAAGAGCATTTGAAAGTTAGGTGTCCGTAAAACTTCCAAATGTTAAATTCCGTAAACAAGATTTGTCCTTTTAAAAGTCTTAAGAAAATTGAAAACCTTGGTTTTAACTCGTATAGTTTTCTTTTCCTTTTTCTATTTTAATTAATATAATTATTTTGGTTAAATATATAATATAATTCTTGTAATGATTTGAAAGGATATTCATAATGAATATTACTAAGAAATGATACATACCTTAATATCAACCTTGATTTAAGATAAGTTTCAATCTTCATATCAACCATATATAAAATCATACTTTTTATAAATAAATTATATATTATTATCTATATATATATATATATATATATATATATATATATATATATATATATATATATATATATATATATATATATATATATATATATATATATATATATATATATATATATATATATATATATATATATATATATATATATATATATATATATATATATATATATATATATATATATATATATATATATATATATATATATATATATATATATATATATATATATATATATATATATATATATATATATATATATATATATATATATATATATATATATATATATATATATATATATATATATATATATATATATATATATATATATATATATATATATATATATATATATATATATATATATATATATATATATATATATATATATATATATATATATATATATATATATATATATATATATATATATATATATATATATATATATATATATATATATATATATATATATATATATATATATATATATATATATATATATATATATATATATATATATATATATATATATATATATATATATATATATATATATATATATATATATATATATATATATATATATATATATATATATATATATATATATATATATATATATATATATATATATATATATATATATATATATATATATATATATATATATATATATATATATATATATATATATATATATATATATATATATATATATATATATATATATATATATATATATATATATATATATATATATATATATATATATATATATATATATATATATATATATATATATATATATATATATATATATATATATATATATATATATATATATATATATATATATATATATATATATATATATATATATATATATATATATATATATATATATATATATATATATATATATATATATATATATATATATATATATATATATATATATATATATATATATATATATATATATATATATATATATATATATATATATATATATATATATATATATATATATATATATATATATATATATATATATATATATATATATATATATATATATATATATATATATATATATATATATATATATATATATATATATATATATATATATATATATATATATATATATATATATATATATATATTGCAAATTAAATTTAATATATATATATGTTATATATATATATATAAATTTATGTTTATCTTTTAATGTATATATATGGTTCATATATAATGAAAATTTGTGTTCATCTTTTCATTATTTTCTTTATAGATACTAAGATTTTGTAAGTTTTGATTAGTTTACACAAAATTTACGGGTCTTAATTATTTACTATTTGAGTCAACATCTTAAGTATTGTATCTATATCCGATAGAAGAGGTCTAGAAATAACTAATGTATTACGTATGGTTACAAAAACTATATCATTACAATAGTTGTGTTTTGGATTTTTGAAGTTTCACATTTTGTTTAATGTGATTAATTAGATAGTTTTTTTTTCTTCTCATTATGAGTTCTAAACTTCTAACTAAATTTCATGACTTTTGTAGCTGCAATAGGAGATGGATTTATAGCAAAGTCAATGGGCTTTCTGTTAGGATTCATAACTATTATCATAAACATATTTACGAGTACGAAGCTGAAAGAATCATATATGCAATATAATAATTAACAAAGTATAGAATCGAATATGTACCTTTTAGCTTAGCTTCCAATAAAATTAATAATAAGAATTATTATTATTTAGGGTTTAAAGTAAAACCCCTCTACGATCGCACACTTGACACCCCTACGTATGTATGCTAGTACCCGATCACGAACTCACAACCCCTTGTGTAATACCCTTAAAAGTCGAACCCCAAACCGAAACCCTTTTGGGTTTGTTGCTTCGGTCGAACAAGAGAGAAGAGAGGGAGAGAAAAGAGTTAGGTTTTTCACAAATCTAATTGTCTTTTTTTCAATGAAAAACCCTTAACCTTTAACCTCTATTTATAAGGATTAATTATAAGGGTTTTCAAACTTGGTGACCAAGTTTGATGAGGATTAGGAAACCCTCTCAAATTTCCGGCCCCCTTCTTCTAGTGTAATTAGGAAACTTCCTTAAAATCTAATTTACACTTTAATCCTTCTCTTTTAATTCATAAACATATTCACGAGTACGAAGCTGAAAGAATCATATATGCAATATAATAATTAACAAAGTATAGAATCGAATATGTACCTTTTAGCTTAGCTTCCAATAAAATTAATAATAAGAATTATTATTATTTAGGGTTTAAAGTAAAACCCCTCTACGATCGCACACTTGACACCCCTACGTATGTATGCTAGTACCCGATCACGAACTCACAACCCCTTGTGTAATACCCTTAAAAGTCGAACCCCAAACCGAAACCCTTTTGGGTTTGTTGCTTCGGTCGAACAAGAGAGAAGAGAGGGAGAGAAAAGAGTTAGGTTTTACACAAAATTTACGGGTCTTAATTATTTACTATTTGAGTCAACATCTTAAGTATTGTATCTATATCCGATAGAAGAGGTCTAGAAATAACTAATGTATTACGTATGGTTACAAAAACTATATCATTACAATAGTTGTGTTTTGGATTTTTGAAGTTTCACATTTTGTTTAATGTGATTAATTAGATAGTTTTTTTTTCTTCTCATTATGAGTTCTAAACTTCTAACTAAATTTCATGACTTTTGTAGCTGCAATAGGAGATGGATTTATAGCAAAGTCAATGGGCTTTCTGTTAGGATTCATAACTATTATCATAAACATATTTACGAGTACGAAGCTGAAAGAATCATATATGCAATATAATAATTAACAAAGTCATTAACATATTAATTAATTGCATAGAGTATACGTGTCATTTCGTGTGACCCCGTAGACTTAAATACTTTTCGGACATGCGTTTATTTAACGTGATCATATTCCAACACTTTCAAAATTATGCAGGACCAGATGCAAATCAAGCAGTGGCTCTCGTATCAAAATCCGAGAGATCAACATTCTACGACGTCCAAATAACAGGTTACCAAGACACACTATACGCCCATTGCCATTGCCAGTTCTACACCAACTGCACCATTTCAGGAACCGTTGACTTCATATTCGGGTTCAGTACAACCATCATCCAAGACTGCAAGATCATATCAAAACTTCCTGAAGCTGGTCACGCGACGACAATCACAGCTCATGGAAGAAAATTACCTGACACCACTGGATTTGTTATCCAACACTGCGACATTGTAGCGGATGAGAAGCTGTATCCTGTAAGGTCTCAAGTAAAGAGCTATTTAGGACGTCCGTGGAAGAAGTATTCAAGGACGGTTGTGATGGAATCCAACGTCGATGATTTTATTCAACCGGATGGGTGGTTAGCATGGGGTAACGACTTTGCATCATTAGATACTTGTTTTTATGCTGAGTATTCAAATGTTGGCCCGGGTGCAAGGCCGGCTTAACATTTTCAGTGTCCTTAAACGTAACCAATTTTGGAGGCCTCTATTTGAAAGTCTCTAACAAAAATTCCCATCCTTTATAAAATTCTAATTATAATTTATTAGATAATTTATAAACCTAGAACAAAAATAAGATACCTTGATAAAAGATTGTCTTTAATGATATTAAAAGCAATGATAAGTCTAAGCTTATTATATCTTTTTTTTTTTTGAAAGGTGAATTTCGCTTGAAACTTCGTGTCGCGATTCGACAACGAGAGGTCTAACATACGTTGTCTTAACCGGGTCCGCGCTAGAAAGCTCCCTCGAAGTAGAAATGCCTATTTCAAATACCCAATGGGGGGAAAACCCCCTACTAATCCGCCCGAAAGCACGACGATTAATAGGGGTAAACCCTGCCCCATCAGACTTGGACCTGGGTATACCCAAGCCAAGCCCTCATAGAAGGACTACCTATATCTCAAAGTTGGTGGAATGAGGATTCGAACCTGGGACCTATAGGTCACCAAGGGAACTCCAAACCACTACACCAACTCATCATTGATTTAAGCTTATTATATCTAAGCCTAAAAGTTCAACAAATTTGAGGCCTTTCATATTTGGTGGCCTCAAGCCACTGCCTAGTCTAGTATATCTATTAAGCCGCCTCTGCCCGGGTGCGGTTACTGATAAGAGGGTTAAGGGGAAGGGTGTCAAGGTGATTACTGATAGGAATGAGGCTATGAATTTTACAGCCGGGCCTTTCATTATAGGAAACGAATGGTTAAGAGAAACTGGTGCGCCCTTCTACCTTGGACTGTTTAAAGGTCGTTGATTTATGAGATCGATACGTACACTGATTTAGGTTGAACTAAAGAAACGATTTTGGAGCTAGATAGGTAGATTGAAAGGAAAGAATTGTTTGAATAGATAATATGGTATGGATACGCTAGCTAGATTAGCGTATGATTTTTTGGAACTAGATTATTTATATACAGAAATCTAAATAAAACAAATTAGTGCTTTTGGTATGACATGAATGAATGATATTCAATATTTCTACATTAGTATATCTTTGTATGATTTTCATTAATACATTATATATGTTTTGAATGACTCTGGTTAAGCTCAAACCCATTACATATTTATATATATCGCTTTTGTGTTAATAAGCAGTCCCTCCTTTGAGACTGCCAAAGTTTTACATTACTAAGCAATTCCCCTGGTCTGAGATGGAGTTGCAGTATCAAATGCAATGCTGCCTAAATCATGCTAATAATGGAAAGCTTTAACTTATTTAATGTGTACTAAATGAGTTTCTACATTTGATAAAGAAATTGTAATGTGTAAGAGAACTAATGTATAACTTAGAAAACAGTAAACCGGCAAGGTGTCAAACGTCATTGTCTCATCGAATATATCATACATATGGCAGATTTGTGCTAGAAACCAATATAGCTAACCCTGTCACGCGAAATCTTATATGTCGGGTTTTAACAAAGTGAACTATGCAAGAAGCGATATGAACTCAATACTACATATCACAATATATTACCAAAACATACACAACATTAGATACATCTCAAAGTCCATTGCAGAGATTCCACGAACTGAAAACACAAGGCCATTGACGAAAAACCTCATTGCGGTTAGAAGAGTGAGATTTGGGGCGAGAAGAAGTTAAATCATGGAGCTTGTGGAAAGTCTTTGACACCAAATTGAATCTCAAAGCTTTCCCAGGTATTTCGAGTACCAAAAACGAGGCATCTTTTTTATCGCCCAAAACAAGAGCTAGTATAGCAAACTCAAAGGTATCAGCGGATTCAGGATTCATGATTTCAGGGAATGATCCAGAAATTCCCCCGAGATCAACACTGTATTTCACAAACCCTTCTGAATAATCTTTCTTCAACTCATGAATCTTAAACTTAAAAGTATGAGGTCGCTGGATTTCAATCACAAGCAAGTGATCTCGGGACTCAGATAAGTAATTTGAATTGTTTTCTTCCTCAACCCAACCGCCAATAGGACCTATAGGGGTTTGTATCTGATGAACGATCTCTTGATCCAAGTTGAAACAAAAAATAAATCCCGATTTGTTAATCCAGTGAAGGGCATTGTTCCAATAAACACCAGCCCTAAAATCGATATAAATATCTTCATCAAGTTCAAATTCACACGAAGTCTTGCAAGTGCGAGTTTGTGAGGAATAAATTTCAATCTGGTAACGAGTGTTACCAGTAAGAGGATTCGTCTCGTAGCCACAAACATATATGACTTTGTAGTGTGGTGATTGCGTCGGGTCAAAATGTAAGGTCATACCATATCGAACCGATTTATTATCTGCATAGTTTTCAAGTCTTGGAAGAGTAACGAATTTGTTAATAGTTGGATTGTATATATAATACTTGTAATGCATCACATATTTATTGTTATGTCGAAAATACTCTTCAGTATAGGCAGAACACAACATTAAACCATTACAGGAGTGCTCGATCATCAAACACTTAACAGTTGGATCAAAATGAAGAGCTCTCAAAGGTGGTTTAACTGGATTTTCAATATCGAATGGAATAAAATCATATTCTGGGTTTGGTTTATTGACATAATCTGCGACGAACAGACCCGAAGGGGGATCAAGGTTAGGGAGTTTGAAACTAGAGCTTGAAATGAGAGAATACCAGTGTTTGGAAGCAGACTTGAAATGAAGCAATGATCTTACCGGTAATCATAAAAGAATCTCCGTCGTAACTCGTAAGGTCGTCGCACGAAGCAACTTTCTCTGCCGAAGACATAGTTGACGATTGATTGACCATCGTCGATCTCCCCTTAAGTTGACAAGGGAGGGAATGATATAATGTAGTATTATTTTGTACAGAAGGATGATTCGTTCAACATGCTCATATACAAAGTCAAAGTCAACGGTCGTTTGTCTAAGTTGTAACTTTTGCATTTACATACTTTAAGTAGGTTTGGGTTGATGGGTTCTGGGTTGATATGTTGACGGGTTTATATACCCCAACTCATACCCATTCAATTGAATCATCATGTCAAAAATTTAAACTCAAACCTAACCCATTTAATAGACAGGTTAGTTGTGTCGACCCAACTAAGTATTTTGATAAGGTTTTATATTATATCGTTATTTAAAGTAAGATCATACTTTCATTCTTTTTCAATTATCTTTAAAAATGGGATGAAATCTTTTTATAAATTGAATCTATCAAGATTTTTTATTAATTTTTTTTTATAAATTATCTTAAGATTTTTTATTAATTTTTTTTTATAAATTGAATCTATCAAGATTTTTTATTAATTTTTTTTTATAAATTATCTTAAGCTATTTTCATGTTTGAAAATTTTTTTTTTTTTTTTTTTTTTTTTTTTTTTTTTTTTTTTTTTTTTTTTTTTTTTTTTTTTTTTTTTTTTTTTTTTTTTTTTTTTTTTTTTTTTTTTTTTTTTTTTTTTTTTTTTTTTTTTTTTTTTTTTTTTTTTTTTTTTTTTTTTTTTTTTTTTTTTTTTTTTTTTTTTTTTTTTTTTTTTTTTTTTTTTTTTTTTTTTTTTTTTTTTTTTTTTTTTTTTTTTTTTTTTTTTTTTTTTTTTTTTTTTTTTTTTTTTTTTTTTTTTTTTTTTTTTTTTTTTTTTTTTCGTTTTCAATATATTCTCCTTTTTTTTTTGACAAGAATCAGATGTTAGAAATGATCATTTTTGTCTAAATTCCTGGAAAAGAAAAGTATCTTTTGCTTCTTGCTTACAGAAGGATGATTCGTTCAACATGCTCATATACAAAGTCAAAGTCAACGGTCGTTTGTCTAAGTTGTAACTTTTGCATTTACATACTTTAAGTAGGTTTGGGTTGATGGGTTCTGGGTTGATATGTTGACGGGTTTATATACCCCAACTCATACCCATTCAATTGAATCATCATGTCAAAAATTTAAACTCAAACCTAACCCATTTAATAGACAGGTTAGTTGTGTCGACCCAACTAAGTATTTTGATAAGGTTTTATATTATATCGTTATTTAAAGTAAGATCATACTTTCATTCTTTTTCAATTATCTTTAAAAATGGGATGAAATCTTTTTATAAATTGAATCTATCAAGATTTTTTATTAATTTTTTTTTATTTTTTTTTTTTTTTTTTTTTTTTTATTTTTTTTTTTTTTTTTTTTTTTTTTTTTTTTTTTTTTTTTTTTTCTGCAGCTTGCCTGGATCTTTATTTTAAACTCGAGCTTCATTAATTAGTGGATACTTTCAGACTCAAATATCAATCAATATTCAATATCTTTCGGTCCTGCTCTTATTGATTTGTAGTATGATAATCATGTTACCATACTATACACAAATGGCAAAACTATGAAAATACACAAGCTCGATAAAGTTTGTGAGCTTTGCCAAACTTTCAGCTCTTTGTCTCATATATACCACAAGTTGAAATCCTTACAGTATGGAAGTCCAAGTATTTTGATTAACTGGTACTACATATTATCAAATGTGACGTCACAAAAACATGTCAAGAACAAATCAAAAGTTAATAAAAAATCAAACCAAAAAGGATGTTGAGTAGAACAAAAAATCCAACAGTGAAATCAAACGTTTTTGGTTATATGAAGAGCAAGAGCCATAGATCAAAGCAACAAATCTATTTCCACATATTTGCCCAAATATGATTGCCAATCGACCAAAGTAATGGTGTGAAAAAAACAATTGTCCTGACTATTTGTGTTATGTGTGGACCAAAAATTCTGGATTCCATAATTCTGAATTTCAAACTTTCGCCATCAGATATCCATTTGAGCTGTTAGAACTAGCTCTCAACCATTTGAGCTGTTAGAACTAGCTACCCAATTCCCCTGGTCTGCGAGTTGCACTATCACCTTCATCCTAGTTCCTACTCTCTTTGTAGATAACTCAAAGTTGAGACCATCAGTCGATGTATGTTATGTATTCAGGACGGTAATCTTCATATACCTTCTGGTTTATATGAAGGCGGACTATGATATTAACACACGCGCACACACACAAACACTCGTTTTCAATATATTCTCCTTTTTTTTTTGACAAGAATCAGATGTTAGAAATGATCATTTTTGTCTAAATTCCTGGAAAAGAAAAGTATCTTTTGCTTCTTGCTTCAATTCTTCATAACATGAGTAATTTAAAATTGCTGCCAAACACACATAATGTCACAAACTCACAATTCATTACATGTATATACAGAAATTCATTACATATATATATACATATATGGGAAATTTACATTAGAAACTAATCTAGTAGCTAAACTAGTCACATAATATTGACCTTGGTCACCAATCAAAAAAGCAAAATTCTCTTCAGTGGAAGTAGTAACAAACTGGACTATGCAAATAGTAAGGATGAACTGAAGACCAGAGATCACTAACATTACCAAACATACCTAACAATCGAAATATCACAAGCTGCAGAGAGACTCCACAAATTGAAACACACTATTAGGCCATAGACAAAATACCTTATTGCAGTTAGGGTAGGGAATTTTACGGCGAGAAGAAAAATCATGGAGCTTGTAGAAAGTCTTTGAAACCAAATTGAATCTCAAAGCTTTCCCAGGTATTTCCAGTACCAAAAACGAGTCATCTTCTTTATCGCCCAAAACAAGAGCTAGTATAGCAAACTCAAAGGTATCAGCGGATTCAGGATTCATGATTTCAGGGAACGATCCACAAACCTCATCAAGATCAACATTGTACCTCAAGGACCAACCGGAATAATCTCTCATCAACTCATGAATCTTAAACTTAGAAGTATGAGGTCGAAGGATTTCAATCGCAAGCAAGTGACCTCGGGATTCAAACAAGTAATTTGAATAGCTTTCTTCATCCCAATTACCACCAATAAGACCTAAAGGGGTCTGCATCTGATGAACTATCTGTTGATCCAAATTAAAATACAAAATAAATCCTTTCTTGTGAATCCAATGAAAGGCTTCGTTCCAATAAACACCTGGCCCGAAATACATATCAATCTCTTCATCGAGTACGAATGTAAATGAACGGTTGCAACTACGAGTTTCTGGCGAATAAATTTGAATCTTGTAACTAGTTTTATGAACAAATGGAATTCTCTCACGGTTGATATATATGACTACGTAGTGAGGTGATTTCGAAGGATCAAAAGCTAAGCTCATATGACATTGATGTGATAAATAATTATCATCATTTGTTTCAGGTGTAGGAAGCGCAGCGAAACGGTTAACAGTTGGATTGTATATATAATATTTGTAAAGCTTATCATAATATGTAGAACACAACATTAAACCATTACTTGAGTGCTCAATCATCAAACCATCTGAATCAAAATCAAGGGAAACGAAAGGGGGTTTTTTAACCGGATTATCGATATCGAAAGGGATGAATTCGTATCCTAGATATGATCTACCAACATGAAACGGGATAAACAGACCCGAAGGGGAATCAGGGTTAGGGGGTTTGAAGGAAGGGCTTGAAATAAGAGAGTACCAATGTTTGGAAACAGACTTAAAACGAAGCAGTGATCTTACCGGTAATCTCACAAGGATCTCCGTCGTGAGGTCGTCCATGGAACCAACTTTCTCCGACGGCGACCAAGTTGCCGATTTCCTGGTCATCGCCGGTCGGTCGATCTCCCCAAACTTTCAGATATCCCCTTTCTGTTCTTTCTAGTTGATTATGTTGAATGAATAGTAAGGGGTGTTTGCCCTAGCTTATTAATTGGTGTAAATTGGTATTTTCATAGCTTTGATAAGTTGTTTTCGGTTGTATAGTTCAGCCACACCACTGTTTATAAAAATGGATTTTTTTCAATAAAATATATACATAAGTACATGATAAGATATTTTCGAGAAAATCATACGTTTCATTTTTAGTCTAAAAGTAAGAATATAGTAGTTCCTCATAAAAAAAAATGTCCACAATAAATTATAATGATCTATGTAGTACACATAAAAAACTATGTCTGACAAACCATACTCAAACTAAAAAATTCGGATGACTTTTTTACAATCATCCTGGTTCCTGCAATCAAAAAATTGGATATTCAGATGATTTTTGAGTGGGTTAACAAATCACATCCAATCGATCAAAAAACTATGGGATAGAAAAAAAAAATTGTCGAGTGGAGGAGATGGTTGCAAACGGAAAGCGAACTGAAATGAATCAACAGTATTAGGAATGGTGATTGTCATTGGTGATGTTTTCCAACACAACACAATTTGACGCTAGATGCGACCCCCTCCATCCATGGATAAGGATAAAAAAAACATCTTTCACATGGACAATTTGACCGACCTAACAAGAAACTACAGCTGGAATCCGTGTTTTACGAATGTTTGTTTCAAATTTTTAGCAATTAAAAGTCGAATGTGGAGACATCCAGTGTCCGACGTTCATGCTTTTTATGTAAGAGAGGCTATAAAATGTACTATAAAGTTTTTTATTCGAATTTTCTTTTTATTTATAGTAAATTATCAAACTTTGTTTTAATTAATATTATTGTTTTAACTAATCGGTATGAGATAAAAATTATATTAGCCGTGAAAACCCAATAGGGTGGATACATGTATTTATATACCAACATTACAGAGATAAGAATAGATCCTGAATACACGGATCTATAGTTACAACAAACATTTAAACTAATCTTATCTCTAAGCTGAGCTTATCCGTTTACATTCCCCCTCAATCTTAACCGATACAAGGTTTAGATTGTGTCTTAGATGTTGTAGCATTTGTTTGGTCATCGGCTTTGTGAGTCCATCGGCTAATTGATCACCAGAGGAAATGAATCTAACATCAAGTGCACCCATAGCCACCTTTTCTCTTACAAAATGGAAATCCACCTCTATATGCTTCGTTCGAGCATGGAATATAGGATTTGCTGTTAGATAAGTTGCTCCAAGATTGTCACACCATAACACAGGTGGTCTCGGTTGATGAACTCCCAGTTCCTTCAGTAATGACTGTATCCATGTAGCTTCTGCGGTACCATTAGCAAGCGCCTTATACTCAGCTTCGGTGCTAGATCGAGCAACAGTTGGTTGTTTGCGAGAACTCCACGATATTAAGTTTGGACCAAGAAATATTGCATAACCACCTGTAGATCGTCGATAATCTATACATCCTGCCCAGTCCGCATCAGTGAAAACACTTAGAAGTGTTGATGTGGAACGAGTAAAACGAAGTCCTGTGGCCACCGTACCCTTTACATATCTTAAAATTCGTTTGACAGCTTCCCAATGAATATCAGTGGGTCTTGACAAGTACTGACACACTTTGTTTACAGCGAAAGAAATATCAGGACGAGTTAGAGTAAGATACTGTAACCCTCCAACCATGCTTCGATACTTAAACACATCTTCCTCAGATAGCGGCTTTCCATGATTAAGGGACAACTTATCCGTTACTGACATCGGAGTTGAGATACTTTTGCAATTCTCCATATTAGCACGATGTAACAGATCAATAGCATATTTGTGTTGAAGAAGTGTGAGTCCCCCTGAATTGTGAAGTACCTCAAGTCCAAGAAAATAACGGAGGCTGCCAAGATCTTTGATAGGAAAGAAACCCCCGAGTGCACGAACCAGTTGGTCAATGGCATGTGGTGAGGAACCAGTGATAACAATATCGTCGACATACACGAGCATATAAATAAGAACATCACCATGATGAAAAATGAACAAAGAAGTGTCTGCCTTAGAAGATTTAAAACCCAACTGATACAGTTTATCACTCAAACGAGAGAACCAAGCTCGAGGTGATTGTTTGAGGCCATAGATGGATTTATGAAGCTTGCAAACATAACGAGGATTGGCCGAATCCTCAAACCCCGGCGGTTGTTGCATATATACTTCTTCATTTAGAAAACCATGAAGGAAAGCATTACTTACATCCACCTGTCGGAGACGCCATTGGCGAGAAACAGCCAATGAAAGTATTAAGCGAACTGTGGCAGCTTTAACCACTGGGCTGAAGGTGTCATGAAAGTCTACGCCATGTAATTGAGTGAACCCTCTAGCAACGAGACGAGCTTTGCGTTTATCAAGAGACCCATCAGGTTTTTGTTTGACTTTAAAAATCCATTTACAAGTGACAATGTTGACACCTGGTGGTTTAGGGACCAGAGTCCACGTTTTATTATGCTGAAGTGCCAAGAACTCGTCTTCCATAGCAATACGCCATGCTGGATCAACGTAAGCTTCACGATGGGTGACTGGTACAGCCATAAAGGCTCGTTTCGTGGTGTCATAAATGACAGTACCATCAGTGAATCTGCGTGGACAGTAGATGCCAGCTTGACCTCTGGTAGTGACTCCTTGGGGAGAGGGAGTTGACTGATCAGTCGTGGTGGGAGACACAACTATCGGAGATGGTGGATCAGCATTGGGATCTGGTTCGTCTGAAACAGGTGGTGCGGCTGTAGATGCTTCAGGTGTTGCAGGTGCTGTAGATGCGGCAGGTGTTGTATGTGGCTGTGGCGATGACAAAGAAGAACTTACAGTGGGCAGTCCTTGGGTTGGAGATGTATCTGCAGCTGCATGAGAACTGTGAGATAGCAAAGAAAGATCATATCGACTCATATGGTCATTAGTAATTTCTGGTTCTAGTTGAGGAAAAGAGACAACATCATGAGACGGGATCGGTGTGTGGTTGTTAGATGATGATGCAAAGGGAAACCTGGATTCATCAAAAATGACATCACGTGATATATATATTCTACCAGTACTTGTATCAAGACATTTATACCCTTTATGCATAGAACTATAGCCAATGAAAACACACATTTTGGACCGAAAATCAAGTTTATGGGAGTTGTATTTGCGTAAGCTTGGCCAACATGCGCACCCAAAGTTTCTCAGAAATGTGTAATCAGGTGTGATATGCAATAGACGAGTGATGGGAGCAGTATTGTGTGTAGTGAGACTTGGCATGCGATTGATAAGATAGCAAGCAGTGAGGAAAGCTTCATCCCAAAAACGAAGTGGGAGTGAAGAGTGAGCAAGCAAAGCTAGACCTGTCTCAACTATATGACGATGTTTACGTTCTGCAATACCGTTTTGTTGTGAGGTATGTGGACAAGAAACACGATGTGAAATACCTATTTGTTGGAAATATTTGTTGAGTTTGTGGTATTCACCTCCCCAGTCGGATTGAATCATACGGATTTTGGTATTCAAAAGACGTTCAACATGGTGTTGAAAATTGTAAAATATTTGCTCAACATCAGATTTGTGTTTAATAAGGTATATCCAAGTAAAGCGACTAAAATCATCAACAAAACTAACATAATATTTATAACCACCACTAGATACTTGAGCTGGTCCCCAAACATCCGTGTGGACGAGCTCAAGTGGAAAAGAGGAAACATGCAAAGAGTTTTTGTAAGGTAATTGATGACTCTTGGATCGTTGACAAGCATCACAGACCAAGTGTTTATTATTATCAAATGAAACTCCTAATTTATTTGACTTCAGAATGGAATTGACTACTGCAGAATTTGGATGTCCCAACCGTTGGTGCCATTGAGATTTAGTCACTCGAGAGCTTGAAAAAATCTGATGAGGTGATCGAAGAGATGAGTGACGAAGTGGCACCGGGTACAATCCACCTTTGCTTCTACCGGCCAGGAGGATTTTCTTCGTTGCCTTGTCCTTAACAAAGAAAGCATGAGTGTGAAGTTCAATAAATACATTATTATCCGAAACAAGTTTATGGGCAGAAAGTAGATGTTTTGAAATTTGAGGAACTCGTAGGATATTTTTAAGGACAAGTGATTTTTCTAGACCAGAAATTTTGGAATGACCAATATGAGATATGTTCAAACCTGTGCCATTTGCTACTTGGACTTGGTCTTTGCCTTGATAACGATCTTGAATAGTGAGACGATCCAGATCACTTGTCAAGTGATCAGTTGCTCCACAGTCAATGTACCAGTGTGGATCATTGTTGTAGTTGCCTGTGGTAACACTATTTCCTCCACGATATTCTTCAGCTTGATAAGCATGATTGAACCTGTTGCGACAAGTTAAAGCACCGTGACCAGGGATGCCACATACCTGACATTTTGGACCACCATTACCTCTGCCTCTGCCTCGTCCACGCCCACGATTGCTGCTCCCACCACGATAATTGCCCCTGTTGTTGTAGGAGTTATTGTTATTGTTATTTCGGCGTGTGTAGTTCTGATCTTGGCGAATCACAGCGTTGACAGAGGTCGAGAATTCAGGTGTAGTGCTCACAATACTAGCCTGTGCCTCATGAGCAATTAAATATGAGTAAAAATCAGGTAGGGTTACCGGGTTTTGATTGCTCATTACTGTGATGGCAGTGACCAGATCACCATGGCCTGGCCCAAGCCCAGCGAGAATATATCCAATGATTTCTTCATCTGTCATCGGATGGCCTATGTTGGCCATGGTATCAGCAAGGCTAGTCATCTTGTGATAGAATTCTGAAGCGGTCATGTCTCCTTTCTTGGTTGTGGAGAGTTGAGTTCGTATTTGAATGGAGTTGCCTCGATGTTGTGCTGAGAACATCGTCTGAAGAGAAGTCCAGAGTTCATTGGACGTGTTTGTACACCTTGTGAGTTGAGCTAGTACTTCTTCTGTCATGGAGGAGAGAAGAGCGCCGATAATTGCTTGATCTTGAATAAACCAGGAGGCATATTGAGGGTTATCAACTTCTCTGATGTCTGCGCCCGTTCCAGTTGTGATTTTGGCGTTGGGTCTGGGTATGGTGCCATCGAGATACCCAAACAGTTGGACTCCTCGCAGTATAGGGACTACTTGAGCTTTCCATAAGAGAAAATTGGTGCGAGTAAGTTTGCACGAGATTGCAGTGGCAATCTTGGCGGAGTTAATGGTAGAAGCAGAGGTGGACATGGCTAAGACTGGATAGGAAGCCAGCAGCCGGAATGAAGAAAGAAAGGTAGGAGAATTCGGAGCCCTAGGATAGGCTCTGATACCAAGATAAAAATTATATTAGCCGTGAAAACCCAATAGGGTGGATACATGTATTTATATACCAACATTACAGAGATAAGAATAGATCCTGAATACACGGATCTATAGTTACAACAAACATTTAAACTAATCTTATCTCTAAGCTGAGCTTATCCGTTTACATTCCCCCTCAATCTTAACCGATACAAGGTTTAGATTGTGTCTTAGATGTTGTAGCATTTGTTTGGTCATCGGCTTTGTGAGTCCATCGGCTAATTGATCACCAGAGGAAATGAATCTAACATCAAGTGCACCCATAGCCACCTTTTCTCTTACAAAATGGAAATCCACCTCTATATGCTTCGTTCGAGCATGGAATATAGGATTTGCTGTTAGATAAGTTGCTCCAAGATTGTCACACCATAACACAGGTGGTCTCGGTTGATGAACTCCCAGTTCCTTCAGTAATGACTGTATCCATGTAGCTTCTGCGGTACCATTAGCAAGCGCCTTATACTCAGCTTCGGTGCTAGATCGAGCAACAGTTGGTTGTTTGCGAGAACTCCACGATATTAAGTTTGGACCAAGAAATATTGCATAACCACCTGTAGATCGTCGATAATCTATACATCCTGCCCAGTCCGCATCAGTGAAAACACTTAGAAGTGTTGATGTGGAACGAGTAAAACGAAGTCCTGTGGCCACCGTACCCTTTACATATCTTAAAATTCGTTTGACAGCTTCCCAATGAATATCAGTGGGTCTTGACAAGTACTGACACACTTTGTTTACAGCGAAAGAAATATCAGGACGAGTTAGAGTAAGATACTGTAACCCTCCAACCATGCTTCGATACTTAAACACATCTTCCTCAGATAGCGGCTTTCCATGATTAAGGGACAACTTATCCGTTACTGACATCGGAGTTGAGATACTTTTGCAATTCTCCATATTAGCACGATGTAACAGATCAATAGCATATTTGTGTTGAAGAAGTGTGAGTCCCCCTGAATTGTGAAGTACCTCAAGTCCAAGAAAATAACGGAGGCTGCCAAGATCTTTGATAGGAAAGAAACCCCCGAGTGCACGAACCAGTTGGTCAATGGCATGTGGTGAGGAACCAGTGATAACAATATCGTCGACATACACGAGCATATAAATAAGAACATCACCATGATGAAAAATGAACAAAGAAGTGTCTGCCTTAGAAGATTTAAAACCCAACTGATACAGTTTATCACTCAAACGAGAGAACCAAGCTCGAGGTGATTGTTTGAGGCCATAGATGGATTTATGAAGCTTGCAAACATAACGAGGATTGGCCGAATCCTCAAACCCCGGCGGTTGTTGCATATATACTTCTTCATTTAGAAAACCATGAAGGAAAGCATTACTTACATCCACCTGTCGGAGACGCCATTGGCGAGAAACAGCCAATGAAAGTATTAAGCGAACTGTGGCAGCTTTAACCACTGGGCTGAAGGTGTCATGAAAGTCTACGCCATGTAATTGAGTGAACCCTCTAGCAACGAGACGAGCTTTGCGTTTATCAAGAGACCCATCAGGTTTTTGTTTGACTTTAAAAATCCATTTACAAGTGACAATGTTGACACCTGGTGGTTTAGGGACCAGAGTCCACGTTTTATTATGCTGAAGTGCCAAGAACTCGTCTTCCATAGCAATACGCCATGCTGGATCAACGTAAGCTTCACGATGGGTGACTGGTACAGCCATAAAGGCTCGTTTCGTGGTGTCATAAATGACAGTACCATCAGTGAATCTGCGTGGACAGTAGATGCCAGCTTGACCTCTGGTAGTGACTCCTTGGGGAGAGGGAGTTGACTGATCAGTCGTGGTGGGAGACACAACTATCGGAGATGGTGGATCAGCATTGGGATCTGGTTCGTCTGAAACAGGTGGTGCGGCTGTAGATGCTTCAGGTGTTGCAGGTGCTGTAGATGCGGCAGGTGTTGTATGTGGCTGTGGCGATGACAAAGAAGAACTTACAGTGGGCAGTCCTTGGGTTGGAGATGTATCTGCAGCTGCATGAGAACTGTGAGATAGCAAAGAAAGATCATATCGACTCATATGGTCATTAGTAATTTCTGGTTCTAGTTGAGGAAAAGAGACAACATCATGAGACGGGATCGGTGTGTGGTTGTTAGATGATGATGCAAAGGGAAACCTGGATTCATCAAA
Organism: Erigeron breviscapus; assembly: GCA_034093135.1. Lineage (NCBI taxonomy): Eukaryota > Viridiplantae > Streptophyta > Magnoliopsida > Asterales > Asteraceae > Erigeron > Erigeron breviscapus. The sequence goes on from CM067169.1 coordinate 142,215,123, forward strand.
AATGACATCACGTGATATATATATTCTACCAGTACTTGTATCAAGACATTTATACCCTTTATGCATAGAACTATAGCCAATGAAAACACACATTTTGGACCGAAAATCAAGTTTATGGGAGTTGTATTTGCGTAAGCTTGGCCAACATGCGCACCCAAAGTTTCTCAGAAATGTGTAATCAGGTGTGATATGCAATAGACGAGTGATGGGAGCAGTATTGTGTGTAGTGAGACTTGGCATGCGATTGATAAGATAGCAAGCAGTGAGGAAAGCTTCATCCCAAAAACGAAGTGGGAGTGAAGAGTGAGCAAGCAAAGCTAGACCTGTCTCAACTATATGACGATGTTTACGTTCTGCAATACCGTTTTGTTGTGAGGTATGTGGACAAGAAACACGATGTGAAATACCTATTTGTTGGAAATATTTGTTGAGTTTGTGGTATTCACCTCCCCAGTCGGATTGAATCATACGGATTTTGGTATTCAAAAGACGTTCAACATGGTGTTGAAAATTGTAAAATATTTGCTCAACATCAGATTTGTGTTTAATAAGGTATATCCAAGTAAAGCGACTAAAATCATCAACAAAACTAACATAATATTTATAACCACCACTAGATACTTGAGCTGGTCCCCAAACATCCGTGTGGACGAGCTCAAGTGGAAAAGAGGAAACATGCAAAGAGTTTTTGTAAGGTAATTGATGACTCTTGGATCGTTGACAAGCATCACAGACCAAGTGTTTATTATTATCAAATGAAACTCCTAATTTATTTGACTTCAGAATGGAATTGACTACTGCAGAATTTGGATGTCCCAACCGTTGGTGCCATTGAGATTTAGTCACTCGAGAGCTTGAAAAAATCTGATGAGGTGATCGAAGAGATGAGTGACGAAGTGGCACCGGGTACAATCCACCTTTGCTTCTACCGGCCAGGAGGATTTTCTTCGTTGCCTTGTCCTTAACAAAGAAAGCATGAGTGTGAAGTTCAATAAATACATTATTATCCGAAACAAGTTTATGGGCAGAAAGTAGATGTTTTGAAATTTGAGGAACTCGTAGGATATTTTTAAGGACAAGTGATTTTTCTAGACCAGAAATTTTGGAATGACCAATATGAGATATGTTCAAACCTGTGCCATTTGCTACTTGGACTTGGTCTTTGCCTTGATAACGATCTTGAATAGTGAGACGATCCAGATCACTTGTCAAGTGATCAGTTGCTCCACAGTAAATGTACCAGTGTGGATCATTGTTGTAGTTGCCTGTGGTAACACTATTTCCTCCACGATATTCTTCAGCTTGATAAGCATGATTGAACCTGTTGCGACAAGTTAAAGCACCGTGACCAGGGATATGCCACATACCTGACATTTTGGACCACCATTACCTCTGCCTCTGCCTCGTCCACGCCCACGATTGCTGCTCCCACCACGATAATTGCCCCTGTTGTTGTAGGAGTTATTGTTATTGTTATTTCGGCGTGTGTAGTTCTGATCTTGGCGAATCACAGCGTTGACAGAGGTCGAGAATTCAGGTGTAGTGCTCACAATACTAGCCTGTGCCTCATGAGCAATTAAATATGAGTAAAAATCAGGTAGGGTTACCGGGTTTTGATTGCTCATTACTGTGATGGCAGTGACCAGATCACCATGGCCTGGCCCAAGCCCAGCGAGAATATATCCAATGATTTCTTCATCTGTCATCGGATGGCCTATGTTGGCCATGGTATCAGCAAGGCTAGTCATCTTGTGATAGAATTCTGAAGCGGTCATGTCTCCTTTCTTGGTTGTGGAGAGTTGAGTTCGTATTTGAATGGAGTTGCCTCGATGTTGTGCTGAGAACATCGTCTGAAGAGAAGTCCAGAGTTCATTGGACGTGTTTGTACACCTTGTGAGTTGAGCTAGTACTTCTTCTGTCATGGAGGAGAGAAGAGCGCCGATAATTGCTTGATCTTGAATAAACCAGGAGGCATATTGAGGGTTATCAACTTCTCTGATGTCTGCGCCCGTTCCAGTTGTGATTTTGGCGTTGGGTCTGGGTATGGTGCCATCGAGATACCCAAACAGTTGGACTCCTCGCAGTATAGGGACTACTTGAGCTTTCCATAAGAGAAAATTGGTGCGAGTAAGTTTGCACGAGATTGCAGTGGCAATCTTGGCGGAGTTAATGGTAGAAGCAGAGGTGGACATGGCTAAGACTGGATAGGAAGCCAGCAGCCGGAATGAAGAAAGAAAGGTAGGAGAATTCGGAGCCCTAGGATAGGCTCTGATACCAAGATAAAAATTATATTAGCCGTGAAAACCCAATAGGGTGGATACATGTATTTATATACCAACATTACAGAGATAAGAATAGATCCTGAATACACGGATCTATAGTTACAACAAACATTTAAACTAATCTTATCTCTAAGCTGAGCTTATCCGTTTACAGTATGTATTAAATTTAATTAAAATGATAAATTGAAAATGAAAATTGAAATGTAGTTAAAAATTTCAAAATTTAAGACATTTTTCAAACACTTTATAATGGACTAATGGAGTATGAAGATTGAAGAAGGATAACAATAACAATATATGCAGCTCAAAACAATAGGTGTTGCACCCTCATAGATATAATATGTACATTTTGACATACGATACTGCAGCGTATTTGAACTTTACAAAAAGGCCACAATATACTAAAAGGACCGACCAAGACCAACAAACACTCTGAGTTCAACTCGGTATCCTATGCGGCGTATTAATTCATAAAATAAGATAATGTGGCGCATAGCCTCGCTAAATGCGGCACATTGCATAGCACAACAAGATTAGAACCTGACTTGTTCTTTTGGCAGTTTTCAAACCACCTGTTTAAGCATGCAAACGACCATTTCATACATCCAAGGTTTGCATAATCATTCACAATACATATGCCACTACTAGCATAAAATCCGTTTTGACACAACTACACATTTGACTATATATATTTCACAACGTCCGACGTGATCATTATCAAACGTGGTATCATAGCAAAAGCCTAATAAGCACTTGCACCAACACCAACAAAAATGGCACAAATCATTCCACCTTTACGCCTTCACTTTGATTCTAGCCAATATTTTTTTTTTTTGCAAAATTACTAGAAAGTTTTAAGCTTAACAAGATTATAGCCCTAAGAAGAGAAGGTGCTGAAAAGTTACCAAAACACATAAACTATGCAACTAATTAACTAGTAGCGAGGAGCTGAAGGTCATTAATAAACGTACCGAGAGCCATAGATGCTTCAAACATTGTAGAGAGACTCTGTAAAGTGGAAAGTATTTGGGTTGTGAACGTATATCCCGTCAATAGAGCGGATGGAAAGGGGAAATGCGGTAAAATCAAGAAGCTTGTGAGAAGTCTTAGATGACAAGTTGAATCTAACAGCTTTTTTATCCCGTATTTCTAGTACCAAGAATGAATCATCATCATTGTCTTTTTCACCCAGCACAATAGATAGTAAAGTAAAACAAAATGTACGAGGATTGTTATGATCAAAGATGATTTCAGGGTATGGTCCGCGCAACCCATCAATATCAACACGGTATTTCACAATCCATGATGAATAATCTCTCTTTAATTCGAAAATATTAAATTCTGTATTCAGAGCATTACGGTTTGAGCAACAAGGAGGCAATCACGAGACTCGTACATATAGCTTGTATAGCTTTCAGGATCCACACGCTGATTTGCACCCAGGGTGAGTACATGATCAACAACCTCTTCATCCAAATTGAAATACAACACAAACCCCGTATGGTGAATCCAATGAATGGCATTGTTCCAATAAACACCAGCACCAAAATATATATCAATCTCTTCATCAAGTGCTAATTCATATGATACCTTGCAAGTGCGAGTTTCTGAGGAATATGTTTCTATCTGGTAACCGGTCATACCAGCACGACGATCCGTTCCAAGGCCACAAACATATACGACTTTATAGTGAGGTGATTTTGAAGGATCAAAAGCTATGGTCATACCTAAACGCTTAAAGTTATCATAATTTTCAAGTTTAGGAAGCGTAATGGATTGATTGGTGGTTGGATTGTACATGTAATATTTGTGGGTAAACCCATACCTGTTAGTCAAATCCCTGGTCTTACTAGAACACAACAGCAAGCCATTAGAAGAATGCTCAATATCAATTCTCTTAACATCTGGATCGAAGTTGGGGGTTCTGAACGGGGCTTTTCCTGGATTTTCAATGTCAAACGGGACAAAGTCACATTCAAGGTGTGGTATATTTTTCTGAAGCAGTGGGACGAACAGACCTGAAGGGGGTTCACGTTTAGGTCGGCTGAGAAGTTTGCTTTTGAAGCCAGGACTTACAACGATAGAGTACCAGTCTTTGGAAACAATCTTAAACCGAAGTAATGATCTCACTGGTAAGCGAAAGAGGATTTCCATCAGAAGGTCTTGGTCGGAAGCAACTTTTTCTGCCTGAGGGTAAAATGAGGAAGATTCATTTCCAGTGGGAATTGTCTCTTCTACAATGACAGCAGGAGAACTTTCATTTGCTGAATTTTTTTTTGAAACGGTCGTTTTTCAAGGGTGTTTTGTCAAACAAGTTTTCGATTTTTTTTTTTGTGAAACAAGGTAAACCGGTACTGGGAGTACCGGTTTCGAATTTTTGGCCCGAACCCGGTATTCCCAATACCGGTTTCAGAAAAAGGAATTGAACCCGGTAGTAGCATTACCGGTTTCAGAGGTACACAGTGGCTTTTCAGAAGTGTTCAGACGATGTGACAAGGCGGGGTACCAACGTTGACTAGCTACAGTTGTCTCACGCACAAAAATCGAAACCGGTATTGCCAAAACCGGTTTCGAATCGGGTATAAATATAGATCGGTTTTCCTTTAACCATTTGAAACAAATAACTTATAAAACATTATCAGTATTTTTTTTTTAAAACAAAACTTATGGCTTCTTCATCATCATCTGAACCATCATCACCTCCTACAGTAACATTTCATGCATTGAAAGCGCAATGTAAAGAGGATATAGACGACGGGTATGAACTTTACCACAAAATTAATGATTGTAAGCTTCTTATGGAACAAAGGAAGCTCGAACATAAGAAGAAAATAAAAGAAATAAGGAAAATTGGCAGCGGAATCATTATAAGTGAAGAAATGCATAGCGAATATATTGAGTCTACATTACCAAGCATCGATGAAATAACTTCTGAACTTGAGAAACTGTTAAAGTTGATTGATAAAAAGATCGACTATGCGACATATTATAAATTGCTAGCTGAAGACGGTTTCCGTTAGAAAATTTATGTAGTATTTTGAATATGTATTATTTTTATCTAAGTTTTATATCGTTATTTTGAATATGTATTATTTTGATGTAAGTTTTATATCTATTAAAAAACATTATAAAAAAACATAATATTTATCTTATTGACAAACAGATATTTATTAATAAAAACATAAAAAATAATACATAATAGAATCTATCTAGCACCCCCCGTTCCACATCCTGGTCGGGCCACGACGAACTCTGCGACTTCTTCACGGACGCACATGTTGTTCTTGTTGTTGTTGTTGTTGTTCTTCTTCTTCTTCTTCTTCTTCTTCTTCTTCTTCTTCTTCTTCTTCGTCATTTCCCAGATTTGTAACTGGGTGTTGAGAAGAACTTGGAAAAGGAGATAAGTTTTGCATCGGAAAAAGAGAGAAGTTTCGTGCCGGTTGACCACTGTATGAGTGATCAGGTGCAAAAATATTTGGAGAGACATTGAACAGATGAAGTGGTGGATTCGGGGTATAATAACCCGGGTTTTGGGAGGTACCCGTGAAAAAGTGTTGGGTACCCGGGAACATTTGTTGGGTGCCTGTGAATTACCCGGTTGGTAAGTTTGAAAACCCGAATTTGGTGACGGCCTAAACACAGGTTGGGTATTAAAACTGGAAGGACCAGCACCCCAATTGGAAGGACCAGCACCCGAACTGGAAGGACCAGCACCCCATGAAGTCCCACCTTGATCATGTTGGGAGGGAGGCATTTGAAATTGCTGTGACTCAGGAAACTGAAAATTTTGTGACGTATAATTCATACGTTGTTCCTGTTGACTGAAAGAAAATACCTCCCTCGGTATTGTTCTAAAATCCCCAAACATCTGGCTTATCTGCGGATGTGATTCTTGATACAGACGAGCTCGCTCGTCAACCTGCAACAATCCCTCTTGCTGCGCACATTCAAATATTAGTAACAATTTAATATTTATTAGTAGCAAGTTTTATTTAAAACAAATATACTTACAAACAATTGTTGATTAGACCCCCAGGCAGGGTATTCGCCTGGAGGTTGGGCCTGACCGGGTTTACCGACTATTAAGATGGTCCTTGGCTGTCCTTGGTGGAGCCGCTGGTGTCGGTTCTCCCACTGGTTGATATAGTCGGCATGTTTTACACCCCAATCAACCACAGGAGGTCTCCCCTTCCGGATTTTAAAAAGGTTATTAAACTCGTTTGGTTCCAACAAACCATAATTAGATGGAATGGTTTGTATGATGCCAAACTGTCTAGCAACTCTATTTGCTAAATGTACCTCCACCTCATCCCAATGGATCAAGGGACCAATATATCTCCATATGCGTCGACCAGTCCTACAACTCACAGGGAGTAGATGGATGAACTCTTCATACGGAGTCCATTTGAACTGTATTATAAAAATTTTAAATTATTATAACTTACAAAGTATATCAAATATTAAACGCATTAAAAAATATTAATTTTATACCTGCTCATCCGTGAGCGCATTGAAAAAAGACCGGTACACAGTAAGAACGTGTCCCGGTGTCTGAACATTTGAGAAGTCTCCATCCCACCTGTTTGCTAAGCAGGTGCGATAAGCATAGTCTCTCTCCTCTTTGCGTGTCGTGACGCGTGGGGCAATCCGTGGCATTCTTTCCCACGCCCAATACCGGAGCAACAACAAAGTCCCATCAATGCCCTTTCTTGCAGGCATACTCCCCTTAGACAGGTTTCTATACAAACACGCAAGAGCTGCTGAACCCCAGCTCTTTCGACCTTCTTTGCTCAGGTCTCCTAGGTTCTTCAACAAATTCAAACTAACATCATAGGTGTTAGGATCAAGAAAAATCTCCGAACCAATAATAGCTAGAATAACCCTTCTAGCCATGAATAGACACAGCTGATCATCTTCGTGGTCGAACTCCACATCAATGTGCCTTGTTAAGGTTGCAAATTTGATCCTACCGTTTTTCAAGTTATCAAAATGTAGTTCATCTGTAGGAAAAAAGCCCAGATATTCCATACACAGATTGTTCCAGTAATCAACATTTCGGGTTTCTGAAACCCACTCACCAGTCACCGCTGGTCCATCTATGGGTAAACCCCATATCACCTGCACATCTTGCAAGGTGACAGTTGCTTCACCAATAGGAAAGTGAAACATGTTGGTTTCTGGACGCCATCTCTCCACCAGCGCGATAATCAAAGCATGATCAAGTTTGTGAATCACTGACTTGAAGATTTGGAAAAACCCAGCATTCTTGAGATGCTGAAGGACTTTGCCGGGCAAACCACTCTTCATTGCTCGAGACAGCCCTCCATCACCTTTTCTACATCTTGGCACTATCACTTCACGTTCATGGAAAATGTTGTATGAGCGATGCACATCTGGAGCTTGTAACCACAACAACTCTGGGTTTCTTGGTACACAGGTAACATTAAGAGAGGCCATTTGGATTTTGAAAATACTGGTATAGTTGATGATTATTTGAGTGAGAAATTGATTATTGCTTATGAAAATATATATTGCTTATGATGTTTGCGTGAAATGCTCTAAAAAATATGCATGTATATATACTAATTGTAAACTGAGAATTGCATGCATGGCCGACTGCGTTTTTTGTCGTTTTATTCGAACCCGGTTTTCCCAATACCGGTTTCGCAGGCTAATGTCACATCAATCAATAGGCTCATTCAAAGGCTGCATGTTTACTGTTCGTCTGAAAAGTGGGGTACTTTTTCTGAAACCGGTGATGGGAGAACCGGGTTCAATCTCCTTTTTCTGAAACCGGTATTGGGAATACCGGGTTCGGGCCAAAAATTCGAAACCGGTACTTCCAGTCGGTTTACCTTGTTTCACAATTTTTTTTCCGAAAACTTGTTTGACAAAACACCCTTGAAAAACGACCATTTCAAAAAAAAATTCTTCATTTGCTACTTTGACCTGTTTCATGTTTTCAGTCATCATGTTTTCCATCTGGAAAAGAAAACCATTATATATTGACAATAATATTAGAATTAGAAACTCAACAAATGCATATGAACATTAAATATACACAACATGTATCAGTCCGTGATCATAATTCTACAAAACCAGCATTAATTAAAAGTTTTCAATTAACAAAAACTACCTAACCATCATCAAATGGTCTAGTGGCTTGTTTCCTCACAAGAGGTCTCAACTTCGAGTCCTACCGGCTACAGGTTTTTAATTTTCACCCATTTGAGGGATTTAGATTGGGGATTTATTCACGAGTAATTCACACCTTAAAAAAAAACAAAACAAAAGATACCACACACAACTACTAGTAAAATCAATACAACAACAACAACACTACCCAATCCCTGCATAAGCGGGGTATGAGGGAGGTAAGATATAGACAGCCTTGTCTCTATCCAAAGGTAAAGATCCAAACAAGGAAAGAGCAGAGTAAAATCAATTGTCATACAAAAAGGGCTTTGATGTGACTAATTATATACATATTTCATGCATAGCTTTATGGTCGTTTTGTGCTTATTTATAGTCATCTTGTGTGTATTTGTGGTCCTTTATGGTATGTGCTAGTGCTTTCAGGTTTAACGCAGGTACATTGCATGAAAATGACATGAAACGGTGATTTGAAGGTTTACTTAAGCTTACGGATGTTTGCAAGAAGATTGGGAGGAAGAAATAAGCTTAAAAGAAGTCTGGAAGTCAATACCGTGGTGAATACCGTGGTGTGTATCGGCGATATCGCTGGAAGTTTCAGCTTTGACTTTTCAAGACTTATAAATACAAGGGCAAAAGAACCCTAACCGACCTACCATTCATTCCAGCCGATTTTCACCTACTTTGAAGGGGTTTTTCATCTGGTTAACACCTTTGAAGATCAAGAATTCGATTGGAGATTTATTTCATTATCAATTACAATTCTTAATCATTCTTGGATTGATTTCAACATTCGGTACATTATGTTTTCATATCTTATTGATTGTTCTTATCTTTTCATAATGAGAGGCTAAATCTCTCTGCACCTACTTGGGTAGTGAACATGTCATAGGATTGTTTGATGTTATTTGCATTTGTTGAACAAGATTTCTATGTTTAATCGAAGATCCACATTTATTTGAGTTTATAAAGTGTTTTTATCTTTTATATAGATTAATTGATAATTGTTATTAGAAGTTCGAGAGAAATCTATGTCATTGTCAATTGGTTTATGAAACGATTAATCGGTCTTTAATTAATCATAAGTCGTTGGAGTTCGAGAGAAACTAGCGATAGAGATTTAAACAATTAAATTCATTTTGAGTGTGTAAACGTCTATGATAGAGAGATCTGATTAGGCGAATAAAGCAGTTCGAGAGAAAGCTTTTTAAGATTAAATCATAAAATCAACTTAAGTTCTTAATGCTTAATTGTTTAGAGTAGAAATTATTCGCGAGAGCGATAACTATACTTTGTGCAATTAAAGATTTGAGTATAACGAGAGTTCATCTTGATTACCTTTTAAGTCGTTCAACAATGCAAGTGATATTTAGACTTACTGATATGTAAGCTAATCCAAGTAGGTGCGCCTTTTACATTATTGTTTACAACAAAATTCTCTTTTCGATTAATCCCGAGGGATTACTAACAATTTTCTAACTAATTGCAAAGTGACAATTCGGTCACAAAACCCCCCTTTTACTTGAACTACTTAATTTGAGCAACTGTTTTACTTTAGTCCTTGTGATCGACCTCGGATTTACCAATTTTACTATACTGCATGCGATCAGGTTCACTGCCTGTGAGTGTGTTGTAGTCAGTCTCTAGGTGATTCGTGTTTATAAATATTAAGACTCGATTTCACATATCAAGTTTTTGGCGCCGTTGTCGGGGACTTTTGTTTTAGTAGTTGTTTAATTTTGTAGTTCGACCCTTTCTCGCATTAACTTGTGAGGAAGTTAATTGCTTTCTTAGGTTAGAGTAATTTAGTGTTATTTTTTTTATTTAGTTTGAGTCCATTTTTTTCCCCTTCTGTACTTTTCACGGGTTGTGCTAGTGTCTGTTTTGCAGTATTAGCATCACCAATGGGTGATGAAGACTATGAGTTGGAGGGAGAATATCCGGACGAGATTCGGTACTTTAAGCAGTTACCAAACGAAACTTGGTATGAAGCATGGTTGAGGATTAGAGACGTAGTTGATAAGTTAAGCACAAACAACATTTTTGTTTGTGAACTTGTTAGGTTTTATTTGCGTGGGCTAGATAACGAAACCTATGATATTCTAAGCGAAGAATTCTTAGGGATGAATACCGACGGAGTATTTGATTATTTGGAAGAATTTGTTCAATCGGAGGAATTGGTGTATCTGCCCAAAAATAATGCAATGTGGCAAGAAGTGTATGCGACTTCAGAAGAGAACGAAACAACGCAAGCTTATGATCTCTTGGAAAATGAATCTCATACCCAACCTCCTGACAGCCAAAAATATCCAGAGATACAGGATTCCATTCAAAACCTGAACACTGATGCGATGGAGGAACCACATGTGTCTCTTTTGCAATCTGACTCGGGTAACATGATAATGGAAGAATTGAAAGAAGAATTCATGGAACCGGGCGATGGTGTGAGTAAGATAGTGAGAATCAAGTCCACAACTTTTCATCGGAGTTGACTCGAAAGAAGATGATTATCAGTTAACTCATTCGGAACCAAATGAACTACCACTTATTAGCAATGAGCCAGTGATTGAAGTTGTTGATTTGGAGATTTGTTCCTCCTTTCTTGGTAAGGTATGTGATGTTTCTTATGATGATACAAATGTTGCTAACTATATCTTGCAGGAATTAGAGGATAAATTCGAAATCGCCTTGGATGAAGAGGATGAAATTGGTCTGACAAAGACGATTAAGCTTGTGCCCACCATATTGGATGTATTACCCACAGTTCAAACATGTAATACACTGGTGAGCAAAAAGAGGAAGCTAGAGGAAGCATCGTTTACTTTCCTCATTGATAAGTGCTTAATTGTCTCTAAAAAGAGACGTATTTACACTTCAGGTAATCCAGTATTGTTTGAGAATAACAAATGGCGGTGGGTAGAAATCATAGATTTAAAAATGGATGTGATAGATCATGTGAATGGAGATTTTGAAAAGGTGGATTTTAAGGAATGGGTAATGATAAAAGTTAATTTCACAAAATTTTCACCTTACTCGTGTAGGCCACCAGATTTTTTATGTTTAAGTGATGTTAACGAATGGATTCTGACGAAGGTGAAAGTAATTGTTTTTCACCATTTAAAGGTAGACCGCCCAACACTTTAAGTGAGGGGGCGTCAGAAACCCCACCATGGTAATTCTTCAGGGTAGGAGTCTAGCTAAAGACTCGTTAATAAATTAAGCGCTTCGCGGGAGGCAACCCGTGTGTTTTTCTTTTTATTATTATTATTCTTTTTATTTTGTTATTTTTCCTTTTTCGCATATTTTATGGTTTATGTTCGAGTTTTGCAGGTTTGGTGAGAGGTGGAAATGTTCCGGTAAGTTCTTTTAAGTATGATTTGTGTTGGGTTATGTTATTTTGGATACTTCATGTTATGCTTTAATTTGTGTGTTCATGTTGATAGCAAGTTGATTGTCATGTGCATATGCTGGCAGTAAGTTCAGCGATTTTTTTTGTTGCATCATTCAAGCATGGAACACCCGTCATACCCGACAAGTTTTTCTTGTTCTTAATTTTATTTTTTGTTTACTTTCCCCTATTTCTCATAGTTTGCCTTAGTTCATTGGACATTGAGGGCATTGTCCAACTCAAGTGTGGGGGGTGGTAAATAGGAAAAAGTCGGGTATTTTAGAGGAATTTTTAAACTTTTGCATGCTTGTCCTTGTAGTTAATTGCTTTTGTCACCTAATTATTGATATTAATGAGCAATTTGACTACACCCTTGGTACAAAGTTTAATTGGTGGAATGTGTCTTGATTGATTAATTAGGCAATCCCTTCTGGATTAATAACATGACTAGCACGCTTATAGCACCAAAACACCAAATTTGTGAGATTATTGATTCATTTATAGATATGCTAGGTGTTTACGGGTTTGGATTTATTGGCCTTGTAAATTTGTCCCTCTCACAGGCTTTTGAATTTATTCAAGAGTAAGGGTCCGACTTAGAACTTTGAACTATGATGTGCAAGTTTGAGGTTGGTTTTTCCATTTCTGGGTTACTTTCATTTGCTATGAGTGTGCCGGTGATTGCGTTGATTCTAGAACTTGTCCTGGTTGATCATTCCGTGTTTTTCTAGATGAGGAAGAGGCAAATTTAGGATTAAAACCTTTGTTCTTTGTATGTTCACCCTTGTTTCGTAAAAATTTGTTATGTGCATGTTTTGTTAATGTGCTTAGTAGCTAACTACACTGGTTAGTGAACCACCTGTTAAAACCCTTATGTTGCACTCACTTTTAGTGCAAGAAACAATAGAAAACATGTTGTCATTAGCCTGTTCTTTGTTATTAAATCCACACTAAATATACACCTTTTCCTAGCCATACTGATAGTCGAAGTCCTGGTGGGTCATTGGTTGCCTATGCTAGTGGATGGTTTGGGGTTGTCCTTTATGTCGGGTTGGGATATTCTCGGTTACTGAGAATAGATTGATTTCGTCATGATTGTTTGGATAAAGTCTGGATCGTTCATTTAAGCATATGAGTACATGATTTGTCACTGTTTCAATATTATTAAGAGAATACCAATTAGTCAGAGTAAAAGTAGCTCACAAAAAAAAGAAAAAAAAGAATAAAAGAATTGAAAAACAGAAAAAAGAAAAAAAAATGAAAAAAGAGCTTGGGCTGTCAGTTGGTATTTCTCACTTTTGGTCAAATCATTTTATTAGTTGGTGCATTAATTACACCAACAAAAGCTTAATTGTTTCTATAGTTTATTGAGTTGAGTTGGTACATCTTTATAACCAACAAAAGGATCTTGTAATGCTATATTCTTCAGTATCCTAATTGGGTTGGCAAGTTCGTTTAAGCCAACATGGTTAGTCTTGGTTGATTGAGTTGTTTGATGGTCATACACCACAATGGTGTCGGTTTCTAATCGTTCTATTGGGGAGTATTGTCGGGAAAGCTTCTCGGGTTTTGGACCGTTGGCAACTGATGACATGGGATTTATGGATTAGACTATGTTAGGTCCAGATTTACTGGACCCACTCCAGACTTGAAGACTGGAGCGGCACTGAAGATTTGTCCATAAATAATAGAAGACCAGTGAGCTGTTTACTTGTACAAGAATCTGGATTCCACCAGATTAGCTCACTGGACTTCACTCCAGTCAAGATCGTTTCTACTGAAGACATTCTCACTGAAGTCAAAACTGAAGTTTGAAGAAAGAAGACTGACAAGCAGTGGAGCCCACTGACAGTCTTACCAGATCTCCTGACTGGAGCTTTATCAGTGTTCTAGACCTTACAAGTCTGAACACTGGTTACGGGGAATTGACTTTTGCCTTTACACACTTTTACACGGACAACCCATTTGTCTATTGATAAAAGTACAATACGTGTGTAAAGGTGGTTGGTTAAAAGGATGACAAGTCACATCAATATGACTTTATCCTTGTACTTTAACCAATGCATTTAAGGAATTAAAGTATTTGCCTTAAATGCATGCAACCATATTTGTACGGCATAATAAATTCACTGTTGAATTTATTTGCCTATAAATACCAAGTCACATACCTCGTACAAATTACTTTTTGCAATTTGGTGAACTTGCTAAAATACTCTCGATCATAATAGTTATACTTCACAACTTTAAGTATATCGATCCAAGGAGATTATTTAGCAAGTATAGATCACTTGTAATTCAAAGATTGTTTAGATAGTTACATACTTGTAATATCTAGGTTCTGCAACAATCTTGTATTTTGTTTAACAAAATTCTCATTTCGATTAATCCCGAGGGATTACTAACAATTTTCTAACTAACTGCAAAGTGAAAATTCGGTCACAAAAACCCCCATTTTACTTGAACTGCTTAATTTGAGCAACTGTTTTACTTTAGTCCTTGTGATCGACCTCGGATTTACCAATTTTTTACTATACTCCATGCGATCAGGTTCACTGCCTATGAGTGTGTTGTAGTCAGTCTCTAGGTGATTCGTGTTTATAAATATTAAGACTCGATTTCACACATCAGGCTTTTTAAAAGAATTTCCAAAAAATATATATATAAAAAATAAAAAAATTAAGGGCTTTTTAGGAGCATGCATATCTAATAAACTAAACGGATGTCATATTTGATGTTAGCAGCAAGATTGTAAAAGCTACAGACACTTGCAAAGCAAAAAACCAACAAGAAGCCAAACACGTACCAGCTAAGTGAAAACTCAACCGATTTTGGTCGTAGAACGTATCTAATTCTAATAATAACTAGTTTTTTGTCCCCGGGCGTTGCCCCGGGAGACATTACGTAACATATACACATGTGGAAAAAATTATATAAAATGGAATTTTCGTGACAAAAGTTAAAAAGTGAAAAGTTATGTGGTCAAAAGTTATATGGTAAAAAGTAAAAAATGAAATTTTCGTGACAAAAGTTAAAAAGTGAAAAGTTATGTGGTCAAAAGTAAAGAAAACGAAACTTTGGTGGCTGAAGTTGAAAAATTTGAAGTTATGTGGTAAAAGTTAAGAATATGAAACTTTGTTGACAAAAGGAAAAAATCCAAAAGTTATGTGGTGAAAAGTAAGGAAAATGAAAATTTCGTGAAAAAGGTTACAAAATTGAAAGTTATGTGACGAAAACACAAAGTTATATGGTAAAAAGTAAATAAAATAAAACTTTGGTGACTGAACTTTATGTCAAAAGTTATGTGGTAAAAAGAAAAAAAAATGAAACATTCGTGTCAAAAGTTAGAAAAAAATATTATAAAAAGTAAAGAGAATGAAACTTTCGTGTCAAAAGTTAGAAAAATGAAAGTTTAAAAACTAAATAAAACAAAACTTTTGTGCTAAAAGTAAAAGTTTTAAAGTTATGTGATAAAAAGTAAGAGAATGAAACATTGTTGACAAAAGTTATAAAAAAAAAATTATGTGGTAAAAAGTAAGAGAATGAAACTTTCCTGGCAAAAGTTGAAAAAATAAAAGTATAAAAAGTAAATAAAACAAAACTTTTGTGTGGAAAGTAGAAGAAACGAAAGTGATGTGGCAAAAAGTAAAAGGACGAAAACTTTAGTAAATTTATGTGATAAAAAGTAAAGAGAATGAAACTTTCGTGACAAAAGTTAGAAAAACAAAAGTTTAAAAAGTAAATAAAACAAAAATTTCGTGCCAAAAGTAAAAGAAATTAAGTTTATGTGACAAAAAGTAAAAAGTTAAAAGTAAAGTTATGTGAGAAAACAAAAGTTATATGTGATAAAAAGTAAAGAGAATGAAACTTTCGTGACAAAAGTTAGAAAAATGAAAGTTTAAAAACTAAATAAAACAAAAATTTCGTGCCAAAAGTAAAAGAAATTAAGTTTATGTGACAAAAAGTAAAAAGTTAAAAGTTTCCGTGATATTAAGTAAAGAGAATGAAACTTTCGTGGCAAAAGTTAGGAAAACATCGTGCAAAAGTTATGAAAACATATGTTTAAAAACTAAATAAAACAAAACTTTTGTGCTAAAAGTAAAAGAAATTAAAGTTATGTGATAAAAGTTAAAAGGTTAAAGTTATGTGGCAAAAATTAAGAAACCTAATATATTCTCTATTTTTATTAAAATGTAAAGAAAATGCAAGTTTGTGGTAAAAAAACAAAGAAAAGAAGTTAAGTGGTAAATAAGAAAAAAGAAAAATATTACTGTACATTATAAAGCATTTGTTCCCTCCAAATTTTTTCAACTTTTCAACAATTTACACCTACTAATGCATAAGGTACAATACATCTATATACATCTCAACCACTCATTTTTTCTCTCCTCAAATCTCAACCACTCATTTTTTCTCTCTCCTCCATAAATCATTTTATTACTCTAATTCATTCAAAATCTTTTATCTCAAAAACCGTACATCGATAAATTATAAAAATTATATGGGTGTTCTTAAAATTTCATGCTCTTTCATTAGAGATGTCATTCGATATACCTTCGACGAATTTTTAAATCCGAGGGCGGAGCCCATACGGCTAAGGCATTTGGCTATCACACTCTATGACCTATCACCTCCTATGACCTATCACCCCCACCTTCTACCGCCGCAACGCGCGGGTACTTACTCTCGTACATTATAAAGCATTTGTTCCCTCCAAATTTTTCAACTTTTCAACTTTTCAGCCACTCATTTTCATCTCTCTCCTCAAATCTCAATCACTCATTTTTTTCTCTCTCCTCCATAAATCATTTTATTCCTCTAATTCAATCAAAATCTTTTATCTCAAAAACCGTACATCGATAAATTATAAAAATTATATGGGTGTTCTTAAAATTTCATGCTCTTTCATTAGAGATGTCATTCGATATACCTTCGACGAATTTTTAAATCCGAGGGCGGAGCCCGTACGGCTAAGGCATTTGGCTATCACACTCTATGACCTATCACGTCCTATGACCTATCACACTCTATGACCTATCACGTCCTATGACCTATCATACTCTATGCTATCACCCTATCACCTATCACCCTATGATCTATCACCCCCTATGACTATCACTCCTATGACCTATCACTCTATGACCTATCACCCTATGACCTATCACACTCTATGGACCTATCACACTCTATGACCTATCACGTCCTATGACCTATCACACTCTATGACCTATCACCTCCACCATCTTACCGCCTGACCTATCACATTTGACTTATCACACTCTATGACCTATCACGTCCTATGACCTATCACACTCTATGACCTATCACGTCCTATGACCTATCACACTCTATGACCTATCACGTCCAACCTATCACCGCCTGATCTATCACGCGCGGGTACTTTCCGTCCTATGACCTATCACGTCCTATGACCTATCACGTCCTATGACCTATCATTCGATTAAATCACGTCTATGACTAAGGCATTTGGTTATCACACTCTATGACATATCACTCCTATGACCTATCACACTCTATGACCTATCACTCCTATGACCTATCACGCCTATGACCTATCACACTCTATGACCTATCACATTTGGCTATCACACTCTATGACATATCACGTCCTATGACCTATCACACTCTATGACCTATCACTCCTATGACCTATCACGTCCTATGACCTATCACACTCTATGACCTATCACCGTCCTATACCATCACTCTATGACCTATCACGTCCTATGACCTATCACACTCTATGACCTATCACGTCCAACCTATCACGTACCTAAGGCATTTGGTTATCACACTCTATGACATATCACGTCCTATGACCTATCACACTCTATGACCTATCACCTCCACCATCTTACCGCCGACGCGCTATACATTTGGTTATCACACTCTATGACATATCACTCCTATGACCTATCACACTCTATGACCTATCACCTCCACCATCTTACCGCCACACACTCTATGACATATCACTCCTATGACCTATCACACTCTATGACCTATCACCTCCACCATCTTACCGCCGACAACGCCAACTTCGTCCTATGACCTATCACCTCCTATGACCTATCACACTCTATGACCTATCACCCTAGACCTATCACTCTATGACCTATCACGTCCTATGACCTATACATTTGGTTATCACACTCTATGACCTATCACGTCCTATGACCTATCACACTCTATGACCTATCACGTCCTATGACCTATCACACTCTATGACCTATCACGTCCTATGACCTATCACACTCTATGACCTATCACGTCCTATGACCTATCACACTCTATGACCTATCACGTCCTACCTATCAGTCCTATGCACACTCTATGACATATCACGTCCTATGACCTATCACACTCTATGACCTATCACCTCCACCTATCTTACATCTTGACATCACTCTATGACCTATCACGTCCTATGACCTATCACACTCTATGACCTATCACTCCTATGACCTATCACGTCCTATGACCTATCACACTCTATGACCTATCACACTCTGACCATCACTCCTATGACCTATCACGTCCTATGACCTATCACACTCTATGACCTATCACGTCCTATGACCTATCACACTCTATGACCTATCACACTCTATGACCTATCACACTCTATGACCTATCACACTCTATGGACTATCACACTCTATGACCTATCACGTCCTATGACCTATCACACTCTATGACCTATCACGTCCTATACCATCACTCTATGACCTATCACGTCCTATGACCTATCACACTCTATGACCTATCACGTCCTATGACCTATCACACTCTATGACCTATACACTCTATACCATCACGCTATGACCTATCACGTCCTATGACCTATCACACTCTATGACCTATCACGTCCTATGACCTATCACACTCTATGACCTATCACGTCCTATGACCATCACTCTATGACCTATCACGTCCTATGACCTATCACACTCTATGACCTATCACTCCTATGACCTATCACGTCCTATGACCTATCACACTCTATGACCTATCACTCCTATGACCTATCACGTCCTATGACCTATCACACTCTATGACCTATCACCGTCCTATACCATCACTCTATGACATATCACGTCCTATGACCTATCACACTCTTGGCTATCACACTCTATGACCTATCACGTCCTATGACCTATCACACTCTATGACCTATCACGTCCTATGACCTATCATACTCTATGATCTATCACCCCACCTATCACATCTTGGCTTATCACACTCTATGACATATCACTCCTATGACCTATCACACTCTATGACCTATCACACTCTACCATCACGCCAGACATACGTGCCTAGACTATCACACTCTATGACTATCACCTCATGACCTATCACCCTATGACCTATCACATTTGTTATCACACTCTATGACATATCACGTCCTATGACCTATCACACTCTATGACCTATCACCTCCACCATCTTACCGCCGCAACGCGCGTGTACTTTCTCCGTATAGACTATCACGTCCTATGACCTATCACCTCCTATGACCTATCACTCTATGACCTATCACTCCTATGACCTATCACCCCAGACCTATCACGCCAGACCTATCACGCCACACCTATCATTAATTTGAACACAATTAACGTGGGGTTTCCCAGTCCCGAAGTTTTAGTAAAACAGTGAACGTATAGAAGCACAATTACCTTTTTGTATCGCATGATATGCAGCTCGGCTAGTTAGCTCCTACCGCTTATAAGAGGATTGGTTCAACTATAGAAACAATTAACCATATAGGTTTGCCTTAAAACATCCAAAAAAAAATTGCACATCATTAGTGACCAGAGTTCATAGATATCCACATCAATGTACTGTATGTTTCTTGTTTGGTTGTGCATGTAAACTGATAATAGCAACTCCTTTTTGAGTTACTGGATTAAGTAATTTAGGATCAAATGATCAAATTTTAAGCAACATGAGACCATCTTAAGACAACTAATTTTTTTAAAATTGAAGTTTCCTTTATTCCTTAGCTTCAATCAACTCCTTATCTTAAATCTATTTTCGAAAGTTAAATGCTCACTTTTAAATTGCACATTTGAAGACCCCCATGTAAATGTTGCATATATATATATATGCTTTTTTTCAACTATTGTGGGGCCGTAGGCTATTATTGATGGTATCCGGACATAATACTGATTCTTAACTATTATTAGAGGTGGAGAATGGGCTGGTCAGCGAGGGTGCGTAACATATCGCAAGCTGGTCATTTTGTATAGTTGAGGCTTAACCCCGAACACTTGTTTACAAAATGTAGCTTTATAAGTAAATTATTCTATAAACAATTAATGTGTCAAATATGATCGCAAAAATTGTAATAATTTAGTTAATATAACCACCAAGGAGGTTTTATGCATCAAAATTATACTCTAGGCTACTACTAATCCGTTCAATTTGTGAAACCAATTATTTGATCTTACATGTTTGACCCTTAGTGGTGTTCTAGAGAACGTTGAAGCAATATTTGGTTTCCATGTATATGCAGGAGTTACCTTTAAGTCAAGCATCATCCGGATCGGGTACTCTTTTGGCTGGAAGTGGCTTCTTTGAAGCTGTCATAACTGGTAAAGGAGGTCATGTACAAGTCCTCAAAATTCTATAAACCTGAAGGTAACATAAGATTGGTTTACCTTAAAACATCAAAAATAAATTCAATTTTTTGAGGATTTTTGATCTTCCTTTATACTCAAGTATAAGTCATAAATAATAACAATAAAAGTTCCTGAACCCATTTGATCTAGTAGAGATTGCAACCTTTACTTAGTTAGATCTGTTCTAACAAAACAATTAAAATGACTATCATAACATACTGGATGACATTTCAACTCATAATTAGATTACGGTATGAAGGCGTACGTACACCTTGCTAAATCAATTTGCAACTTAAAACATTATCAAAAGATAAAGTTTTTGCTATCAAACTTGAGGTTTAAATCATATATAAATATTTTAAACTCAATAACAAAAAGGAGCTTGCAGCTCCACCAACCCAGCCCGACCCATTTTAAATGGTTTTAAAAAACTCTGACCGTCCAACCATCCTATTTTGCTGGTTTTGGGTAACGCCTCACCTGGTCTTTTGCAAGTAAGAACATCTAATGTCAAGATTCACTAAGAAGTTGAGCAAATGTCCCTGTGGGCTGGAACCTCCAACCATCATTTTCTCATAAAAAACTTACATAACCTAATCATGATTCAAAAGAAATAAAGAAACCATGACAGGAGTTACAGAAAGAAGAAGATTGTGATAATAAAAAAGATACACAATTATGAGACAATTAATAGAAAATGAAACTAATCGAATCTAGGATAACTAACAGGATTCTGCTATTGAAAATCATAACTTTGACAACCTTTAGAATCATACATCATTTAAAAATAAGATTCATGAAATCATTAAAATGAAAAATCACAAAAATGAAACAACATACCTTGATGTAGATAGGTTCTCTTTTCTATATAAAAATCAATGAACTTCGTTATTAAATATAAAAACATCAAATTACAAATCCATAATTAAAAAAAAAAACATTGAATTAAGAATCTATAATGAAAAAAAATGAATTAAAAACATATCGTAATGTTTGATAGCAGTATGGAGTTTGTGGGAATAGGGTTGTATGTGAATGATAGCCATTTAAATTAAACCCCCAAATCCTAAGTTTCAGGGATTTGATGATATTGTTATCAATTCAAACGCGTTTATATCCGTATATATTGCAAAACCAGTTGAAATTTGATTGTTTTTCATTTTCAACTTCAAAATATCCGTCCGGAAATTCGTCTCACTTTACTATATTAACCAAATACGAGTGTTTATATTCACGCAAAAGATATATATATATATATATAGTGATATATATATATTATATATTATATATATATATAATACGAGACAAAGTACCCGCGCGTTGCGGCGGTGAGATGGTGGGGTGATAGGTCATAGAGTATGATAGGTCATAGGAGGTGATAGGTCATAGAGTGTGATAGCCAAATGCTTTAGCCGTCCGGGCTCCGCCTTCGGATTTAAAAATTCGTCGAAAGTATATCGAATGACATCTCTAATGAAAGAGCATGAAATTTTAAGAACACCCATATAATTTTTATAATTTATTGATGTACGGTTTTTAAGATAAAAGATTTTGAATGAATTAGAGGAATAAAATGATTTATGGAAGAGAAAAATATATGGTTGAGATTTGAGGAGAGGAAAAAAAATGAGTGGTTGAGATTTCTTCTAGGATTAAGATTCTCTAAAGTTATTCCAACTTCATAGGTAAAGTTGGAGTAACTTCAACCATTGGATTAAATCCAATGGTCAAGATTAAAACATCTTGACCATTGGATTTAATCCAATGGTTGAAGTTATTCCAACTTCACCTATGAAGTTGGAATAACTTTAGAGAATCTTAATCCTTTATTCTAAGAGTATTAAGAATAAGTGATAGGGGTATTTTGGGGTTTTCACTTAGTTAAAGTTGAAAAAATGAAGGGAACAAATGCTTTATAATGTAGTAGAGATATTCATGATTTGTATTTACAAACATACCAATAAAGATTAAACTAATATGCAGATACATTAAAACAAACAAACATGAAATCGGAAAAACAAACCCGGATAAAAGGAATCGGAAGTGTGAAATTGACAGTGGAAATAGAAACATTTTGAATGATGAAATCTTGATAAATATATTGATTGTATCCATCTAATTTAAAACCCTAAATCCCTAATTTTAGGTATTTGAGGTAGCATCAGTAACGAATTTGATGGAAAGAATATGGGGATATTTGTTTACTATTACTAAAAATTAGGGATCTGATTCTTCTTGACGTTTTATCAACTTTGGGTTTCCAGTTCACAAAACAAAACCAAGTATGGTTCAAGTGATAGATATGTTACACGTGAATTCAAAGGTCACGGGTTCGAACCCACCTTTGGATTTTTTTTATTAAAAGCTAATTTATGGCTTATATTTGCTTAAGTGGACACTCCACATCAGCACATAAGTTGCCTACGTGGCTGCTGACTTGGCACTTGGATTGTTCTGGTGACGCCATATAGGAAAATACTGACATGGCGGGCTCAGAGAGCGCCAAGCGAGCGCTTTCTGATAGCTTTATATATATATATATATATAGAGAGAGAGAGAGAGAGATTGTTAATAACCAGTCCCTTCCTTTTTTGTTTTGACAAGTCTTACACCTCTAACACTACATTCTTGAGCTTAAAACATTAGAAAAGAAAAGATGAAAATTGATAAGAAAGAAAAAGGAGAAAATTATAATCATAAAAATGCATTCTTGAGTTCAAGTGAGTAGATAGGAAAAGAAAGAATACAAAATATTATTTACCAAATTTGTCCTCAAATATTAAAAATTATTGTTTTCACATCAGTGGATATAATAATATAATATATTTACATAGATGGATGGATAGAATTGAACTTGTAAAACCCAGCACAAAGAAACCCACCATCTCTTTCTATTCATTGATTCCATTCATTCATCTTCCCCATGAAAATAACCACAAAATAACCACCATGGCACCATCCCTTCATAATTCATCTTCGATTACTTAAAAAGCCCACCATCTCTTCCGCTTTTTATTCACCTTTTGTGCCTTTTGATTACAAACACAAGAACCATATCCCCACCATCTCTACAATACTCATTAGCGGTGTTGCCATAAACAACAACAGTTGCAACACTTGATTTGCAGTAGTTGCAGCAGCAATACAACTCAGAGGGATAGATTGGCACTTTTACACCTAGATGCAAACTTTTCCATCCAAATCTGCCAAATTTTGGCTGGAAAACTTTGGAACAAAAAACCCTTAAGTTATCCTATCATTCGTTTTCTTTTCTTGTTTAAAAAAACTCAAGAATGAAAAAGTTAGGGCGCGTTTGGTTGCAGAAAATACTCCCTGTTTTCCATTTTTGTTTTCCAAGTAAACATGAAAAACAGAAAACGCGTTCTAATCATAGTTTTCTAAGAATGTTTTCCAAGAAAACAAAAAACAATGTTTTTCACTTTTCAATAGAAAACTTGAAAACATCTTTTTCTTGTTTTCCATTTTCCGTTTTCATTTTCAATTTCCTCCCTCCCCCTCCTCTCACAACTCTAACATGTTTTCTAGTTTTCTAATTAGAACACGTTTTCAAAATTTTTATTTGTTTTCTAGAAAATAAAAACCCTTTCATTTTCTAGAAAATAAAAAATAAAAAACTTGAAAACATTTTCTACAACCAAACGGGCCCTTAGGTTTTTTCTTATCCTTTCCTTTCCTATCACTCCTTAAAAAAACTCAAGAATGCAAGCGTAATTTAAATTTTCATAAATCTTTTGGATAATGCAAATTTTTATTAAGACCAACATTCTCTTATAAAAATTTTACTATTAGAATACTCCCCTGTTGGATATCAAGAAATAAAGTATATAAAATATATTTCATAAATAAACCATCAACATAAGTTTAATTTCAATGCATAAAACATAAAATGAAAAAATTAATTTCCAAGAAATTGATAATTTATTGATTTTGAGTAAAAGATTGAATTTTTATGTAATATTAAAAGGTAAAGTAAGATCTTCAAAATAAGGATGAAAAAAGAAAAAAATTTAATATGTCATACTTAATTCAATGTTAAAATCATTTGATATAATCAATATGTAATTATTACTCTAGATAAGAGTCATCGAACGTAACTTATAGAAAATATTTACCCAGGCGTATTATGGATTGAGATCCTCTAAAGTTAAAATGATTTTTATATGTAAAGTTGATTATGGACCATTGGATTAAAATCAATGGTCAAGATTAAAAAGTCATTTTAAATCTTAACCCTTGATTATAATTTAAAAGTCAAGATTACTCTAACTTTACCTATAAAGTTAATATAATTTTAGAGAATCTCAATCCACGTATTATATGGATCTATGCTAAATTTTTTTCAAAGTTAAATAACAACTATTATACCTTTATTTTACTTAAGATTTTTGTTTCATTAAGCATATGTTTAAAATATATAATGACATGCATAAATTTTCATCAGACATAGAAGACAGAATATCTGGGCAATGCAGCAACAGTGGTGACGGGTAGTGATGTGGTTATAATGTAAAAGGGAGGTGGGCAATATACCACCAAACATGTTTTACAGTGTTGTACTGTACAACAATGTAAAGCATATTTGGTGGTGTATTCTCAAAATCTGGTGGTGTACAGATCGATTCCCAATGTAAAAGTAATTGATGTAAAAGGGGGTGGTGTAGTTATTTTAAGAATTGAAAAATATATGTTGTAAATAATTTTATTAAAGGTATTATAAGTATATTAGGCGAAGATATTTAAATTAGTGACAAAAATATAAGGGCATTTTGAGTAGGGCTGTAAACGAACTGAACAGTTCATGAACCGTTCGGCGGGAAGTTCGTTCGTTTAGTTAAATGAACGAACATGAACAAAGATCTCGTTCGTTCATTTATGTTCATGAACGTTCGATAATCTGTTCGTGAACGTTCGTTCGTTTATGTTCGTGAATAGTCGTTCGTGAACAATAGTTCGATTATGTTCGTGAACATTTGTTCGTTTACGTTCGATTACATATATTAATACCTAATCAATTATACTTTAAAAAATAGTTTAAAAATAAACATTTTTTATATCATATAATATATATATATTATTAATAGATAGTTATCTGTATTTTAAGAAAAAAGTTTAAATAAAAATACTTATTTTATAAATATTTTGTTCGTTTGTGTTCGTTCATTAGTGTTCGTTCGTTTGTGTTCGTGAACATTCGTTCAACGAACGAACATGAACAAGCCATTATGTTCGTTTATTTGTTCGTGAACCGTTCGTTAAGTTAAACGAACGAACATGAACAAGGTCTCGTTCGTGTTCGTTCGGTTCATTTACAGCCCTAATTTTGAGGTTATTAGTTTATAATTTAAAAAGTTGAAAAGATAATTTAAACCGAGTATAAAGGAAGTAAAAAAAGGTACTGAACCTACAGGCAACAACTACATAAATGTGAAATATGTGTCGACATATTATAACTCGGAATGTTACACTAAACAAAACTCTATAGTAATTTTTTAATTTGTTATTTACTTTAAAGAATCAATTGAAAAAAATATATAATCAAATTTTATGCATCTATTTTTCCATTTTTAGTATATGTGACTAAAATAAAAGAAATAGCATGTGTAAAGTAAATATTACACGAGGGTATTTTAGCCTGCAAATTGGGTTCAAAGGGTGTCTGCATCGAGTAGGATAGATGTTCCAAGACTTACCATTTGGGTCTTAGCCGGCCGGGGAATTTTTTATTTGTGGTTTTTTCATGAATTGGTGAATGTTCGAATCCTGTCAAATGCAATTTGATATAAAGGAGTCTTAGCTACGTTGCACCCATCAAGACTAGGAGAGCAAACCAATAAGAAGGTAGTCAGGATTTGGAAAGAAAAGGAACTCTAGATTCTTTAGTACAAAGCAGACAGCTAAAGAAAAGCTTTAAGATCAAATTGTAGAGGTAGTGCAAATAGACTGCTCAGGTTAAAGTTCAAAGATGGAAGTGTCTACATAAATTTAAAGATGAAATGGAATTATGTAGGTGGATGTATATATGGGATAGTGATTTATTGTAATGTCTGTACTGACATTGGTTGTGAGTATAGAAGACAGGATATTAGATTAGTGTTGGATATAGAAATTAGAAGTCTTGTCCAAATTGGTATGATTGAGTTATTAATAGAAGTCAAGGCAATGGTTGTCACACCCCGTTCAAGGTGGGTCCACGCAGAGGGTGACTTAATGAAATCACAATCACAAATTATAACAAATGATCTGACGTTTTCGAAATATCATAGATATAAAAACCAGGATCATACATGAAGTGTACAAAACTTATACTAGAGATTCTACAACATAATTAGCTTAATAGAAAAGCTCTTGAAAATCTTTGTTCTTTAGTGAATGCATATGTGACTCCCAAAAAGCATTTTTCTTCTACTTATACTCCGAGTAATTAGTTCCCCGAGAATACACTAAAATATGTCAACATAAAGTTGGTGAGTTCATAAGTTTTCGATAAATATTTATGTGGACCACAAGACCTGAGTGAACACTGTTTATCACAATGTTATAAAAAAAATACTGAGAGAGTTTTGTCATTGCCCTGTGTATAAATGTTTTGATTTTCTTTTAAGTAAAATAGTGACCATACTCTAAATTGTAGTGCCTCGCACTATAATGTTTTCAAGACTTCAATTCGTAAAAGATAATACATAGGTAATATGTAAAAGAGTTTGTCTTGTGTCCATAAAAGAGTATAAGTATAACACAACATGTTTTTCACAAAAACCAAGCACATGATTCCCTTTCGAGATTTCCGTGGACCACAGGGTTTCAGCGATAATGTAACACATAGTTTAGTAGTTTTGTATGCTATGTCTTAAATACGGATGCCTTAACAATTGTTACCCCTTAAGTAGTGTTTCGCTCAAAACACTATCGTTTCAAATATTATATGCCCGTTTCCCCAGCTAGAATGACTAGCCCGGACAGGGGTGTCAAACCCGATAGTACTATCCATTATATTCGCGCGTTTGTTTCACGGCTCAAGTTACCAAGGGGATTTCATGAGCGATTGTTACATAGACATACACAAACTATTTGTCACTTGTGTCCAATATAAGAGTAACCCATAATAGTTCAACAAATAATTCATGTAGCTCGTAGTTTAGAATATATATTACATCATACTAGAGTAATAAAACATGTTTTCCATAGAAAGATACATATAGTTTTGTAAATTCACCAAACATGTATTCTCATCCCAAAATAGTTTAAAAGAGTTAAAATGGGACCATGGACTCACCTTAGAGACGACAAGCAAAATGAGACAAGCTAGCCTCGGATACAAATCGTCCTAACCATGTCGAGCGGCAACAAGGGAGAAAGCGTAGAGACTTAAAAGCAAGACCAACGAGACACTTTAAGATACTAGAACTAGTTGGAGGCCACCTAGCTTGCTTGACATGTGAGCTCCAAATTAATCTTGACCCAAATAAGAAGTAAACAACTTGTTGTTGCTCCTTGAGAATGTACAGCCACACACACAAGGAAAAGGAGAAACGAGCAGGTGTTGGTATAGAGTTCATCCAGCCATGAATATGAGAGGACGATAAGGAGCAGCAGCCATCTTTCCTAACGACAAAGCCATTGATTTGGAGTTCTCCTTTATAATGACACCAGAAGACAAGTAAACCGAAAGGATCTAAGAATGGACTCGTAATGATCCCGAAAAGGCCTCAAAAGATCCAGCAACCCCCTACCTTCAAATGTCAAACCCGAAACACGTATCTAGTAGCTTTTAAACCGTGGTGATGGTGATGTTGGGCTGTTCCTGGGCAGTTTCGCAGCCCTTAAAGGCAGCAAAGACTGTTGGAATAATCTTGATGTTTCGGGTCAAGTATGGGTCAAGGTGGTTACACGTTAGAAGCTGGGTCACTATCATTCCCTTGATCACTCATATACCCCTATGCTCTCTTAGATATATACGTATTACATGCTTTGAATGAGTGAAAAACCCACATTCATGAGTTACCAGGAGAATGGGAAGAAATGATTAAATGTTTGAATGTGATTTGGGATGGAGAAACAAGGTCCTATTTTATAGGAAAGGAATGAGGTGCTGGTTGTGGTGTGAAGCCGTGGCCACCAAGCTAGCTAGGGAGGACAATGAGATGACAAGTAGCTTACAAGGTTTGTATGATGAGCAGCTTACAAGGTTTAGACAAGTAGGTTATTCATGGAGGTGATACAAGGAGGTGATCATGCTTCTTGTCACCTACATACTTGTAAGTTTGTTTGATGTGTGGTGGAAAATAACGGTGATGAAGGTGCTTGGTGGTAAGTTATTAAGCTGCTTGTTTTCCTTATAAAATTCAGAAACTTATGGTGACTAATCACTAGTATTAATATAGATTTTGTAGAAGAATAAAATGTAATTAAGCTGATCATATTTGTAACTTTAAGGACTAATAAGAAGCGGCTTTCGGTGAGCTAGTAAACCGATCGAGTTCATAGACTTCCATTGATGCTTATTATGATAATATATATTAAGTTTTTGATGTTGCATAAAATCTGATGGAAAGCAGAATTTTAAGCAAGTTTTTAAGGACATAGAAGGTTGGTTTCATAGGTTGTTTAAATGCTAGCTGAAAAGGATAGTTTATACTTTAATAAAGTGAATATACATGAAGATAATTAATAGGCTTTCAATCTTTCTGTTAACTCTAATTTCATACACGTTTATGGATATTAAAATGACTAAATCATTATTGGAATCAATCATTAGGTGAATTTCAAGATTAGATTACATAAATCACGTATAACTTAGTGTGTATTCCTAGTAAAGAAATGACCCGAAATTTGCCGGTTGTTATAATGGTCGTTTAAACTTTAATCAAAAAAATAAAAAACAAACACCAAGGATATCCCAAATTAGCCCAATATCAACAAATGAGTCGCTACAAGGGAGAAAATTTTACAAAGATAAAAACAAAATTACACATACACTATGGCCGGGTTTATAAACAAATTGTTGCGAATGAACTAATGTACAACAAATTAAGGTATATGATACATAGGGTTCGAAAGCTTAAACGATTTGCTAGCCAGTGAAGTACCCACTAAATCACTCCATTGATCACCATAATTTCCAAGAATTCGAAATCCTTCATCGATCATCTCTTTCCTTTTTTCCGACTTAAACGCACTTGCTGACTTTTCTATGTCATTCTTACCTCTGCAAATTCTCAACAAATTATTTCTAAAAATTCTTTTCTATAAACAAGGGTTAATGCACAATAAGAGATAATGCATAACAAATTATAGGCTACGTAAGAGATATAACGTATAAGAATTGCAGGCTATGTATCTACTATTAAATATAAAAAGGAACATCCCAAAGTGAAAATTAACTAAACTATATTGTTATATGGTAGATGTAAGAGTCGACTCAAATTACCTACCGTAAAACGAGTTTATCCCATTTCTGATATCCAGCATTGGTTAAATTTGTGACTGTCACGTTCCTTTTATCTTCATCGCGTCCTGTCAACAAGATTATCTTGAAACCAAGCCTTAATACCTCCTCGTATAGCTTCAAACTGGGCTTGAGCACTGGTGCCACTCCGTCAAGAATCCATTTGTCGAATTGGGCATTATTGAAAGCTTCCAATCTACACACACCCCCAATAGAGTACATTTCATTTTAACCAGAAAACATACAAGATTAAAAGAAGTCTACAACATTCACAATCATCGGGCTTCTTTTGGAAAAAGGAGGTAATATTTAGCCAAATTGGTTGTTTGCACTAAAATCATAGAAAGTTTTTACCAACATATTTCTAAATCAAATATCAATGATGGCAAATTCAGAATTCTTGTATCAGAAAACCATAAGATAACAATTTAATGAAATAATACCCGAAACCATGGTCTGAGTAATACGGAAGATTCGAGATCAAGGTTTCATCAATGTCGAAAACCCAAGCATCCAATCCATCTCCTTTCAATTCCAGGCTCCTGGCATAATGTACAGCCTCTTTCGAAACCATTTCAAGATCAGTGTTATAAGGTCGACCCAACATATAATCTTTCACATATTCTGCACATTCATTTGGAATCGTTTTCCATGGACCCAAATTGTTTGCTTCTACAGCAACCCTCCAACTCATACAATGTATGCCAAGCTCATCAGTCATATTCCTGAATCGGGATTCTGGGAATTCAATGATCAAAGGTCTTGGAAGGAGATCAGGGTCACGGTCCACGTTCATGTCCATGCTTTCTTGACCGAAAGCTATGGAAAAAATACACAAGAACATGGTGGATCCAAGGAAATCCATGATTCTAAGATCAAAACGACAAAACCAAGAGATCACGGTGCTCTAAGTTATGGTTTTGATCTTTCCTTGATTCCAAGAATCTTGAAACAATGGCGGAAGTTAGCTCCTATACCGCCATCGGCTGAGCAGTCCGAGAGAAGCTCCGGTCTGGTTAGCCGGTTGGCGATGTGAGGAGATGGAATTTGTTAAATGGAAATGAAGTTGAATCTAAATAGTTTTGCGATGATAAACTATGACCGGTGCTTTCTTTGCCTAACTTGGCCATCATAATGGATATAGCCAAAATCAATGCATTGAGCTGTTGTACTCTCTGCTTCGTTAGTTCTCAATATTATTTGGTTGTGTCCTTTCCACATCCTTATTATATGGTCTAATTATATTGATGTTGCCTTAAATAAGTTTCAGGTATTTGAGGCATAATAATTACTAATAAAAGAATTGCTTTGGAAATAAAAAATTAGAGAAAATAGTAAATTTCCTAAACAATAATAACTAAACCATATGAAATAATATACGACTATAAAATTAATGAATACAATCTATCTAGGATTGTCCAGGTTCTCGATAGGGGTGAACATGAAGTTGCCAGACAACATCGATTCTTTATCTGCATATCAAAATCACATTGTCACTTTCAACTCGCATATGTTGTGAATGTCTAAACTTGTAAGAAGATGGCATGCACTGCACCTAAATGTTATAGGAAAAATATATAGTGTCTAGTAAGTGATTGTCCAAGGGAACTTTAAGCACTTCCTAAGTTTCATCTAATTCTATTTGTAGGCATGAAGTGTAAAGCTAGTCATGAAGCCTGGTAGAAGGCTATTAACAATTTCTACATCTTTTAGTTGAATCAGTAGTTATTAAACAAGTAACGAACCTGTTAATGACAAGCAAGTGCATTCTTGTCGGACATATCTTGTGAATGCCTGAAAATTTTCACAAAAGAAGTCAATTATTTGTAAACTATTTTACAACATATACATTGGGTCAGTCTTATAGTCTTGACCTTGAAACGATCTCTAAAGAGGCAAGAGTTTACACCTTCCAAAGTTTATGTAAAAATTGGACTCTAGATACTAACAGGATTAGAAAACACATGGTTTATTCAATCACAAAAAAAAGGATCCAAAAATATAGAATCCCATCTATGGACAACGAGTAATATTACAGCAGAGATGAAAACTTGCCAGGACAGCTGGTAAAGCAGCAGCATCAAATGTTGGTGAACCATCACCAGAAAATACATTCCTATAGCATATGCAAACGGTAGTTAAGAAATAAGATTGTAGCCTAAAATGATGTACTATTGTGCAGAAGCAGATGTTAGTTATAAACATGAATAAATGTATTACTTCCATATTGCATTTTGCAACTCATCTGGTTTAGCTTCTGGAAGCATGGCGGTATTATAAGCAACAATATTCCCATAAAATACTTTTTCCAACTCCCTCATCCATTTAGACAACAACAAATTAACCTGCACTTCAGTGAGAGTAAAATATTACTTATTTCATGAAGGATGTAGAGACCATAATCAAACTCTTTATATAAACTAGAAATATTTTATAAAAAAAAACAGCCGAAATCCTAAATTTTGTAATAGTTGATTGAATTCAGAACTTCCTTGTCAAAAACTAAAAAATTTCCATGACTACAAAACATATCAGGAATGAGTCGGGTCAAAATCCGGACTGGACCGGACTGGTCAAAGCCAAAGACCCAAAAAATAGAGAAAAGGAACCCAAGGACCGGACCAATATTGGGTCGGACGGGACCGACCTGGCCCGGGTCCAGATCGGTTCTAGTTTGGACAATGTGGACCGTTAATTGGGCTTCTGTTGGGCGGCTACAGGAATCCATGACAAATGGCTAATAGAAGCGGTTGCAGCAACAGATCGAGTACCATATATTCCCTCCATCAAAATTTAACCGTTACCCCCTTTGCCAATTTTTTTGTCAGAAACAAATAACTTTCCAGTTTTACGTCCACTTATCTCAACATATTGAACCCGTTCATTATTTTCTCAGTATTGACATCAAGCCTACTGTTTCCAAATTTTTGACCTTTCTTATTTCAGCAAACACTGAAGGCCAAAAAACAATTCCTTTCCGATTTTTAACAGTCAACCCGCGTATTTTCGGTTTTTGGCCCGGCCGAGACTGAACGGGAATATGTAATAAACTTATGAACTGAGAACTGAACCGATAGCCTCTAGACCGGGCTCGGTCGGGTCTCAACCGGGTATCGTGTTTCGGCACATTAGGCTCATCAGGGAACTACAATAAGTTGAACATTATGATAGCTTCTAATTAGTGTTCAACACTATATCGAACTTACTAACCCCGGCTTTAGAAACCCTCATTTCTAAATCATGATTGTATATCTCATACACATACTGTCCCAATTCAACACCTTCTTTTCCTTCCGCTTTCAAGCGTCGCAAACATAGCCACATATGTACTACAAGCATAGAAAATGTTGTTCTGAACGTTTTCTCTAACCTCAAAACTGCATTAATCCCACGTAATCGAATTAGAACATTAAGATAACAGACTGAGTATTATCAAAATAAAATAAACAAAACCTCTAACCATCATAAACTGACGGTTTATCAACTTGAGAAACAACACGGTGATAAATAACATTTGCTGCTCGAATAGACGTGCTTTGTTTACTATAAAAGAGCATCAGTGTGAGGATAAACCGGCGGATACCCTTGTAACTAGGCTCGTAAACCCTATGAGGGGATCCTGGTGGCAAGGCTAACGAAGTCGCCTTAGTACGAAACATCTTATTCAAATTTACCTGCGAAAAAACACTTCACCCTAATCAAAAATCATACAAAATCTTGTAGTTTATTCAAAAAACCGAAATTATTCAACATAAAATAAGGTGTTACCAGTTGCTCCAAGTCTTTCCCCTACTTACACAACATAGAAAAAAAAAAAAAACACGTATTTCAGTTTTCAGATTTGGAAAGCGGAAATGAATCATAATTTGTAAGTATGCTAGTGATTATGTGCTTGGAAATGTATCAAACTATAGCCCGTGATATATCGCAAGTATCTAACTTTCAGATATTCGATATCTACTTATGTAACCGACCAAATAAAACTTGTAAACCGATTACGAGAACAATATATGAAAGTTGTACGAACACAATATCAGACTCGTGTGAAGTTAGGTACATCATATAAATATATTTCATGATACATTACCGAGCACATGTAAAAAAAGCTACCGTACCTCTGATTTAGCTGCATAAGTGTAAATGGTAGAATCTGGATTTACTGGGACCTCAACAGAGGCAACCGGTCTAGTAATATTTCGACACGAGAATACATATACTCGATGGGATCTAGACACTAATATTATTATTATTATGGTGAGTCCTTGCCCTGCATATTTTATGAGCTAGGATTCTGCGCCATCCAAGAATCATCATCCTAATAAAATTCGAAACAATATAAAGGGGATTTAGGGTTTATCAGATTACTTACCACTTCTTTATTTGACCCACGAGAATCAGAACCTTCTTTCTCTAATCCAAAGGGTTTCAACTTCAAATTCTAATTCATTTTTACTGCAATCAATAACAAGAGCAGACGTTTGGATTCGTTTCCCGTTCTTATAGCTTGTCCGTTAAAACTGACTTAGTTTATTTTTACTGACTGGTTTAGAACTTCTAATTCTAATTCTAATTCATAGTCAACTCTAATTCTATTCTAATTCTAATTCTAATTCTAATTCTAATTCTAATTCTAATTCTAATTCTAATTCTAATTCTAATTCTAATTCTAATTCTAATTCTAATTCTAATCTAATTCAACTTCAAATTCTAATTCATTTTTACTGCAATCAATAACAAGAGCAGACGTTTGGATTCGTTTCCCGTTCTTATAGCTTGTCCGTTAAAACTGACTTAGTTTATTTTTACTGACTGGTTTAGAACTTCTAATTCTAATTCTAATTCATAGTCAACGTTTTTAATTGTTTACTGTTTAATTTTACCTTGAGTCACCTAATTTAACCTTTTAACTGTTACATGTAAGCTATAAAAAAAAACTGTAACATGTTCTACAGTATAATCTACTACTTTAATCTTAAAAAAATAAAAAGAAAGATTTTAATCGTTAATATCTATCTATCTGTCTATATCTATATCTATATCTATATCTATATCTATATTATTATATCTGTATTTGTTTCTACCTGCCTATATTTTATTTTTATGTTTATTTCGTAGAGTTGTATTCATGTAAAACCTACAAATTTGGTGAGATCTAAGGGCTAAATCTCAGCCCTTGGATCAAAACAGATCGACGGTTCCATTAAAAAAACAAAAAAACACGCAGAGGGTACTTTGGTAATTTTACACATTATCTCACACCCCAATTATTTCTTTCCAGTTTCAAACACACACACACAAACACACACAGATCTCTCTCTCTCTCTCTCTCTCTCTCTCCCCACTAGTAGCAGCACCATAACCACCACCACCACCACTACCACCACCATGCTCAGGTTACCATCGCGTTTCAATCGATATGGTACAGCCATCGTTGCCTCTGTCGTCATCATCTCCATCATTCATCATCAATTGATCTTGAAGATGACTTTTTGTTATGTAAATTCGAAATATTCAAATGTAATTAGATAACATGTGATTAGATCTTTCCAACATTTGAATTTGTTAAATTTTATTAGTTATTTAATTGACTTTGTTGTTTGGTATAATATTGCTTACAAGGTGTTTGATGAAATGTCTAAACCAAAGTTTCATATACCTTTTATGATTCTAAATCAAATTTGATTTTGTATAGTTTTAATGTATGCATAAAATCAAATTTGATTTTGTATAGCTTTTTGACACAGTACGTATCAAATATGGGTAAAATCAAATATGATTTCGTATGGGTATTTCACAATGTATGCTTAAAATCATTTTTGATTTTGAATAGGTTTTGATACTTTATGAGTAAAATCAAAAATGATTTTGTACATTTTCTTGACAATGTATGAATAAAATCAAATTTGATTTTGTATAGTTTTTTGAAGCTGTATGTATACAATCAAATTTGATTGTGTATAGGTTTTTGATATGGACTCCATTTGGTTTTCTAAATGTATGCATAAAATCAAATTTGATTGTGTATAGGTTTATTGATATAAACCCCATTTGCTTGTGTAAATGTATGAATAAAATCAAATTTGATTTTGTATAGTTTTTTGAAGCTGTATGTATACAATCAAATTTGATTGTGTATAGGTTTTTGATATGGACTCCATTTGGTTTTCTAAATGTATGCATAAAATCAAATTTGATTTTGTATAGCTTTTTGACACAGTACGTATCAAATATGGGTAAAATCAAATATGATTTCGTATGGGTATTTCACAATGTATGCTTAAAATCATTTTTGATTTTAAATGGGTTTCTTGGTATGTAACTCATTTTGTTTTGTCTCAATGTGCTATACAAAATTATATATGATTTTGTATAGCTTTTCCCCAATGTATGCGTAAAATCATTTTTGATTTTGAATAGTTGATTTTGAATAAGTTTTCATACTTTATGAGTAAAATCAAAAATGATTTTGAATAAATTTCTTTTTATGGAAGCCATTTGGTTTGACTCAATGTGCTACACAAAATCATAAATGATTTTGTACATTTTCTTGACAATGTATGCGTAAAATCATATATGATTTTCTATAAGTTTTTCACACTGTATGCGTAAAATCAAAATTGATTTTAAATAGGTTTATTTGTATAAAACTCATTTGCCTTGTCTCAATTTTATACGTAAAATCATATATGATTTTGAATAAATTTTTCACATTGTTTTCTTAAAATCAATTTTGATTTTGAATAAGTTTATTTGTATGGATGCCTATACAAAATCATATATGATTTTGAATGGGTTTAATGATATCGAACTCACTTTTTTTGTCTAGATGTATGAATAAAATCATATATGATTTTGTATAGTTTTTTCATACTCTATTCTTAAAATCATTTTTGATTTTAAATGGTTTTCTTTGTTTGGAACTCATTTGGTTTTGTCTCAATGTGCTATAAAAAATCATATATGATTTTGTACAGGTTTTCCACAATGTATGCGTAAAATCATTTTTGATTTTGAATAGTTGATTTTGTATATGTTTTTCACAATGTATGCGTAAAATCATTTTTGATTTTGAATAGTTCATTATGTATAGGATTTTCACACTGTATGAGTAAAATCAAATATGATTCTAGGCATAAGAACACAGGTAACTAAAACCTCAATACAAAATCAAATTTGATTGTACAAAACAAAGTTACAAAACACAAATCTATAGAATCTATATACAAAATCAAATATGATTTTACACATACAGTTACAAAAACAGAAATCTCTATAATCTCTATACATAATAAAATATGATTATGAACATAAAAGTATGGGTATTTCACGGCTAACCCTACAACTTCAAACCCTAAACTAAAGCTTTATCACGGGGGCCTTCAAACCCTAAACTAAAGCTTAATTGCTAATCAAAATTGATTTCACATGTATAATGTTAAAAATCAATGCAAATTCATTTTTGATTTTATGCATACATTTTAGAAAAGTTGCATTCTAAAACCCTAAAATCTAAACCCTTGGGGCTAAAAGCTAATCCGAGGGGGAAGTGTGATTACGGGGGCCTGCGGCCCGCGCTTTAGTTTAGGGTTTGAAGTCGTAGGGTTAGCCTAACGGCTAACCCTATTGTCAAATTTGATTGTGTATAGGTTTTTTGATATGGACTCCATTTGGTTTTCTAAATGTATGCATAAAATCAAATTTGATTTTGTATAGCTTTTTGACACAGTACGTATCAAATATGGGTAAAATCAAATATGATTTCGTATGGGTATTTCACAATGTATGCTTAAAATCTTTTTTGATTTTAAATGGGTTTTTGGTATGTAACTCATTTTGTTTTGTCTCAATGTGCTATACAAAATCATATATGATTTTGTATAGATTTTCCCCAATGTATGCGTAAAATCATTTTTGATTTTGAATAGTTGATTTTGAATAGGTTTTCATACTTTATGAGTAAAATCAAAAATGATTTTGAATAAATTTCTTTTTATGGAAGCCATTTGGTTTGACTTAATTCATTTTCTTGACAATGTATGAGTAAAATCATATATGATTTTTTATAAGATTTTCACACTGTATGCGTAAAATCAAAATTTATTTTAAATAGGTTTATTTGTATAGAACTCATTTGCCTTGTCTCAATTTTATACGTAAAATCATATATGATTTTGAATAAATTTTTCACAGTGTATTCTTAAAATCAATTTTGATTTTGAATAAGTTTATTTGTATGGAAGCCTATACAAAATCATATATGATTTTGAATGGGTTTAATAATACCGAACTCACTTTTTTTGTCTAGATGTATGAATAAAATCATATATGATTTTGTATAGCTTTTTCACACTCTATTCTTAAAATCATTTTTTATTTTAAATGGTTTTCTTTGTATGGAACTCATTTGTTTTGTCTCAATGTGTGCACAAAATCAAATTTGATTTTGTATGGGTTTTTGACACCGTATGCATAAAATCAAATTTGATGTTCCACGAGACTCAAATAACTACAAAAAAGGTTATGCTATGCACAATCAAGTATGATTGGATGTATAATTAGCAAATACGTATATAATCAAATTTGATTTAGTACATACACTTTGGTTTAGACATTTCATCAAACACTTTGTGGGCAAAATTCTTTAAACAACAACAACCAAGGATACAACTTCTTATCATATGAAAAAACAAAAATAATTGAAATAACTACAAATCATGGATAAAAATGGTTTGATTATCTACTTTTTATATAAAAAACATTAACTACATAAAATCTCACTATAATAATATCTAAAACATCATCATCCATTTGTTGTTGTTGTTAGTGATTTGAGGTGGAGATCCAGACAGGAGGGGGAGCGCGAGATGATGGTGGCAGTGGTGGTGATGGTGGTTACCGTCGCCGGAGTTGATGAGAGAGAGAGAGAGAGGGAGAGAGAGTGTGTGTGTGTTTGTTTGTGTTTGTCTGTGTTTCCATCAGGAGGAGGAAAGGGAAAAGAGAGTTTTTTTTTATTAAGCAAATTTACATAAATGCCCCTCCGTGTTTTTTTTAATTAAGGCATAAGTTTAAATCCTAGCCATTGATTGAAATGATCAAATGGCTAGGATTTAGTCATTGGGTTTCATGAAAAATTAAGGATTCATATGAACATTTACCTTTTTTCATATGTAAAGTCTAAATATTGTCTTTTGTTCATGAATGCAGGCTTACATGGCCGACTCT
Organism: Erigeron breviscapus; assembly: GCA_034093135.1. Lineage (NCBI taxonomy): Eukaryota > Viridiplantae > Streptophyta > Magnoliopsida > Asterales > Asteraceae > Erigeron > Erigeron breviscapus. The sequence continues at coordinate 142,254,276 of CM067169.1, forward strand.
ACTATTAAAGGTTTGATATAGTTATTCTCAATTTCATATAACATATTTTTTCTGTAAGTTGGAACAAGCGCTGCAACTTTTCGCTACTCTCCACATGCTTTCAAAATTAACTTCCAACCGGAGACGAAAATCAAAGTCATTGATAATTTTGTTGGACCACTACATCATTTTAACTTTTTCCCTTTCGATGATATTATAGAGAGTAGGCTTCAGCCCAATCAAATTGTTGGTAAGCTAAAGAATTTCTTTTTTATACATTTTAATTGTAAATACGAGCCTTTTTAAAACTAATGTGTGGTATAATTGCAAATGTCATTGGTTTAGTTGTCCATGTGAGGGGTATTATTTCGGGAGTTGGTAAGAATAATAAACCCAACAAACGAATAATTGGCATTAGATAGCTCAAGCAAGCTGAATGTTGAGCCATTGTTTGGTTCCTCTAATTTCAACATCAAGTTTGGTCAAGCGATGGTTAAGCTGGGTGGTGCAACCGAAATCCTTACAGGAATACAAGGTGAGTTAATGACATCATGCAAATCAGTCAACCTTCTGACTTTGACTTCATTGATTATATAATTATGATAAATTTCATGTGCTGTAAACTTATTCATTTATGCCATTCTAATTTTAAGTTCATGATTTAATAATTTGAAGTTCATGATTTAATATGAATTATATTTAATGAATGTAATTTGTCCACCATGCATGATTTGATAACTAACGAATTGTAAAAGTTGCAGATGGTAGACTTGGAATGTGTTAAGAAGCAGTTGGGAGATGAATTAAAATGACATGGTGCTTGGCCGGTGTTGGCTGGTACTATATTTAACAGAAATATGTTGTATGGAGGTTGGTTTGGGTGGGAAATGGAGTGCGACGAGCATATACTGTAACTGTTGCTATGCAGATGTTGGATTCTAGAAATTGAATTTTTAGTACATATTTGATCTCAATTAGCAAGTGTTAGCCGTGTCCTTTACTAAAAGTTTGATTGGTTTTGTAATTTTTTGATAATATAATAAAGGGTTTTTTATCTTCAAGACCTCTACGCAGTTTTATGTTTGATCGTCAAAAGTAATATTGTTTCTGCCAAGGTTTATTGATAAACGCCTAAAGTACATGAATTTAATGGTTAAATTGGATTGTTTTGTGCTTGTTAATAGACGAGTAGAGCGTTTTTATGTTTGTTGAGTGATTTCAGGCCATAGATAACGAATGGAGCTAATGTGAATCAAGAAACGAGTCAAAAGAGCCAAGGATGCGAAAACTGGAAATCTAGAAATTACAAGGAGCGTACCTTACGCCCACAACTGGCGTAGGTTACGCTGGGCAAAACACAAGGGGCGTACCTTACGCCCAGTCTGGGCGTAGGTTACGCCATTTGTTGAACCAAAAATCCAAAATTTTGGGTTTTAATTAATTTTCAGTTTATATGACTTTTATGGACGAATTGGGAAGTTATCTTTTCATACTTTCACATACCTGGAGCAGTTCCTAACATTCCCATGACCCCAATTTCATCATCAAATCACAAATTCATGAAGATGACAATTCAAATTGAAGATTCAATGATGAAGATTTTAGGCTAATTCTCTTTTGATCATTCTCATGTGAACAATTATGTAAGACAATTGTATTCAACCTTTCTTATATTCAAGTTGGATTAAATGTTTAATTCTTAATTGTGTTTTGCATCTAATGTTGTTTGGTTTGAATGAATGATTACTTGCTTATAACTTTGAATGAATTTCATCTATCTTTTGATTTCAAATTCTTGTTGATCATGGATTATTGAAAGAATCTCTTGTAAACTTGTAATCTAGTTAATGAATAGATAATTTAGTTGTGTCAATTCCCCGGTTTTCGTTATCGTGAATCATCACAACCTAATTGATTAATTCTTAACATTCATTCAATCCAAGCTTATAACGAATCATGTATATGTGATTTTCAACGAATATAAGTTAGGTTATACTTTTGAAAACATAATTTGAAGCATGAGAATGGTCCTCTTTATTATTGTTGCTTAAGTTTGTTAATTTCATAATCAATTTTAGTTTAATCAAATCAATCAATCAAATCGGTTTTAAGTTTATGCCTAGATTAATTAACTTTGTAAATTGTTTAACACTTTCCTTTGATTCCCTGTGGAAACGATACTCGACTTACCCTTGCTAATTAGTGGTATTTAGTTTGTATTTTTGATCGGTCCAACGACATCGATCAAATTTTGGCGCCGCTGCCGGGGAATCGGTGTGCAAAGTGTTAAAATTTGTTTTCAAATTAGTTTAGTAAAAATTTTCAGAAAAATCCAAAAAGAATTAGTTTAGTAAAAATTTTCAGAAAAATCCAAAAAGAATTAGTTTAGTTTTACTTATTAGTTTGTTTATTTCTTTTTAATTCTTGTAGTTCAGTATTACGCTAGGTGTGTTGATTGTGTGCAGGTTTGTAGGTCGTGTATGCATACGAGGTATTCCAAGAAGAAGTCACCTTTGTTGTTTGATCCGGAAATTGAGAAAACAGCTAGGAAGAACCGAGTACTTCACCGTGCAAACATGAGTGATCCCGGAAATGTACCACCAATCATTCAACCCGCCGGAATCCAACAAGAACCCAACCTTGAACAAAATGCCCAACTTCAAAACCAACGTCAACCACAACATCCACCCCGATCAATCAGGAGTGGTTATACCAATCCCAACCGACCTAGAACACCAACCTATGTTGGAGATGCATCACGGTATACGGAGGAGTCGGTGTATGAAAGGGTTGATAATTGGGATGATGGGAGGTTTGATGATCATGAAGATGGGTATGATTGGAATGATGGGGGAGACTATGTGCAACCGCAAAACTATCAATACAACCAATATAACCAACCTCAATACATCCACCAAGGACCAAGAGTTCCTCATGGTCCACCACCCCGCCAATACCGTCGTGGAGTTCCACCAAATCATCAACCACATAACCGAGCCATGCCAAACATGAACTATCAACCTCCACCACAAGGAGTTGATAGTCATTTCCGACCCGCCATAGCCATTAATGCTTCACCTATAGTACCACCGGTTTTGAGGGGTAGAGCTTTTGAAGTTAGACCTCAATGTTTGAGCATTTTACCGAGTTTCTATGGTAAAGCATCGGAGGAGCCTTATTTGCACTTGTCGGAGTTTGAGGCAATTTGTGGTACCATTGGAGGTCAAGGATTTTCACCGGATGAAGTTAAACTAGTCTTGTTTCAGTTCACTTTGAAGGATAAAGCAAAGCAATGGTTCTTGGCATTGCCATCGGGTAGTATCTTCACATGGGCTGAAATGCAACAACAATTTTTGGATGAGTATTACACCATGCAAAAGACTAGTGATGCAAGGACTTCCATTAGAACTTTTCAGCAACAATCGGGTGAAACATTTCATGAATCATTCAAGAGGTTTAATGAGTTGTTGAGAACTTGTCCACATCATGGAATTGCTAAATGGGAGTTGATCACGACTTTCTATGATGGTTTATTACCGAAAGAGAAAAGAGATGTAAATTCAATTAGCAATGGAACTTTCTTGACTAATCCCGAAGATGTTGATTGGGAATTCTTGGAGAAGATGAGTGTGAATTCGAAAAGGCAAGCTCAATCAAATAGGAGGGCAAGACATCCAATAGCTTCTTCATCATCAACAAGTGATCAAGCCACCAAAGATCGACTTGAGGCATTGGAACGAAAATTTGCCAAGTTGGGGAAAGCTGAAAATCGGGGTGTTGCTCAAGTTTCTCAAGAATATCCTATTTGTGAAAGTTGTGATGAGCTTGGACATACGGCTTTGCAATGTCCATTGATCCCGGAACAAGTTGAAGAAGTGAATCAAGTGTATGGAGAAAAAAGGCAATTTGACATGAACTCCAACACTTATCATCCGGGAATGAGAAATCATCCCAATCTTAGATATGGAAATTCTTCAAACCAACTCAACCCGAACTTTCAAGGAAATAACCAAAACAGTGGGGCACCATCTCAACCATTCCAAAGCCGAAATTACAACCAAGGAAATTACCAAGGTGGCCAAAATCAAGGAGGATTCAATAGAGGCTACCCAAGGAACTATCAACAAGGTAATAACCAAGGTGGACCGTCGGGAGGTAATGAGGTGTCAACCGGGGAAATCATGGAGTACTTGAAAGAAATGGATAGGAAAAATGAAATTCGGGATAAAACGGTTTAGAGTTTGCAAAAGCAAGTGGGTCAATTGGCGGAGGATGTATCGGAATTGAGGAAGAATCCGGGAAAGCTACCGAGTGATACGAAGATCAATCCACAACATCAAAGTGGTGGCTCAAAGAATGTCAAGAATGTAGAAATCAACAATGTAAGTCTTCTTCGTAGTGGTAAAGTTTATGATAATAAAGTTGTGCCTCCATCATCACTTGTTGATGGTGTGGTGGAGGATGTTGATGAGAATGAGGATAGTGAGCATGAACCGGAACTTGTTCTACCTAAACCAACTAAAAAAGTGTCTTTTAAAGAGGTAGAAAACAATAGGTCTAGTGAAAAATTTTCTGAAAAACAAGGAAAGGATATGGAGGGTAATACCATTCCTTTTCCTTTGGCTTTGATTGATCCAAAACTTAGGCCTACACTTAAGAAAAGAGGTCCCCATGAGGAAGAAATGTGGGAAATTTTTAAGCAAGTGAAAATCAATATACCTCTTATTGACATAATCAAGCAAGTTCCGGCTTATGCTAAGTACCTTAAGGAGTTGTGTACCTAAAAACGACACCATAAGCTTCCAAAGAAAATTGTTTTAAATGAAGAAGTTAGTGTCGTTGTGATGGGTATACTCCCACCTAAACTCCAAGATCCGGGAGCGCCTTTAATTACTATTCAAGTTGGTGATTTTAAAATGAATAAGGCACTTTTGGATATGGGGGCGGGTGTGAGTATCCTACCGGGTATTTTGTATGACCAATATGACTTTGGACCCTTGGAAAAAGTCGACACCACCTTGGTGATGGCTGATTTGTCACTAAAACTTCCTAGAGGAATTGTCCAAGATGTTATTGTGAAGGTGGAGGACTTCTATTACCCCGTGGATTTTTTGGTACTTGATTTTGCACCAAGCGGTAATGTTAGGCAGCCCAATGTCATCATGGGTAGACCCTTTTTGGCCACCGCTAATGCATTAATTGATTGTAGGAGGGGTACGGTTGAAATGACTTTTGGAAACCGTAATTTGAGGTTAAATGTTTTTGCTAGTGTGCCTAACCCCGTAGTTAGTGACGAATGCTTTATGGCGGACGTCATTGATGAGTGTATTCCTCATGAAAATGAGGAAGACACACGGGAGACTTGTGCTTTGGTTGACAGGTTAATCTTGGAGCATAGTGAAGCATTGAAAAAGGAGGAGAAAGAATGGGAAATCATGGCCGTTCAAGAAGATAGACCACCATTGACTCATTTAGTGGAAAGTCTACTGGATCATATTGATACCCATCTCAAGCCATCAATTGAGAGTCCACCACAAGTTGAGTTAAAAGAGCTCCCATCACATTTAAAGTATGCATATTTGGGAGATGAGCAAACTTTGCCGGTGATCATTGCATCCAATTTGGAAGAAGTTCAAGAAAGGGCATTACTAAAGGTGCTCAAGGAATACAAGGCGGCCATTGGATGGACAATTGCCGATTTAAAAGGCATTAGTCCATCAATTGTGATGCACAAAATCATCACCGATGCTGAAGCAAAACCTTCACGTGATGCTCAAAGAAGATTGAATCCTCATATGCGTGAAGTGGTGAAGAAAGAGGTGCTTAAGTGGTTGGATGCTGGAATTATTTACCCAATTTCGGATAGCACATGGGTAAGTCCAACACAAACGGTGCCTAAGAAAGCTGGAATTCAAGTGGTGAAAGGAGCTTAAGTGGTTGGATGCTGGAATTATTTACCCAATTTCGGATAGCACATGGGTAAGTCCAACACAAACGGTGCCTAAGAAAGCTGGAATTCAAGTGGTGAAAGGAGATAGTGGTGAGCAAATTGCAACCCGACCCATCACCGGGTGGAGGGTATGCATTGACTACCGAAAGTTGAACACCGCTACTTCAAAAGATCATTTCCCATTGCCATTCATTGATTAAATCATTAAAAAGCTTGCAGGTCAGAAGTTTTATTGTTTTCTAGATGGTTATTCGGGTTATAATCAGATTGCTATTCATCCCGATGACCAACACAAGACAACATTTACATGCCCCTATGGGACTTTTGCCTTTAGGCGAATGCCATTCGGGTTATGTAATGCTCCCGCCACCTTTCAAAGGTGCATGATGAGTATCTTCTCGGATATGGTCGGTGATTCCCTGGAAATCTTTATGGATGATTTTTCAATTTTTGGCCAAACCTTTGATAATTGTCTTAATGAGCTAACTAAAGTTTTGAAAAGATGTGTTGAGACAAATTTGGTTTTAAGTTGGGAAAAGAGCCACTTCATGGTTCAAGAGGGGACGGTTTTGGGTCATGTGATTTCAAGTAAAGGCATGGAAGTTGACCGGGTTAAAATCAAAGTCATTTCTACTTTACCCTCTCCAACCAATGTTAAGGGTGTCCGTTCTTTTCTTGGACACGCTAGGTTCTATAGAAGGTTCATCAAGGGATTTAGTGTCATTACAAAACCTTTGTGTAATTTGTTACTAAAAGATGTGCCTTTTGTTTTTGATAATGAGTGCTTAAAGGCTTTTGAAACTTTGAAGGAAAAATTGGTTGAAGCCCCCATTTTGCAATCACCTAATTGGTCCATGCCATTTGAAATCATGTGTGATGCAAGTGACTTTGCCATTGGGGCTGTTTTGGGACAACGGGTGGACAACAAACCCGTTGTATTTATTATGCAAGCAAGACTTTATCGGATGCCCAACTGAATTATACCACCACCGAAAAAGAATTGCTTGCGGTTGTTTATGCTCTTGACAAGTTTCGTTCTTATATTTGTGGTAGCAAAGTAATTGTGTACACAGATCATAGCGCGGTTAAGCATTTGATGGAAAAGAAGGATGCAAAGCCAAGGCTAATTAGATGGGTGTTGTTACTACAAGAGTTTGTCTTGGAAATCCGAGAAAAGAAAGGATGTAAGAACGTGGTGGCGGACCACTTGTCAAGAATTCAAGCTATGGATGATGATTCAACCAAGGAGATTAATGAGACTTTTCCGGATGAACATTTGCTAACCGTTTCTGTTGTCCATTGGTATGCAAATATTGTTAATTTTCTGTCCGCAGGTAAGATACCGGAGCATTGGGCCAAGAGAAAGAATCAACAATTCCTTGCACAAGCCAAGCAATACATTTGGGATGAGCCGGATTTGTTCAAAGTTGTCCCGGATCAATTAGTGCGAATGTGTGTTCCGGAGGAGGAGATTCAAGATGTGTTGACTCATGCACATTCATTTGCATGTGGAGGTCACTTCAGCGGTCAAAAGACAGGTTACAAGGTTTTAATGTGTGGTTTGTTTTGGCCTAGTATTTTTAAAGATGCCGCTGAATTTGTTAAGAAATGTGTTAGGTGTCAACAACTAGGTAGTATCACCAAAAGGAATGAAATGCCCATGCAACCCATTTTAGTTGTCAACATTTTTGATGTTTGGGGTATTGATTTTATGGGTCCCTTCCCTAATTCTTTTGGTAATTACTACATTTTAGTGGCCCTAGATTATATTTCAAAATGGGTAGAAACCATTGACACTAGGTCCAATGACAATACCGTTGTGTGTAAGTTTGTTCAAAGCAACATTTTTTCAAGATTTGGAATCCATCGTGTGATCATAAGCGATGGGGGATCTCATTTCAAAAATTTTCAGTTTGGCAAACTTCTCAAACGGTATGGCATAAACCACCGGATTGCCACCCCATATCACCCACAAACAAGTGGGCAAGTAGAAGTGTCTAATAGGCAAATTAAAGAGATTTTGCAAAAGACGGTAAGACCCGATAGAAAAGATTGGTCAACCAAACTTAATGATGCTTTATGGGCTTACCGTACCGCTTTTAAGACACCTATTGGCACTACTCCTTACCGGTTGGTGTTAGGTCGAAAATCGACCAAGTATAATTTGTTCAGAAATAGCTGAAGCTCAGTGAAGAATACTTGTATAGAATTCTGAGGTCGCTCAGAATTAGTTCACTGAAGCTTCACTTCAGTTCAGATCAACGTATCAGAATACCGTTCAGAATGAAGTCAGAGACTGAAGTCTGAAGAATGAGAATCAGTTCAGATGTGGAGCTCAGAAACTGATTCTACCTGATCGAAGACTGAAGCATCTCAGTGTAAAAGTACTTACACACTTTTACACTGATTACGAGGAAGACTTTTTACTTTACATATCTTTTACCCGGTTAATAGATTTAACTATTAATTAAAGTACAAGGTAAAGTAAAGGTTGGGAATAAGGTTTGATAAGTCACATCAACGACTTATATACCTAAACCTTAAAAGTACACATGTAACGAATTAACTTTAATTCCTTAAATACTCCCAACCATATTTGTACGATCTGGTCCACGTCATCTTGGACTTGGTCTATAAATATAAGTCTTCTCATAACTTGCAAATTGCTTGAAACCTTTGCATTGCAACTTGTGAGATATACTCTAAGTAATCCTTACGAGTATTTCCAAGTTATTAGATCACTTGTATTTCTAGGTTGTTTAGATATTTACACTTGGGTGTTTATTTTTGTTCCGCAACAACCTTTGTATTTGTTTATATATCAATAAATCAAATACCTTGAAAAATACATCGTGTCTCAATGCTACATACTTAATCTATACATATTATTTATATAGTTTCAGCCCTTATTGTTTCTTGCATTTACTTTCAGTATCTCTATTGTATTGTTCATCCATATCTGGATCGTATTCTGAACTGGTCTTCTTCCAGTTAGAACTACTTGCCAGTCGGGTATTAAACCATCTATATTTAGGACTCACAGTTGGTTTATGGGAAGGGTTGTCATCTTCCAATTGAGCTAGCACATAGAGCATTGTGGGCCGTTAAGGCCGTTAACATGGACTTTGAGAATGCAGGAAAAGAAAGAAAGTTGCAACTATGTGAATTGGAAGAGTTGAGGAATGAGTATAAGTCCCAAATTAGATGGTATACCCGACTGGCAAGTAATTCTAACTGGAGATAGACCAGTTCAGAATACGATCCAGATATGGATAAAAATGATAAAGTAAATGACTGAAAGTAAATAACGAGAAACAATAATTGCTGAAACTATATAAATAATATGTATAGATCAAGTATGTGGCATTGAGACACGATGTACTTTTTCAATGTATTTGATTTATTGATATAAACAAATACAAAGGTTGTTGCGGAACAAAGATAAACACAAGAGTGTAAATATCTAAACAACCTAGAAATACAAGTGATCTAATAACTTGGAAATACTCGTAAGAATTACTTAGAGTATATCTCACAAGTTGCAATGCCAAAGTTTCTAGCCATTTGCAAGTTATGAGAAGCCTTTATATTTATAGGCAAGGTTCATGCTGATGTGGACCAGGCCGTACAAATATGGTTGAGAGCATTTAAGGAATTAAAGTCAATTCCTTAACATGCGTACTTTTAAGGTTAAGTGTGAAAGTTATTTGATGTGACATTTCACACTTTATTCCCAACCTTTTACTCAACTTTGTACTTGTTAATAGATAAAGCTATTAACTGGGTAAAGGTTGGTAAAGTAAAAAGGCTTCCTCGTAATCAGTGTAAAGTGTTGTAAGTACTTTACACTGAGATGCTTCAGTCTTCGATCAGGTAGAATCTTCTCTGGTTTCTGCTTCTGAGATGATTCTCTTTCTTCAGTCTTCAGTCTTTGACTTTAGAATGAATGCTTTCAGTTTGGCTGATCTGAAACTGAAGTGAAGCTTCAGTGAACTTAATTCTGAAGAGGTTCAGAATTCTGTACAAGTATCTTCACTGAACTCCAACTATTTCTGAACAAATTATACTTGGTCGATTTTCGACCCAACAAATTCCCCCTATTTGTTCTGAAATAGTGCATGCATCTCAGACTTCTATCTATACATGTTTGTAAGTCTGAAATGCAAGTTTTAGTTTAAGTTGTAAAAATTTTCTAAGGACATCTTATAGATCATTGATGCCTCAGAATTTTTTGGTTGTTTTTCTAACTTAAACTTATTATCTACTTGTTGGCTACAATTTGTAACATATATATACAGACATATTTGTTTGTTACAAATGCAAATAAAAATACAAGTAAATAATATTCTGAAGAAGGAAACTACTTCTTTGCAGCCCTTGAGCCAGAAGGAGCTTCAGTAGCTTTCCTCTTCAGTGGAGAGTGATCCTTCTTCCCAAACAATCTGGTCTCCATATCTACCTTGGCCTGCATCTTTTGTTGTATTCTAGATAGCCATGCACCAATTAGAGCAGATTTTGGCTTCGCCTTCAGAATCTGGATCATCTCTCTATGCTCAGTCAAGCCAAATTCATGAACTGAAACCTGAGTATATTCTTCAGCTGCCCTTCCTTCTCTGGTCACCACCAGATCAAATAACTTAATCCATCAGCCTTAGTTATTTCAATATCAATTATTTTGGCTGGATGAGATCGATGCTTTAGATAATGCTCATATTGATCCTTTTCATGCTTTCTTTGGATCTTAGCAGCATCATCAGAAATGGGCTTGAAGGTAGAAAGGTCAGCATCATGAATATTCTTCGTTGAAGACCTTGGTCCAGTCACTTTGGGTTTTGTGGGTGGCCTTGACAATTTCCTTTCAACCTTGGCAACTTCAGCTAGAATATCTTTCTTTTTCAATTCCATCTCATTCATTCTATTTTTCTTCAAGTCTTCAATAGACAACTTGAAGGTGAGACTTTCCAGCTTTTGTTCCAGAGGTGAATACATCATCCCACACTCGTATTCAAGCATATCAACTACTGCTTTCTGCACTCTTGGATCATTTTTTGATATCTTTCTTTTTCAATTCCATCTCATTCATTCTATTTTTCTTCAAGTCTTCAATAGACAACTTGAAGGTGAGACTTTCCAGCTTTTGTTCCAGAGGTGAATACATCATCCCACACTCGTATTCAAGCATATCAACTACTGCTTTCTGCACTCTTGGATCATTTTTGATTTTCTGATATCTTTCCATTGAAAGACCAAGAGCTGCAGCATCTATGTGATCAAGGGTCCCCATCGAAAGATGTTGTGCCCTTTCTCTTTCCTTATTTTCCCTTCACATAATAAACTGATTAGAGACTTGCTTCTGCAGAGCCTCTAATTTCTTGCCATCTGCATCAAGATCATGTAAGGGATAACCTTATTCATCGACATTTTCACCAACAACTAAACCAGAACCCTTAGAACCTTTGGACTTGGGTTCTTCCACCATCTGGGCCTTGCCCTTATCTTTCTTTGCAGGCTCAGACTGCTGGATTTCAGATTTGCTTTGTTCCCCCTGAACTGAGGCACTTCCAGATGGCATCTCAGTTTGCTTCTTGGTTACTTCTATCAATTCTTGAGTACTTGCAAGCAGACCAATCGACACATCTTTTCCCCCTTTGGGGACCTCTGAAGGGAACTTAGCAAATTCTTCAATGGCCATTTGCATGTTCTTCAGTGGTTCCCAACTCTGCTGCTTCAGACAATCAGCCAATCCCTTGGATAGTTGAGCAAACTGAGACCTCAATCTGAAATTAGAGTTCAGGTTCAGTGCTTCTTTATTAACAACTTCATTCAACTGTTTTCTGTCAGCTTCAGTGAATGATGGAGGGGGAGGAGGAGCAATAACAGTTTCCTTCTTGAGCAAGGTCAGAATTTCATCAAGTGTTTTAGACTGGTTCTTCACTGATTCACCAAGAGTGGATACTGATTTTTGAACGCCGTCAACAGCCTTATCCACCCTTTTGTTTGTATCCTTGGTGAGTTCAGAAACCATCAGTCTGACCCTCTCTTCAACCTTTTCAGCCACAGAAGCTGAAATCTGAGCAACAAGTTCCTGAGATAGCTCAGACTTCATCTTCTCAACAATACCAACACTTAGAGAAACCCCAAATTTCTTTTCATCAAAACTGGGCTTCTTCACCAACTCATTTACCTCCTTCCTCGACTGCCATGACCTCTTATTTCATTATTTCAACACTAGATGTCAAGTTCGCAACAACTGAAGCTTGCACATCTCTTCCGGTCAGTCTGAAGGTTTCCCTGATGGCTGAACTTATTTGGTTACATGAATGTACCAGCTCATTAAGCTTCCCACTTACTAGTCCCTCATTTCCAGCAACCTTGATTAACTCAGTGCCAAGGAACATCTGAGCACCCTTCATTTCAGCAATGAAACTAGTATTGGCAGTTAGAGATTTCGTTAAGTCCTCCACCTTGAGAAGTAGGCTTTGGACTTCGGTATTTTGCTTCTCTAACTATGCTTCTACACTCAAAGGAGGAGGTGGTTGTGCAGAAACAGAAGCCACAAAGGGAATTCTACCAAGCCCATCTAATGCCTTCTCCAGTTGCATTTCAGTTGGACTCTCAGATTCAGTAGCAGAGTCCAACTCTTTCTCAGTTTGATCATCATAACTGATGGGCCTTGGTACTTGGTGAATTTGTGGGTGTAAGTGTTGAAGTTGTGGTTGAAAACGAGGTGAAGTAACATAGGCAGGTGTAGAGCCAGGTGGAAAATATGGGTGTTCATGAGAAGTTGGGGGTTGGCGATATGGTTGTTCAACAAGTATATTTTGGATTTCTGGGGGAGGAGGGACGTTTGTGAGGCTGAAGGTTGGCTCAGAATCAGAAGACTGATTCTCCTCCAGTAAGCCCTCATCAAACTCAAAATCAGCAAAGGAATCAAGATTCCCTTGAGGTGGCTCATCTTCATCCCAGAGGTCAGTTAAAACTACAGTCTGATCAGATATGCCCTGGTTCAGATCACTGGTACCTGAACCAGCTTCTGGTTCAACAACTACTGCTGCAGATGCATCGTCACCAGATTTAAGGGTTGGCTCAACCAAAGTATCATCGCCAGTGACAGTAGACACGAGGGTTGCCTTAATGATTCTCGTACCATCATCAAGAATCACTTCATTGGCCGTAGAGTCTAGAATCTCAGTCTCAGGTGGTGTCACACCAAAGACTTCATCAATTCGTGCATCAGAAGAGTGTAAGATATGTGAAGTTTCAGGGGGTGCACGTGTAGACACGGACTCTAATGTGTGCTAGGCTGGCACACTTGTATTATCTTCACCATCTCCTCCTAAAGAAGTTTTGGAGATGGCTGCTTGTAGGTTTCCCATTTGACCTTCTTCTGGTTCTTGTTGGGAAGAACCAGAAGGGTTAACTTCGGTACTAATGTCCTTGGGCTGTGAGGACTGCTTATATTTACGACGTTTTAACAAGCCCTTTGGAGTCCTGAGGGATCTTTTGGGAGATCCTCAGGTTGGTCAGTGGAAGAAGGGATTGGTGGTTGGATAGATGAAGTTGCTGGGGTTTTAAACATCTTCAATAATTTACCACTAGGTGCACCAATGGGTCTCACATTTTTTGTGACCCGCTTGGTGTCCTTTCTGAGCCAGCCGGTCGTGCTGTTTCAGTTTTAATTATTACCTGAAGCATTACAGCGGAGAGTTCTGGTTCAGGTTCTGAAGTTGATGCCTTTGAAATATCCCTGCAGAACTCTGTCGCTGAAGCCTCAAGCCCCTCCTCGTGATACGCATCTCCAAGCATGTTCATGAAGCATATGCTCATAAATCTGGGAGAAGAGTATCTCAGCGAAGTCCACCTCAATCCCATGCCACAAATAATAACCCATTTCAACCTGTGGCAAGGAAATCTGGTCCAATCCACCCCAATTTCCTCCAAGGCACTCCACAATCTGAGTCCAAAAGTAACGCCAACAATTTCCAAATCCAGACAGAAAAATATGCCCAGATGTCTTCAGATTGTGCTCAGCATCAACCATGTCATTGTGACCCATGGCGTGCAGTACCTCCCTAAAATTAACTCCCTTAAGCCTTTTTGCATAGGCTGAAGGAGAAGGAAGGTAATTCAGATGAAGGGCCTCCCGAAACCCATCAAGTGAAAGGATATACTGCTTTGTGACTTCTTTCAAGGAAAAAGCAATGGAGTTTTCATCCTTGCTTAAGGTAGCAGTATACCAGAATTCAAGTAAGTATCTATGATACAATACTTGAGGATCTGCAGTCAAGGCATAATGGAGAGGGGATTCTTCAAGAAACTTGTTTATCCTCCCCATTAAGGTTTTGTTTTTGGCATTTAGTGCGACCACAAAATTGTTCATATTGAACCGAAGGGTCGATGGATCGAACCCTTTTGGCCATGAAGCACTAGCCTTGACTACTTTAGTTGGTTTGTATTCGAAGGCTATAAGAGATTTGGCTTGGGAAACTTTAGCCATAATATCTACAAGGGAAAACTGAAAATGATGATGATTTAGGGTTTTGGAATTTTTGAAGAAGAAAGAATGAGAGAGAATGATGATTGGGAGTAAATGTAAAGATGAGTAAATGAAGGAATTGTTTTCGAAAAAGGTATTTATATTTATGATGGAATACAAAGGGTTTTTCCAAAATAAATAAAACAAAAATAATTTTGAAATTCAAACCCATAATTTTTTTTTTATTTTGATTGAAATCAATTTTGATCGGGTTTGAAATCCGAAATAATTTTGGGTTACACGTCCGCATTTAATGCAAAGACGGTTAGGGCCCACATTTTGGAAAACTTTTCAACTTTCATTAATAAAAAGTGATCATCACTTTTATATTTACGGCGCCACTTGTGTGATACGTCAGCAAAATGTATCATTATTCAAACGTTATACAGTAACCTTCACGTGTTCACACAACGACCAAGTATCCAAAATACATTATAAAGGACTGACTCATCTCAGAAATAATACAAACATTTGAGCATGATCAGATTTAAGGAATCTGAACCATCTCAGTTTATACAATTATTCTGAAATCATTTCAGAAGTTCTGAAGCATTTCAGTCAAAATATTTTTCAGAAAGCAAAGTTCCCCCTTAGAGAAAAATTCTTTTAAACACAAAAATATTTGACACTTCCCCCTGAGGTGATGCTATACAGGATTTAGCATACCTAACTCATTGATGAGATGTTTAAACGTTTTGACATCCAAGGGTTTTGTAAAAACATCAGCGAGTTGTTTATCAGTGGGAATGAAATGAAGTTCAATGTCACCTTTGATAATGTGATCTCTAATAAAATGATACCTTAGGTCGATATGCTTGGTTTTGGAGTGCATTACAGGATTGTGAGAGATGGCAATGGCACTGGTGTTATCACAGAATATTGGAGTTCTTGTATATTTAACACCATATTCAGTCAACTGGTTCTTCATCCACAGAATCTGAACGCAGCAACTGGCTGCAGAAATGTATTCAGCTTTAGCTGTGGAGAGTGATACTGCAGTTTGCTTCTTGCTTGTCCAACTGACCAATTTGCCACCTAGGAAATGACACCCACCTGTGGTACTTTTCCTATCTATTTTACAACCTGCATGATCAGAATCTGAATAACCCATTAGATCTAGACTTGAGCCTTTGGGATACCAAAGACCAAGTCTGGGGACACCTTTAAGGTATCTGAAAATTCTTTTTACAGCATTTGTGTGTGCTTCTCTGGGATCAGACTGAAATCTTGCACAAAGGCATGTTGCAAACATTATGTCAGGTCTACTAGCAGTTAAGTACATGAGGGATCCCACCATACCACGATATTTTGTGGGATCCACTTGTTTTCCATTGGGATCTGAGTCCAAAGTTAAAGGTGCAGAAATGGGAGCATCTTTTGATGAGACTGAATCAAATTGATATTTCTTTAATAAATCTCTGACATATTTTTCTTGATTTATAAAAATACCATCACTGGTTTGTTTCACTTGAAGACCCAGAAAATATGCCAGTTCACCCATCATACTCATTTCATACTTAGATGACATTATTTCAGAAAACTGTTCACACATTTTGTTATTTGTAGACCCAAACACAATATCATCGACATAAATTTGTACAAGTAAGATATCACTTTTATCATGCAATATGAATAAAGTGTTATCAATTGTACCCCTTTTAAAACCATTTTTCAGAAGATGTTTAGTAAGAGTATCATACCAGGCTCTAGGTGCTTGTCTCAGACCATATAATGCTTTTTTCAGTCTGTACACCCAGTGAGGTTTTTCTTCATTTATGAACCCTGGTGGCTGATACACATATACAACTTCTTCTAATTCACCATTCAAAAATGCACTTTTAACATCCATCTGATAGACTTTGAACTTGTGATGAGCTGCAAAAGCTAAGAAAATTCTGATAGCTTCAAGTCTAGCAACTGGTGCAAAAGTTTCATCAAAGTCTACTCCTTCTTCTTGAGAGTAACCCTTAGCAACAAGTCTTGCCTTGTTTCGAATTACATGTCCATCTTCATCCATCTTGTTTCTGAAGACCCATCTTGTCCCAATTGGATCCTTCTTCAGATTGCTGGGACAAGGAACAAGTTCCCAAACGTCGTTCCTTTTAAACTGATTGAGCTCATCTTGCATGGCTTCAATCCAGCTTGGGTCTTTCATAGCCTCGTCAATCTTCTTCGGTTCTATCAGTGATAGGAAGCTGATATTTAAGCATTGATCGCTTGTGGCTCTTTTGGTCTGAACCCCTCTATTGGAATCTCCAATGATTTGCTCGATTGGACGTGCTTTTGTCCATTTAGAGTATTGACCAGGATGAACAATGATATCGGTGCAAGAACTTCTCTGATTTACTTTAGGAGTGGCTTCAGAAAAGACTATTTCAGTCTCATCGTCTTCCTCCTGCAGATCATGACTTGCATCATGAAATTCTTCAGATTGGGGTAACTCAGTGGAGACTGATATCTGAGGTAAAGCAACACGTACATCTGATCCAATAGTCAGTTCAGAAGGTAGTTTAAAACTGACTGAAGGATAAAATGGTATGTTGCTTGTCTTGATTCTTATTGGTTCTGAACTGAGATGTTCAGAAGCAGGTTCAGGTGACTGATCAGATTTATCAGTAGGATCAGATTCACCAAAACTGATTGGACTTTCTGAGGGTGGTACAGGAGTTGGTTTATTGAAGATTGCTGAATTTGATTCATCAAAGGTAACATGAACTGACTCATCAACCTTGTCAAGTCTCTTGTTATAGACTCTAAAGGCCTTCCGAATTGTTGAATATCCTAGGAAGTAACCTTCATCAGCCTTTGCATCGAATTTACCAAGCTGACTGGAGTCATTCAGAATATATACTGGACATCCAAATACATGGAAATATCCAATATTAGGCTTTCTATTTCTGAGTACTTCATAGGCAGTCTTCTTGTGTCGTTTGACATAGACAGATCTGTTCTGAGTGTAGCAAGCAGTTGCAACAGCTTCAGCCCAGAAATTCTTAGGAAGACCAGATTCATTGAGCATACTTCTTGCAGCTTCAATCAGCGTTCGATTCTTTCTTTCTACAACACCATTCTGCTCCGGTGTTCGTGCTGAAGAGAAGTTCTGAGATATGCCAGTTTCAGTGCAGAAGGACTCCAGAGTGGCATTTCTGAATTCAGTGCCATTGTCACTTCTGAGCTGACAAACTTTTCGCTTATGCTTGAGTTCAATTTGTTTGATGAGGGCAATGATTTCAGCAGCAGCTTCATTCTTGTTTCTGAGGAAAATCACCCAGCAATATCTTGAATATTCATCAACAATAACAAGGGTGTACTTCTTTCCTGCTCTGGTCTGAACATTCACTGGTCCAAAAAGGTCCATGTGAAGCATGTGAATAGGTTCAGTTATGCTGAAACTTTGCTTTGTCTTGAATGAAGCTCTTTTCTGCTTACCCATTTCACAACCTGGACATGGCTTGTCTTTATTGAAAGACATTGAGGGTATCCCATCTACAAGTTGTTTTCTTGACAACTTATTAATGTTCTTGAAGTTCAGATGGGATAATCTTTTGTGCCACAACCAGTTTGTGTCCTCATCCGCCTTGGTGTAGAAACATTGTTCACTGGGTGAACTATTCATGTCAATGATATAAATGTTTCCTTTCCTTGGTGCAATCAACACTATCTTCCAATCCCTGTTGAATATGGTGCCTTGTGAAATATCAAATAAAACCTTAAAGCCATCATCACACAATTGACTGACACTGATCAGGTTATATTTCAAACCATTCACATAAGCAACATGTGTGAATTTGACTTGTCCATTATTCACAACACCATATCCCTCGGTTTGTCCATTTTCATCATTCCCAAATGTTATTGAGGGCCCCTCTTGCACCCTATATTCCTCCAGCAGGGTTTGATAACCAGTCATGGTTCTGCCAGCAGCGCTGTCAAGAAACCATATATTCTTCTTTCGGTCTCCCTGCACAAACACAATGTAAAGAGTAGAATTTGAGCTTTAGTGTGTGTTTAGTGTGTGTTAATGGCGGTTGGTAGTGAGAGAGTTTAGAGAGAGAAAGTGTAATGTCAAGGAAGATTAGTTTTCATTAAGGGTTCAAAATGGTTCAAAAGTTACAAAATGTATTATGGAGGGGGTTTATATACCTATACATATTTTACACTATGCCCCCTTCCATACCTAGACATGTACAACATAGATACAAATTACATAGATGAAATACAAATCAACTACTACAATTTATATTTCTAACAATCTCCCCCTTAGTAGTGATTTGTCAAAAATATCCAGTCTTTGTCAATCTTCAAGCTCTTGTATTAGGTCTGTCTTTGTTTGGATGCCAGAACCAGTTGTCTCCTTCAGGTCTATCATCTGGAACAATCATGTTTGCTTCAAAGTTTCTTGGTGGAATATTTTGTGGCCCTGGAAGATGACTAGGCTCGTACTTGATCCTGCAACCTCCTCTTTGACGTACAACATACTTAGACTTCTTAACATTCTTTGCCTCTCTCATCATTCTGATGCTGTCTCTGTACTCAAGTAGTTGATTAATCTTGGAGATTGCTTTATCAAATACTTCCCTTTTCTTTGCATCTTGATCATCTTCTTTCAAGCATATCAAAACATTCTTGCAAAACTCTAAAGTTCCATCAGAATAAGAAGCAAGTTCATACATACGAATGAAAATCTTCCTCTTTCGGCTATTCAGAAAGACAACTCCAAAGGATGGTTCTTCAATGACATGACCAATACTTGAGCTGTTCAATGTCTGTAGTGTAAAGACTTTGATCTGGATAAGGAACATTGATTTTTCTTTTTACAACTTCAAAACCAATTTGAAAATCTTCCAATGAAGCATATTGTATGCAGCTTGACATGTATCTTTCCACAGCATCAAAAGCAACAACATCTTCACGGTATCTTTGCATAGCATTCAGAAAATGGTTATAAAGAAAGATTATATCATCAACAGGCAACAGCTTGAACTGGGCTTCAGTGAATCTGTAAATCTTGTTATCTCTTTTCACATGAAAACATGGAACAGAGATAGAAACCCTTTTTATTAAAATCACTCTGACCAGCACCAGAATTTTGTGATTCCTTTGTTCTTGAAGCAATTTAGGATTGTACTTCTTTGTGAGTTTAAGAAGCTCTTTATATTCTTCAACTTGCCTTGCTTCCTTAAACTTGTACATAGAAGTAATCTCTGGTCTCTCAGTTTTGGCAATTTTGGTAACTCCACAGAATATTGGATATGCTCTTTCTTCCAGATATCTTGACTTCTTTGCTGCTTCCTTTGGCTTAACGCCGAGAGCAACCATTCTTTCTTTATCTCTCAAGAAGTATCCTCGATCAATAAACCTTCTTTGTTCTTCAGTCAATTCAGATGGAAAGTAATCAGGAAGGACTTCTTCGGATCTGATTGCCTCAGTTAACACTTGTTTATATGTTGACTTCTTAAAATTCTGAGCAGCAGCTTCAGGAGTCTTTCTCAAATCATCAAAACTGTTAAAGTCATTGAAAGTGTAATACTGTGGAGTTGTGTTAGCAGGTATAGATGATTCTCCAACTTCATTTCTGCTTGATGAACCTGTTTCAAAATATTCAAGATCTGGAAATTCTTCAAACATTGGTTCTTCAACAGCTTCTACGTTTACTGGAGTCTCAACTATCTCTGGCTCATCCAAGATTACATTATCTTTTACAGCCTCAACATCTGCTTCGCCTTCAGCATATTCAACAATTTCATTCTCAATAACAAACTCTTCTTCATTTACCACAATACTATCATCTTCTTCTTCTCCTTCATCATCAGTATCAACTCCAAACACTTCATCAAATTTCCTTCTAATTTCATAAATCCTATCAATCTCCTTTGGATCATCATTATTTCTTTCAACAAGTTCTTTAAACATCTTATCAACTTCTTCTTGAGATTCACCTTGAGCTCTATCACTTTCAGCAAGCTCTTTCCACATCCTATCAGATCTAGCTCTAATAGCAGCTAATCTATCAATCTCAGCTTGATCTTCTTCAATAATATCTTGATTTCCACCTTCAGATCTTTCTCTCATCACCACATCCTCAACATTTACTTCAACTCTTGCCGAAGTGTTTCCAGTATTCACTTGACCCTCTCCTTGGTTCTCCCCCTCGGGGTGATCATCAGAATCAGGATCATCCCGTCTAGAAGCAACCGAGCCCGGTCGACAAGATTCTAAAGCCAACAAACATAATTCAAAAGCAGCAAGCTTAGCATCATACTCTGCTTTCTGTTTTTGAACTTGATCTTGAAGATTCTTGACTTGTTTTTCATGAGCAAGATCCCTTTCTCTTACCTCCAAAGCACTCAACACCCCCCTTTCAGTCATTGTCAACAAATCACCCTCAGACCTTAGAATTCCAAGTAATAATTCACATGCATCATCTTTGGTTTGTTGATTTGTTGTTGTTGATGGAATTTGATTTGGTGTTGGTGTTCTTTGTGTTTGTGTAGGAGATGGAGTAACCAACCCGGAGGTTGTTTGCACACTTGTGGTGTGATCTAAATTCAGCGAAGCTGATTCAGGATTTCCTGCAGATCCTCGGGTTAAACCCTCACCAACAGTTTCAGATTCAGTGGCTTTGCAACCAGAATCAGGTTGTGTCCTAGACTGTGATAAATCACTGTCCGGGACTTGTTGTTGGGTAACACCACTAACAACACCGGGGTCACTGAGAATGCCCGTTAATACAGTTTCAGATTGATCCTGAGGAACAGCAGTGTCACCTTGGCGTTCATACTGTCCCCTAGTCTCGGTTTGAGAACTGTTACCTGCGGCTAAAGCTGGCATAATGTTAGCTAAGGCAGGATTTCCAAGCTGTCCTTGAGGGTCACACAAAGTGGATCCCCCTCCGCTTGTTCCGGCATCAGTACTCAACTAAGCTTGTGAATCCGTGTACCTAGGAGATCTAGACTCTTGTGCACGAAATGAAGGCGAGAGGTGGGGCTGTTCCTCTCTTATTTCAACACTCTCATCCTCCAAATGAGGAGAGTGTGGTGAACGTGGCTGATCCCCGTGCTTTTCTGAGACTAACTCCTGTTGTGAGGAGTCAGAATGGCGAGGAGAGTTTGGTGCAAGCGAGAATGGGGAGTTCTCGACTTCTATCCTAGGGTTGTCATCCCGGCTAGACACATTTGTTTCAACTATCGGAGGGCCAACGTTTTCTTTATGCCCTTGTCCTAACCCGGACCTCTCAACCTCTCTAACATTTTCAACTCCTCCCTCAATCCCGCCTTGTTCCTCCTGCACAACATCATCTCCAGTGCTAACAAACTCAGTTTCCAACTCAGAAATTACATTATCAACATA
>CM067169.1:142277090-142359748 GCA_034093135.1 Erigeron breviscapus
GAGGAATTGACTTTTATGCTTTATGTACCTTTACCCGGATAATAAGATTTATCTTATTATTTAATTTCAAAAAGGTACATAAAGGTGGTTGAGTAAAGTTGCTTTATCATACGACTTTACACTGTTTTTTAAGGAATTAAATGCTATTCCTTAAATGATCTCAACCACATTTGTACGGCCAAAGTTAACATCCCAATGTTAACTTTGCCTATAAATACAAGTCATTGCACAACAAGAATATTCAAGTGAATTCACAAAGTTGAATAACTTCACACTTTGCATACCTGCAATATTCTTGGTGAACTTGTGCAATATTCTCTCAATCGCTAAAAGGAACATTTCACAACTTTAATTGTTTCGATTGTCTTGAGAAATTCCGAGTGTAGATCAATTGTATTTCATAGGTTGTTAGGATATTAACATTCTTGTATTATCTTGGTTCCGCAACAACCTTGTAATTTATTTAACATCAATAAATAAATACACATTGAAAATTACATATTGTCTCATCAATTTATTTTACAAGTTATTTGTATTATTGCATTGTTCTTTACTTATTGTCATTTAAATAAGTAATCTATCTAGAACTTGGTATATACTCACTGCAACTGGTCGTTTCCAGTTCAGTGGATATATTGCAAAGTAACTCCACCATCGACATAGAGGTGTCTTCAGTAGTACCATCTATTGAGTTGGGACTTACACCGATCACAGAGCTCTGCAAACAGTTGATTTTGGACTTAGAAAAATTTTGTAAAACCAATTGCACTGTTTGCCGAGCTTAGAGCTCTGTAAACAGTTGATTTTAGCACATTGAAAATTTTTGGAAACCAACTTACAATGAATGCCGAGCTAAAATCTCTGGAAAGAGTTGTTTTAAAACTTGGTGAAAAACAAAGTTGATTTGACAAAAACATGCATTTGCCGAGCAAGAAGCTCAGCAAATGACTATTTTGATTTGAAATTTTGTTAAGTCAAAATATGAACATGTTTTTCCAGACTTATGAAGATTTGAAGATGATTATGAACAAACATAGCATTTGCCGAGCAAATACCTCGGCAAATGGCACAAATCTTCAAAAACACAAGTTTATACCCAACCCTTCAAGGTTCAAACCCAGAAATTTCAAAACAAAGAGCAGATTAAGGTATTTAATTCAGATAAACAACAAGTAATAGCCCTAGTCATGCAACTAAAACATCTAATATTCACATTCAATCATCACAGAATGCATAACAATCATGGCTGTTCATTCAAGCATTTAATCAAACAGTTGGAATGCAATATGAAAACAAGAAATCTTTACCTTTAAACTGATGATTTGATCGAAGATAAGAGATGAAATACACCACAATTCTGATCACAAGTCTAAACCCACTTCGATTATTATGAATAAAATGAAAAGTTTGATTGATTGAAGTGAATATGATCGGTTTTGAGAGAAAAACAAAGATATTTTTGATTTGAATTTGAAAATGAATCAATCAACCCGCCCATTTTCCTTTTAAATATCAAATTCGGGTCTCGGGTCTGGGTTTGACCCGCGTGTCAACCCAGGTTCCAAACTTGTATTGGGCTTAAATCACATTTTGGGCTGATTTGATTTTGGGCTCATCCTTTTTGGTTTTTAACAAACTAAAACAAAATAAACAAAAAAAACAAAAAACTTATTTAAACAAAAATAAGAAAAAAAAAAAATTTAAAAAAAAATTAAACAAAACAAACAAAAAAAAAAATCTTTTTATCTTTTTAAATTTTCTAATTTTGTATTTGGTTTTTCAGTTTTAAAACAAACACACATAAAATAAAAAAATAAAAAAAATTTAAACACATAAAACAAACAAATTAAAAAAAATTACACAAACTATATAAGCAAACAAATATTCACATGCATTTGCACACTCCCCCTCAAATTAAGCATATACCAATACAGTAAATTTACGAACTCCCCCTAAAATCATGCATTCTACCCTTTTTCTCCCCCTCAAACATTGCATGTAACAACAAGTAAAACACATCAATGTTTGAAACAGAATATGAACATAGAATACATGTCACGAAAGCATTTAAGTTTGTAAATCTAGCATTCCCAACTTGGTTTTAAGAAAATTAAACCTCTGTTCATCCAAAGGTTTGGTGAAAAGGTCAGCAAGTTGGTAGTCTGTTGGGACAAAATAGAGTTCGATGTTACCTTTCTCGACATGATCTTTAAGAAAATGGTACCGAACATCTATGTGCTTGGTCTTAGTGTGCTGTACCGGGTTGCAAGAAATAGCAATAGCACTCTTAGAGTCACAGTAGATGGGAATTCTGTTGAACTGAAATCCATAATCAGTCAACTGCGTCTTCATCCAAAGAACTTGTGAACAACAGCTTGCTGCTGCAACATATTCAGCTTCTGCAGTAGATGTGGATACACAATTCTGTTTCTTCGAAGACCAACTGACTAATCTATCCCCTAAAAACTGTAGCACTTGCATGGTCAGCATCCGAATATGCAATCAACTGAAACCTGGTATCCATTGGATACTAGAGACCAAGGTTCACTGTGCCTTTCAGGTATCGGAAAATCCGTTTGACGGCCTGGAAATGACTTTCCTTAGGATTGGCCTGGTACCTGGCACACATGCATGTGGCGAACATAATATCCGGGCGACTCGCAGTCAAATACATGAGTGAACCTATCATACTGCGATATTTCTTTTGATCAAACGATTTTCCATTTAAATTAGCATTTATCTTTGTTCGAGCTTCCATGGGTGTACCAATTGGTTGACAATTCATCATATCAAACTTTTTCAACATGTCAAGAATGTACTTAGTTTGACAAATAAAAGTACCATTTGACAACTGTTTTACTTGAAGACCAAGGAAAAAGTTTAATTCACCCATCATGCTCATTTCAAATTTGCTGATCATTAAAGCAGAAAAATTCTTGCAGTATTTATGATTAGTTGACCCGAAAATTATGTCGTCAACATAAATCTGGATTAATATGATGTCACTCCCTTGTCTTTTGATAAACAAGGTAGTGTCAATCGAACCTTTGCTAAAACCAGATTTCACAAGATAAGAGGATAGAGCATCATACCATGCACGAGGGGCTTGTTTCAGACCATATAAAGCCTTATCTAACCTGTAAACATAGGTATGATGTTTTGAATTCACAAATCCCTCAGGTTGTTCAACATACACTTCTTCTTTGAGAATCCCATTCAAGAAGGCAGTTTTGACATCCATCTGGTATACTGTGAAGTTCTTGTAGGCAGCATAGGCAAGAAACATCTGAATGGACTCAATTCGTGCAACTGGTGTGAATGTCTCATCATAATCGATTCCATCTTGTTGACAATATCCCTTTGCAACCAATCGTGCTTTGTTCCGGACAACAACTCCAGTTTCATCCTTTTTGTTTTTGAATATCCATTTGGTCTTAATTGGCTCCTTATTCTTGTAAGGATTAGGAACCAATTTCCACACCTCAAGACGTTCAAACTGATTCAGTTCTTCCTGCATTGCTTTCACCCAATCTGGACAACTTAGAGCTTCATTCACTGTCTTTGGTTCAACAATACTCAGAAAATTTACAAACAGACATTTATTCGTGGATGCGGATCTTGTCTGAACTACAGATGTTGGGTTACCAATTACTTGAGAAATTGGGCGAGCTCTAGTCCATTTGGTTGTATGAGGAATTGGATCTAGTGGATCACCAGATTCTTCAGAATCAATAAAATCAGGAGTATGTTGCTCTGTCAATTGTTCAAATGAAGTAGCAATTGGTTCAACAAAGTCATCGGGATCATAATCTTCAGGATTGGTTGACGGATTTGTCACTTGAGAAATATTTTGAGGTTGGGTATGCAGCTCAGAATTATCATTAGGTGGAGGAGAATCAGATGAAGAATTAACATCTGATGATTGTGACGGTGAAGACTCATTGGGATTCGTCTCATTAGAATTTGAACTGGATGGTTCATTTGTATTCTCCTCAGATTCAGGAACTTTCATCGAAACATGGAAAAATTCTTCAAACAAGATATCCAAATCTTGTGTAGTTGGAGTAGAGAATGATGATTTGACATTTGATGCAGTCTTTGTTGCGGAAGCTTGTGGACTTTGAAGTTCGGGTCTTGAACTGTGTTGTTCAAGAACCATTCCCGAGAGTTCATCAAATATAACATTCATACTCTCTTCGATTCTCTTGGTTCTTTGGTTATATACTCGATAAGCTATTGATTCTCTCGAATAACCGATGAAATATGCCTCATCGCCCTTTGGTTCAAATTTGCCCAAATTATCTCGATCATTGAGAACATAACAAACACATCCAAATATGTGTAAGAAGTTCACATTGGGCTTTCTTTTGTTAATCACCTCATATGGAGTTTTATCAAACCTCTTGTTTATGATAGATCTATTTTGAGTGAAACAAGCAGTAGCAATAGCTTCAGCCCATAGATTCGGAGGGAACTTCGAATAAGCAAGCATTGTTCTAGCTGCTTCAACAAGAGTTCGATTACGACGTTCAACTACTCCATTCTGTTGAGGTGTTCTGGCAGCGGAAAATTGATGAGTTATACCCATGGACTTGAATAAAGAATCAATTGTTGAATTTTTGAATTCAGTGCCATTGTCTGAGCGAACAATTCTAACAGATGATTTAAGATTTACTTGGGTCTTCTTGATGAAATCAATAATCACATTCGGAGCATCACTCTTTGCATGAAGAAAGAATACCCAAGTATAACGAGAATAATCATCGACAATCACAAGAATGTATCGCTTGCCATGGATACTTTGAACTTTCATTGGTCCACACAAATCTATATGAATAAGGTGCAAAGGACCTTCAGTACTTAGAAACTTCTTTGGTTTGTGTGATGCTTTCTTCATCTTTCCAATTGCACAAGCCGGACAAACATGTTCACTCTCATACTTGTAATCCGGAAGACCTTCAACAAGTTGTTTATCCACAAGAGCATTGATTGTTTGGAAATTAAGATGAGAAAGACGGCGATGCCATAACCAAGAATTTTGTGCAGTTGCTTTTGAAAGAAGACAAATCTCTGAAGAATGAGTTGGAATGTTGTTGAGATCAATTGTGAACAAATTATTGTCTCTTGTTCCAGTAAGAATGTCCACACCCTCTTCAGTCTGCACTTTGCATTCATATCTCCTGAATAGTACTTGAAGATCATTGTCACAAAATTGTCCAACACTGAAAAGATTGTGTCCTAATCCTTCAACATGGGAAACTCTCTTGATAGTGACTCCATTTTTAACAATGTCTCCATAACCAAGAATAGGAGCAATATGATCATTTCCGAATCTGACAGTTCCCATAAACTTCTCAACAAACTTCGTTAGAATAGATTTGTTGCCAGTCATATGACGAGAACATCCCGAGTCAACATACCAAACACAAATAAGGTATTCCTGCAAGAAGAAGGAATATGCTTTAGGTACCCACATAAACTGGGTCCTTGCAGGTTAGAGGGATAACATGCAAGTACACATATATAAAAAAATAAACATAAAACAAAAATATTGACACACAAAACAAACATTTTATTCAAAATAACAAACAAGTACACATACGAGTTCAAACAAGAAATACGAATTACAAACAATGAAAAGTAAAGGATTATACACAAGTTTTGAGACAAGCAGGACTAGTCCTAGATGTATTAGCACTATCTAAAGAATTTGATCTACGGACAATCCATACTTGTTTGACATTTGTTGTATTTCCATCAAGCTTGAATTTTCTAGAAGCATGCAAAAATCTATCTTTAGGAATCCATTTACTGCTACTAGTTAAGCACAAGTCACCTGAAACACGAACATTCTTTGAGTTAGAAATCAATTTGTTATTGCTATTCTTGACAGGTTTCTTCTTGATGGTTTCTGTGGTCTTGTTTACTTTCTTGATGTTATTAGGTGACAACCAACCATACTGATCTTTGTATTTAGTTATTCCTGAAATTGTATCTCTAACCACCTGTAAAGTGCACTTAGAAGTCATCTGAGAATACCTAGGAAAACTAGAATACCTAACATGATGAGGTTGTTTGTTACCTAATGAGAAAGATTCATTCTTGACAGTCTTTGGACCATTAGTTGTTTTGACTTCTTTTTGGGACTTAGGTTCAGTTTTAACCTTAGTCGTCTGTGGTTTTCTAGAAGTCTTTGTTTTCTGAGAGTCTGTGGAACCTTTGGTTTGTTTAGGTCTTGAGTATATCTTGGGTGATTGATTGGTCTTTGGTTGTTTGGTGGTCTTTGGTCTTTTGAACTTATCAGATGAGGATTTTCTTTTGGTAAAAATCATGTTTATCCTCCTTTTGATCAAAATGTTTTTCAAATTCAGGAGCAAAATCATAAGTTCCTTCCAAAAATGTTGACATATCATCAGTTTCCAACTTCACACTTGCTTCACTTATCTTAAACGGACTCGGACTTCCCTTGAGTGAATTTGATGCTTTGTCATTTTCTTTTAAAGATTGAAGTTCAATTTTCTGAAATTCAAATTCCATTTTAAGTTTATTAAGTTCTTTAAGCACATTCAACTTTTGTTCTTTTTCTTTTTCAAACTTCTGTTTGAAAGCATCAATTTCATTCAAGTAAGTTTGAGTTCCCTCAGAAAACTTGGTAAAGGACTCAGTCTCATAAGCAGTCGGGAAGAAATAATCATCAACATCATTGACATCAAATACATCATCTAGTTCACAATCAGTTTGAACAGAAACATGCACAACTTCACACTCAGTTTGCACAGATGCATTCACAATTTCACAAATAGAGTATGCAATTTGTGAAGTTTTTTCATCTTGACACACAGAATATTTTGGTGGATTTGGTGTGGCCATTACTTCACAAACTGGACAATTAGGGTGATCACAATCATTGTCATGATTAGTGGGTGGGTCACATTGATTTTGAGTCTTCAAATTATCTATTAAAGATTGCTTTTCATCAAGAGACTTTTTCAAATCCTCTATTACTTTTTCTAAAACACTTTGTCGAATATAAGGTCTTTCAACAACAGGTTTTGGAATTGGAATGGGTTCTTCCAAGGGTTTTTCAGTAAAACAAAGAATTTCAGGAATTATAGCCTCATGATTATCTTTGTTGCTTTTATGTGCAGGGTGACTGAAAAAATCATATGTATCATCCATTAACTCATAGTTAAAATAGACTTTTGCACCCTTCTTTAGAAAATCATCAGCCTCAAAATCACCATTACTTGGTCTCACAAACTGGTCAGTCATCCCACATCTTAAATAAGATTCCTTATATAATGATGGGATTTCTTCTTGTGCTTCGAGCAAAAGTTTTGGATTGACATAACCCAACCCTGAAGTGAATTCAGTTTTTGAATTTCTTGGCCTATTCAAAAAGATTTGTTGATACGATCGATTAATCTTATACAACTTTTCTTGATAAGACTTGATTTCAGCTTTAAGCTCATCATTTTCTTTATCAAGTTTTTGTTTAAGAGAATCTTTTATACAACATTCATATTTTAGGTCAGAAATTTTATCTTCAAATTCCTTCAAATCAGGGGTTGATTCTTTCAATTTCACATTTAAAGACTCAATGTCCTCAGCCAAAGCATTTGCTCGAAACATCTCATTGGTCTTCTCTACTTGTAATTGTCTCACAATCTTGCTTAACTCAAGAACTTTGGTTTCAAGTTCTTGTTTTTCAAGATGCAATTTGGAATTTGGAGTAAAAATGACTGCAGCCTTTTCAGATTTCAAATTGTCAAAATCCTTTTGAAGTAAATCAAATTTATCTTTAGAATTTTGAAATTCGTTTTCTTTGTCTTCCAAATCTTTGGTTAATTTTGAAATCTGTTTACTCAACCCTCTACCATGTTCCATTGCTTCATTACTCATATTCATATAGTGTTGTAGCACTTTCTTTGGAATAGTGATTACCTGATCATCTTCTGAAGAACCTTCATCAACCTCCTCTAACTACTTTGACTTCTTGATCTTTGTCATGAAGCACACATTCGCTGCAAGTTCATCTGTCTCTTCATCAGAAAGGTGTAGCCATTTGTCATCCTCAGCGAGAAGAGCAATTCCACTTTCCTCTTGTCTTGCAAGCAAAAGTTTGTACTTGTAGTACTCCGAGTTCTTCTGACGAGGTTTAGTGCAATTAATAGCAAAATGTCCCGGAAGACCACAATTGTAACATTTCTTATCCTCATTCCTCTTATCCATGACCTTTTTCTCAAACTTCTTCTGATTATCAAATTTCTTCTCACCACCAACATATTTTTCTTGGTTTCAAACTTAGGAGCATTTGCATTCTTTGCATAAGAAGAAACTGATGAGGTCCTAAGTTGATTGTTTGTTGGTTTCTTCTTGAAGAATTTCTTTGAAAGCCTTTGTGAAATAAGCAAGTTCCTTGTACATTTCTTGTTGCCTTTCATCCAAATCAGAATCACTCATTTCACTTGAATCAGAATCAGTTTCATATTCAACAAAGCTATGTCTTGAAACTCTTGAAGATTTCTTTTCAACTACCAAGGCCAGTGGATCAGAATGAGTACTTTCTTCTTTCTTCTTTTGGATCCTCAGAACATCATCAACATTCAACTTCAGCTTTTCATACAAGGTATGAATTGTGAGTTTCCCAAAATCTGATTGCTGATTGAGTTGAGTGCCATAAACTTGCCATTCCTCCTCAAGATTTTTGATAAACTTGATGTTCAATTCCATATTGGTTCTTTTGACATCATTCTTTCTCAGCTCATTGATAACATTGCAGAATCTGATGTATACTTCATTCAATGTGTAACATCCGTAAAATTTCAGGTCAATTAAAAAAAAATAGAAATTGTCTATTTTAATATGCTACCTTGTAGACAACTAGAATAGTTGAAATGGTAAAGGCGTTTAAACTTTAAAATGAAAGACACCAAATCCTAAGGTATATTGTCTAAATGCCTTAATAAAATCACATTTAAATTAAATGACGGGCTAAACATTTGGCTAATGACTACTAATATATAAATATCTGTTTATCATAATTGACCCATGAAAGTCTCATGGCTGGCAATTAATCATACACCGACACTATACATGGACGTTAGTTTAGAATTATTTCGTTTTGAATCTCTCCAATTACTTGTCTCTTCCTGCCGACACTATGCGAGTAGTATATTATATGTTTCTTTTCCTTTTGATCTCTAGCTCGTCGACAGCCCTTTGTAATACTATATATATAGATATAGAATGTATAAGATCATCACCACCTTTCTCATATTCATTTCTCTCCATATATATATATATATATATATATAATATAAATTCAAATAAAATTTATAATATATATATATAATATATATATATAATATATATATATAATATATATATATATATATATAATATATATATATAATATATATATATAATATATATATATAATATATATATATAATATATATATATATATATATATATATATATATATATATATATATATATATATATATATATATATATATATATATATATATATATATATATATATATATATATATATATATATATATATATATATATATATATATATATATATATATATATATATATATATATATATATATATATATATATATATATATATATATATATATATATATATATATATATATATATATATATATATATATATATATATATATATATATATATATATATATATATATATATATATATATATATATATATATATATATATATATATATATATATATATATATATATATATATATATATATATATATATATATATATATATATATATATATATATATATATATATATATATATATATATATATATATATATATATATATATATATATATATATATATATATATATATATATATATATATATATATATATATATATATATATATATATATATATATATATATATATATATATATATATATATATATATATATATATATATATATATATATATATATATATATATATATATATATATATATATATATATATATATATATATATATATATATATATATATATATATATATATATATATATATATATATATATATATATATATATATATATATATATATATATATATATATATATATATATATATATATATATATATATATATATATATATATATATATATATATATATATATATATATATATATATATATATATATATATATATATATATATATATATATATATATATATATATATATATATATATATATATATATATATATATATATATATATATATATATATATATATATATATATATATATATATATATATATATATATATATATATATATATATATATATATATATATATATATATATATATATATATATATATATATATATATATATATATATATATATATATATATATATATATATATATATATATATATATATATATATATATATATATATATATATATATATATATATATATATATATATATATATATATATATATATATATATATATATATATATATATATATATATATATATATATATATATATATATATATATATATATATATATATATATATATATATATATATATATATATATATATATATATATATATATATATATATATATATATATATATATATATATATATATATATATATATATATATATATATATATATATATATATATATATATATATATATATATATATATATATATATATATATATATATATATATATATATTTATAAGTCTTTATATATATATATATAAAATAAGAAATACAAAGTTGTAATCTGACCGTTAAGACCGTTAGATTTTCTGACAGTTTCAGTCCTAAACCGTTAGATTTTCTGACAGTTTCAGTCCTAACCCGTTAGATTTTCTGACAGTTTCAGTCCTAAACCGTTAGATTTTCTGACAGTTTCAGTCCTAAACCGTTAGATTTTCTGACAGTTTCAGTCCTAAACCGTTAGATTTTCTGACAGTTTCAGTCCTAAACCGTTAGATTTTCTGACAGTTTCAGTCCTAAACCGTTAGATTTTCTGACAGTTTCAGTCCTAAACCGTTAGATTTTCTGACAGTTTCAGTCCTAAACCGTTAGATTTTCTGACAGTTTCAGTCCTAAACCGTTAGATTTTCTGACAGTTTCAGTCCTAAACCGTTAGATTTTCTGACAGTTTCAGTCCTAAACCGTTAGATTTTCTGACAGTTTCAGTCCTAAACCGTTAGATTTTCTGACAGTTTCAGTCCTAAACCGTTAGATTTTCTGACAGTTTCAGTCCTAAACCGTTAGATTTTCTGACAGTTTCAGTCCTAAACCGTTAGATTTTCTGACAGTTTCAGTCCTAAACCGTTAGATTTTCTGACAGTTTCAGTCCTAAACCGTTAGATTTTCTGACAGTTTCAGTCCTAAACCGTTAGATTTTCTGACAGTTTCAGTCCTAAACCGTTAGATTTTCTGACAGTTTCAGTCCTAAACCGTTAAATTTTCTGACAGTTTCAGTCCTAAACCGTTAGATTTTCTGAAAGTTTCAGTCCTAAACCGTTAGATTTTCTGACAGTTTCAGTCCTAAACCGTTAGATTTTCTGACAGTTTCAGTCCTAAACCGTTATATTTTCTGACAGTTTTAGTCCTAAACCGTTAAATTTTCTGACAGTTTTAGTTCTAAACCGTTAAATTTTCTGACAGTTTCAGTCCTAAACCGTTAGATTTTCTGACAGTTTCAGTCCTAAACCGTTAGATTTTCTGACAGTTTCAGTCCTAAACCGTTAGATTTTCTGACAGTTTCAGTCCTAAACCGTTAGATTTTCTGACAGTTTCAGTCCTAAACCGTTAGATTTTCTGACAGTTTCAGTCCTAAACCGTTAGATTTTCTGACAGTTTCAGTCCTAAACCGTTAGATTTTCTGACAGTTTCAGTCCTAAACCGTTAGATTTTCTGACAGTTTCAGTCCTAAACCGTTAGATTTTCTGACAGTTTCAGTCCTAAACCGTTAGATTTTCTGACAGTTTCAGTCCTAAACCGTTAGATTTTCTGACAGTTTCAGTCCTAAACCGTTAGATTTTCTGACAGTTTCAGTCCTAAACCGTTAGATTTTCTGACAGTTTCAGTCCTAAACCGTTAGATTTTCTGACAGTTTCAGTCCTAAACCGTTAGATTTTCTGACAGTTTCAGTCCTAAACCGTTAGATTTTCTGACAGTTTCAGTCCTAAACCGTTAGATTTTCTGACAGTTTCAGTCCTAAACCGTTAGATTTTCTGACAGTTTCAGTCCTAAACCGTTAGATTTTCTGACAGTTTCAGTCCTAAACCGTTAGATTTTCTGACAGTTTCAGTCCTAAACCGTTAGATTTTCTGACAGTTTCAGTCCTAAACCGTTAGATTTTCTGACAGTTTCAGTCCTAAACCGTTAGATTTTCTGACAGTTTCAGTCCTAAACCGTTAGATTTTCTGACAGTTTCAGTCCTAAACCGTTAGATTTTCTGACAGTTTCAGTCCTAAACCGTTAGATTTTCTGACAGTTTCAGTCCTAAACCGTTAGATTTTCTGACAGTTTCAGTCCTAAACCGTTAGATTTTCTGACAGTTTCAGTCCTAAACCGTTAGATTTTCTGACAGTTTCAGTCCTAAACCGTTAGATTTTCTGACAGTTTCAGTCCTAAACCGTTAGATTTTCTGACAGTTTCAGTCCTAAACCGTTAGATTTTCTGACAGTTTCAGTCCTAAACCGTTAGATTTTCTGACAGTTTCAGTCCTAAACCGTTAGATTTTCTGACAGTTTCAGTCCTAAACCGTTAGATTTTCTGACAGTTTCAGTCCTAAACCGTTAGATTTTCTGACAGTTTCAGTCCTAAACCGTTAGATTTTCTGACAGTTTCAGTCCTAAACCGTTAGATTTTCTGACAGTTTCAGTCCTAAACCGTTAGATTTTCTGACAGTTTCAGTCCTAAACCGTTAGATTTTCTGACAGTTTCAGTCCTAAACCGTTAGATTTTCTGACAGTTTCAGTCCTAAACCGTTAGATTTTCTGACAGTTTCAGTCCTAAACCGTTAGATTTTCTGACAGTTTCAGTCCTAAACCGTTAGATTTTCTGACAGTTTCAGTCCTAAACCGTTAGATTTTCTGACAGTTTCAGTCCTAAACCGTTAGATTTTCTGACAGTTTCAGTCCTAAACCGTTAGATTTTCTGACAGTTTCAGTCCTAAACCGTTAGATTTTCTGACAGTTTCAGTCCTAAACCGTTAGATTTTCTGACAGTTTCAGTCCTAAACCGTTAGATTTTCTGACAGTTTCAGTCCTAAACCGTTAG
This sequence comes from Erigeron breviscapus, assembly GCA_034093135.1. Classification (NCBI taxonomy): domain Eukaryota; kingdom Viridiplantae; phylum Streptophyta; class Magnoliopsida; order Asterales; family Asteraceae; genus Erigeron; species Erigeron breviscapus. Next base: position 142,290,445 of record CM067169.1, read on the forward strand.
ATTTTCTGACAGTTTCAGTCCTAAACCGTTAGATTTTCTGACAGTTTCAGTCCTAAACCGTTAGATTTTCTGACAGTTTCAGTCCTAAACCGTTAGATTTTCTGACAGTTTCAGTCCTAAACCGTTAGATTTTCTGACAGTTTCAGTCCTAAACCGTTAGATTTTCTGACAGTTTCAGTCCTAAACCGTTAGATTTTCTGACAGTTTCAGTCCTAAACCGTTAGATTTTCTGACAGTTTCAGTCCTAAACCGTTAGATTTTCTGACAGTTTCAGTCCTAAACCGTTAGATTTTCTGACAGTTTCAGTCCTAAACCGTTAGATTTTCTGACAGTTTCAGTCCTGAACCGTTAGATTTTCTGACAGTTTCTAAGTGATACCCATGATTCCGCCATGTTGGGGTGTTACAGAATGGTATCAGAGCCGTGGTTGTAGAGAATTAGGTGGATTGACCTAGTCTATAGCCATTGCACCCACATTTCATATTAGGATGCATGATAGGAAATTTTGTGTGCAACGTGAACTGTATGATGCATAAAAATGGTTTAAACGGAGTTCGTAGGTTACTTATGATTTGATGACTTGATTGTTATATGACAACTTGATGGACGTATATGATAGTGTTGGGATACACCGTGAATTGTGGAATTTTTGTGATAAACGTTGATGTGTGTGAAATCTTGGATGCATTTATTATTTGTCCCCCAGCAAAATGAAATGATGGCATTAATGGAGTATAACATTCGATAACCCTAGAGGCGCCTGATCAACAAATCTATGGTTATCCTATGTTATATAAAGTTAATGATTTCATGGATTGCGCCTCGTGGATAAAGTATAGTAGGTAACCCGGTATGCTTAATAAGTGTTGGTTAGGTGGAGGGTTAGCCGCTGGTACACCCTGTATACATACCTGGTCAACACTTAGAGAACATATCGGAACCGAGTTTTGGACATCCATTCTATATATTAACGGTGTGGAGGGTTAGCCGATGGTACACCCTGTATACAAACACTTTTAATGTGTCGAATGTTGAAGTTAAAAATTTGGACTATGCTTTACCCACCTTGTTATGACTTGACCCCTTTTATTTATATAGTGTTGAATGTTTTCTTGATTGTATTATTGATTGTAAATTGTACGATTGCTGAAACCTTAGATTTTTGCCATGATAATATCCCTGTAGAGATAACCATATTCATGCAATGATTTATAAGGACTTGATATGGAAACTGTGTATTACTTGAAGGTCAATTTTGATATTCGGGTGTGAATTACGAGACCTAACTTGTTAAAATTTGTGTGGACTTGAAATCTATGGTAGTACAGACATGGGGTATTTTGAACGGGTTGGTAATGCGATGGGCTGGACAATTGTATGCCTTATATTATAAGCATTACCGGATGGTCCATGTCTAAGCTATATTACTTATAATTGTCTACAATTATCAGTCATTGTTGAAATAACAGTATGAGAATAAGATCTAGAATACATGCTTATTAAGGTCTTAGATACTTACAATCTATAATTGTAGACCAATGATTTATTATGAACTATAGACTAAGTTCAAACTTATAGTTACGATTGACTGATAGAATGAGCTAAGATTTTGGAGACTATAATGTTCAATTAAAGTGAGATATTATGAAATATTAGGTGATTTAGTGTATTAAGAGGCGTTTTTATGGAGCTTGAATTAGTGTTTTCAAAGAAATGACTAGAATAAGAGTAAACAGGATGATCATAGGAGGTTATAACTATAAGCACGAATAAAGTTCTGTAGATTTCATTCTTAAATGATCTTGTATTTTAAGGTGAGAATACATGATTTTACTGTGAGGTACTATTCGCTTATATAACGTAAGCAATGACGTCAAATGAAAATAATTTTTCAAAATGGCCGACAACAAATAAGATATCTGGATCTTGATGGAACAAGATAAAGTAGGATGGCTTTATCAGACTATTTTGATATAAGCAATAATAAAAGTGTTAACTACAAACAAATTATATATAAATTTCGCAATAAAGAAAAGAGGGAAATAGACATACGAAGATCACCAACTGTTTATGTAATCCTACTTTATAATTTAAGTAGTCAAATTCCTAAATCTATGAAGATCACACATTTATCTATTCAATGCATACTTGTTAGTCCCATGATTAACCCAATGATCTTTCAAAATATTTCTATAAAATCCCTCTTGATTTCAAGAGTTAGGAGTTCTGTCAGAGCTCGACCCTGACATGTTGCTTCCCCCAGCAGCATTTCTTTTTCTTATCTTAAGAGGTGGAATATTGGGATTTTCTTCTTCTTCTTCAAATGACATAGCAAAAATGGACTTCTCCCTCTGAGAGAGATTATCTTCGTCTTGCTGAGCTAGGGCTCTTGCAAACTTTTCATCTTCTTTTATTTGACGATTCACAAGGATAGATTCCTCCTCTTCTAAAAATTTAGATAAAAGTTTTGCTAACTTTTCATCTTCAGAGGTTTGTTTCTCAAAAAGGTGGACATCTTCATCTACCATCGCCCTGTAATCTTCAAAGGAAATACCTAACATCACGGCCTCCTGCTTAATCCTTTTGACCCTATTTGTTTCAAGATCTTCAAGATCCTCTTGAGCCATTGGCCTTTTGCCTTTTGGATCGCTCGAAGAGGCACCGAAATTTTCATTATCTTATGATAAATCGTTGGAACAATATTGTTAATTAAGCGAACATGAATTAAAAGATAAAAGTTTTATATAAACATATAAATAGATAGTATATTATCCAAGATGAGAAAGAAAGAGCACAAAATGTAGCTTACCAAAGAGAAAGTCGGAGATCTGTTAGAACACAAGCTGGCTGTGAACGGAATAGCTAAAAACAAATTAGCAGATGAAGAACTAAGTAAATAAAAGAGATAGAGAAAGAAGATTTAGTGTGCATTCTTCCTTAAGAAAACGCGTTTCTATTATAGAGGATGAAAAGGGAAATGTGACCTGGAAGAACGGACAGGTGTGCATAAACTACAGTAATTTTAATCATTGTTACAGTAATTAGTAATTACTGAATTATTTTTTTTTCTAAAGATAAAATTTCTAAACTTTATCATCCCTTTAACCAAGGTTGAAAAGAGTTGAACAGTTTACTCAAAAGCGTATACTATGTTGAGAAAATCCTCAACTAAATTAATAGCTTAATGAATAGACCGTCTTCCACACATAACTATTTTTCTTCACTGCTTCTTTTTCAAGAACCATATCAATTGCTAATTCATCTTTTTGAACCCTAGATGAATTTTTGATCCAAACTATTGTTTCAGGAGTGATTCAGGTTATATTTGTTTCTTTGACCCGTGAATCACCTTTAATGATTGAATTTAAGAAAATGAGACAAATGTTATCAACAAAAATATGTTGACTCTTCCAACTGGATAACAGTAGTGTCTTAGTAAAAGAACTTCAAATTTGAAAATAAGAATTATTTGAAAGGCTAAAATTATGATGAGGTGATCAACGATTAAAATACACAAATGAACTTGGTATAAAAATCGTATTGATAAAAATCTATCAAGACAAATATGGGAAATTCTTTTAACTGGGGAATTTCCCTAATCAACAACAATCCCCAAAAGAGATCGAAGAAAGTTGTATTTCATTATTCGTACAATACAAGTGAAACTTGTTACATTATTTAAGCGGAAATACAACAATTAGGGATACAACATATTTAAAAACCATACAAAGAAACCCAGGTGGTGACAAACAGTAAGGGAACCATGCCAAGAACGAACGCGACTAACCACTGAATAGCCTCATCCAATGGAAGTTGAGCCACAGTAATTAACCACACTATGATAATAATGTAGATTACGATTAGGAAAGGATTCAACATTTTCGATATTAGGTTTCGGGTTTTGGTTAGATTCTGAAGAAAGGAAAATGTTAAGTTGATATGGCATGGAGAAAAGTATACTAAGGTATTATTATATAGTCTAAAAAGGAGCCGTTTCTAACGGTCAAATATGGAAGATAAAGTGAATTTGAATTTTGTATAGTGTTTTAATCAGACTTACCTGTGTCTAGACGAATCGGTTATGCTATACTATAAGTATAAGTGGTCTATACTATATGAGTATAAGTATATATTTTTAAATTACTCGATACGGTCTAGATTTCGAGGTCGAAATCCTTTTAACTGGGGAATTTCCCTAATCAACAACAATCCCCAAAAGAGATCGAAGAAAGTTGTATTTCATTATTCGTACAATACAAGTGAAACTTGTTACATTATTTAAGCGGAAATACAACAATTAGGGATACAACATATTTAAAAACCATACAAAGAAACCCAGGTGGTGACAAACAGTAAGGGAACCATGCCAAGAACGAACGCGACTAACCACTGAATAGCCTCATCCAATGGAAGTTGAGCCACAGTAATTAACCACACTATGATAATAATGTAGATTACGATTAGGAAAGGATTCAACATTTTCGATATTAGGTTTCGGGTTTTGGTTAGATTCTGAAGAAAGGAAAATGTTAAGTTGATATGGCATGGAGAAAAGTATACTAAGGTATTATTATATAGTCTAAAAAGGAGCCGTTTCTAACGGTCAAATATGGAAGATAAAGTGAATTTGAATTTTGTATAGTGTTTTAATCAGACTTACCTGTGTCTAGACGAATCGGTTATGCTATACTATAAGTATAAGTGGTCTATACTATATGAGTATAAGTATATATTTTTAAATTACTCGATACGGTCTAGATTTCGAGGTCGAAATCCTTTTAACTGGGGAATTTCCCTAATCAACAACAATCCCCAAAAGAGATCGAAGAAAGTTGTATTTCATTATTCGTACAATACAAGTGAAACTTGTTACATTATTTAAGCGGAAATACAACAATTAGGGATACAACATATTTAAAAACCATACAAAGAAACCCAGGTGGTGACAAACAGTAAGGGAACCACGCCAAGAACGAACGCGACTAACCACTGAATAGCCTCATCCAATGGAAGTTGAACCACAGTAATTAACCACACTATGATAATAATGTAGATTACGATTAGGAAAGGATTCAACATTTTCGATATTAGGTTTCGGGTTTTGGTTAGATTCTGAAGAAAGGAAAATGTTAAGTTGATATGGCATGGAGAAAAGTATACTAAGGTATTATTATATAGTCTAAAAAGGAGCCGTTTCTAACGGTCAAATATGGAAGATAAAGTGAATTTGAATTTTGTATAGTGTTTTAATCAGACTTACCTGTGTCTAGACGAATCGGTTATGCTATACTATAAGTATAAGTGGTCTATACTATATGAGTATAAGTATATATTTTTAAATTACTCGATACGGTCTAGATTTCGAGGTCGAAATCCTTTTAACTGGGGAATTTCCCTAATCAACAACAATCCCCAAAAGAGATCGAAGAAAGTTGTATTTCATTATTCGTACAATACAAGTGAAACTTGTTACATTATTTAAGCTGAAATACAACAATTAGGGATACAACATATTTAAAAACCATACAAAGAAACCCAGGTGGTGACAAACAGTAAGGGAACCACGCCAAGAACGAACGCGACTAACCACTGAATAGCCTCATCCAATGGAAGTTGAACCACAGTAATTAACCACACTATGATAATAATGTAGATTACGATTAGGAAAGGATTCAACATTTTCGATATTAGGTTTCGGGTTTTGGTTAGATGACTACTAATATATAAATATCTGTTTATCATAATTGACCCATGAAAGTCTCATGGCTGGCAATTAATCATACACCGACACTATACATGGACGTTAGTTTAGAATTATTTCGTTTTGAATCTCTCCAATTACTTGTCTCTTCCTGCCGACACTATGCGAGTAGTATATTATATGTTTCTTTTCCTTTTGATCTCTAGCTCGTCGACAGCCCTTTGTAATACTATATATATAGATATAGAATGTATAAGATCATCACCACCCCCACGGCTTCCCCTTATCTCTGCGTACACACCTACACACACACATAAGCATACAACATATATATATATATGAAGCATCACAAACTCCCATCTCCCTCTCGATTCGAACGTACACCACAGCCACCTCAAACAACATCTCTCGGCTCACACCCACAAGTATATATATATCAAGCATCACAATCTTAACCACCTTCGGCCTGTTACTACTGCTCTTCACTTCAAGAACTACCGAATCACCCTTGCCGCTCTCGCTGCTCGTAAACTGTTACTCCTGCTGCTTATTTGCTGCTACTGCTACGCTACTCCTACTGCTTATTTACTGCCGCTGTTAGCCTGTTACGGTTAGAAAGTCACCCCACGGTTCCACCATCACTACAAAAGAAGCTGCAAAACCGTGACCCAGAAACTTGTGTTCTTCGAGCCATCATTTTTCCCAGCCTAGATGGAACCCAGAAGCCGTGTGACAGCCCATTCAAGATCAAGACACATCAAAACATCATCACCGAAGCATCACTACTCGATCACTGCTACTGTTAAACCGAATCACCATTGTTACTATTCATCATCTTCTACCTTTAAACACCACCATCGCCGATCAGTTTCATCGTTGAACACCCTACATACTCCTGCTACTGTTGTTGTTCGTTTGATGTTACCACCATTAAAACTGGCCATCACCTTTAAACACCATCATTTCTAGCTGCTGCTGGTTTTTGTTGCCGAAGGACACCTCCAAACATCACCCTCACGACCACCATCACATGCCGAACTTTTGCTACTACTTCTTGTTGCTACTGTTCGAACGAAACCATCACCACCGAACCATCATCACACCATGCACGACCACCACGTATATATATATATATAATATATATATATATATATAATATACATATATATATATATATATATATATATACGTACATATAAGTATAGAGATAGACGTTGATGATGATGAATATTGGCTGCCATATACCATCCATCACCCTCAAACACTCTCGACACGCACATATATAACCGAAAGCCAAGAAAGAAAGAAAAGAACGGTTTTGGGAAAACTTTAGATTCATGTTACGTAAAAGTTACACGTTAGTTTTCAATTCTGAAAGTTGCTGGGAGTTCGTTATTGATTCCTCTAGTTGTGTGATGAGTTTCGTTACAATTGGTGATCGTTTATTTTTGGAAGATTTTGTTAGTTTATAAGTTCTCGTAAGGTTTTCGGGTTAGATTTAAGGAAAATGGTTAAGACTTCCAAGTTGTTATTATAGTTATATGGATAGAATGGGGTACAGAGAATTTAGACAAGAAAACGGATTCGTTGAATCTCGTTTCGTTTACAAGTTATTCGCACCGCGAAATGCCCCGTGGAAGCATTTTACATAGTTTTATTAACAAAAAAAAACGTCAACTGGGTCTTGATACGAAGCAGCCAGAATCATCATTTAAACAGGTTATTTATCACTTATAAGTTTCCTATGTTGAATTAGAAACAAAAAATACAAAGTTGTAATCTGACCGTTAAGACCGTTAGATTTTCTGACAGTTTCAGTCCTAAACCGTTAGATTTTCTGACAGTTTCAGTCCTAAACCGTTAGATTTTCTGACAGTTTCAGTCCTAAACCGTTAGATTTTCTGACAGTTTCAGTCCTAAACCGTTAGATTTTCTGACAGTTTCAGTCCTAAACCGTTAGATTTTCTGACAGTTTCAGTCCTAAACCGTTAGATTTTCTGACAGTTTCAGTCCTAAACCGTTAGATTTTCTGACAGTTTCAGTCCTAAACCGTTAGATTTTCTGACAGTTTCAGTCCTAAACCGTTAGATTTTCTGACAGTTTCAGTCCTAAACCGTTAGATTTTCTGACAGTTTCAGTCCTAAACCGTTAGATTTTCTGACAGTTTCAGTCCTAAACCGTTAGATTTTCTGACAGTTTCAGTCCTAAACCGTTAGATTTTCTGACAGTTTCAGTCCTAAACCGTTAGATTTTCTGACAGTTTCAGTCCTAAACCGTTAGATTTTCTGACAGTTTCAGTCCTAAACCGTTAGATTTTCTGACAGTTTCAGTCCTAAACCGTTAGATTTTCTGACAGTTTCAGTCCTAAACCGTTAGATTTTCTGACAGTTTCAGTCCTAAACCGTTAAATTTTCTGACAGTTTCAGTCCTAAACCGTTAGATTTTCTGACAGTTTCAGTCCTAAACCGTTAGATTTTCTGACAGTTTCAGTTCTAAACCGTTAGATTTTCTGACAGTTTCAATCCTAAACCGTTAGATTTTCTGACAGTTTCAGTCCTAAACCGTTAGATTTTCTGACAGTTTCAGTCCTAAACCGTTAGATTTTCTGACAGTTTCAGTCCTAAACCGTTAGATTTTCTGACAGTTTCAGTCCTAAACCGTTAGATTTTCTGACAGTTTCAGTCCTAAACCGTTAGATTTTCTGACAGTTTCAGTCCTAAACCGTTAGATTTTCTGACAGTTTCAGTCCTAAACCGTTAGATTTTCTGACAGTTTCAGTCCTAAACCGTTAGATTTTCTGACAGTTTCAGTCCTAAACCGTTAGATTTTCTGACAGTTTCAGTCCTAAACCGTTAGATTTTCTGACAGTTTCAGTCCTAAACCGTTAGATTTTCTGACAGTTTCAGTCCTAAACCGTTAGATTTTCTGACAGTTTCAGTCCTAAACCGTTAGATTTTCTGACAGTTTCAGTCCTAAACCGTTAGATTTTCTGACAGTTTCAGTCCTAAACCGTTAGATTTTCTGACAGTTTCAGTCCTAAACCGTTAGATTTTCTGACAGTTTCAGTCCTAAACCGTTAGATTTTCTGACAGTTTCAGTCCTAAACCGTTAGATTTTCTGACAGTTTCAGTCCTAAACCGTTAGATTTTCTGACAGTTTCAGTCCTAAACCGTTAGATTTTCTGACAGTTTCAGTCCTAAACCGTTAGATTTTCTGACAGTTTCAGTCCTAAACCGTTAGATTTTCTGACAGTTTCAGTCCTAAACCGTTAGATTTCCTGACAGTTTCAGTCCTAAACCCTCCCTACTCAATTGAGATTCGGGCTGAAAAGTGTACATATACGTGTTTGTTAAACGTGCTTGTTGAACGTTGTTAATCGTTATATGGAATCGTATTTGTAGAACGTGCTTGTTAAACGTTGTTAATCGTATATGGAATCGTTGTTGTTAAACGTTGTATTGTATGAAACGTAAACGTTGTGATCATGCCTTTGAAATATATGTAAGTCATGCCATTATACATGCTGTTGAAAGACACATAAGTCATGCCGTTATACATGCTGTTGAAAGACACATAAGTCATGCCGTAATGATCACGCCTTTGGAACATATGTAAGTCGTGCCGAAACGTTGTTGAATCGTGTTATGTGTTGATGTTGTGCTAACGTATACCCTTTTAGGGTTTTCTTGATGTGATTAGGTATATCGTTAACGGTTGTATTCCCGATACGTTTATTCCTGGTTATATGTCCCTACGAACTCACCAACTTTATGTTGACGCTCTTTAGTACACTTTTCAGGTAATCAAGTTAATCAGAGGAAAAATGGATGATTGCATTGCTTGCTTGTTAGAATTGGACTAGCTTTGGACTTCTGGATCCGTGATCCTTATTCTCCCTTTAATGGGTTACTTTTAGGATCAACTATTATTGATTTGAACTTCCTTTTATTATTGATTGAACGTGTATTTGATGAATGTTGATGAATGTATACGTTTGTACGAGTTTATGGATCGTTTCGATCTTATGTTTTCATATAGTTGACTCTACATAATTCCCATGTCGTGATGTGCTATTTCTAAGTGATACCCCATGATTCCGCCATGCTAGGGTGTTACAGAATGGTTCACCCTTCTGTTGCTTGAATGTTTCATACATATTCAGAACAGTTGACAATCCTATGGTGTTTGAAACATCAGACCGTTCCATCTGCTTTTCCACTTCATCCCATATATCTTTTCCTGTTTCATATGAGTCAACATTGCAATAGATGTCATCTGGAAGTGCTTGGTAAAGATAAGCAATGGACATTTGATCAGCCTCAACACGATTTCTCTGATCAGTATTCCAACTTTCTTCTGGTAAAGCTTCTCCATTCACTGGATTCTTTGGAATTTCAGGACCATCCTTGTAAGATTTCCTTAGAAGTTTCTCATTCTTCTGTCTGTCTATCCAATTCAAGAACCTTTTCTTCCATTGTGGATAGGAACCTCTAAACAATACAGGAGGTCTTCCTTCAGAACCAGGAGCTAAAGCTTCCCTTGAAGCCATTTCAAACAATTTCCAAAAGACTTAAAAAAATTTGAATTTTCTATTTGTATAGAATGCCGAGCTTAGACCTCGGCAAATGGACCAAAAATTTTGAAATTTTTTATTTTCTGCCCACTTGAAGATAATTGATCAAAAATTATTTTGAATCAATTTTCTTGAAAATTTTGATTTGACAATTTCAATTTCAACTAAGTGCCGAGCATGATTCTGCAAATAGAACAAGTAGCTCCAACACTTAACAAAAATTTCTTGAAATAACTATTTGCCGAGCAATGAGCTCTGCAAATAGAACAAATAGCTCCAATACTTAACCAAATTAACCAAAATTTGAATTTTCTATTTGTATAGAATGCCGAGCTTAGACCTCGGCAAATGGACCAAAAATTTTGAAATTTTTTATTTTCTGCCCACTTGAAGATAATTGATCAAAAATTATTTTGAATCAATTTTCTTGAAAATTTTGATTTGACAATTTCAATTTCAACTAAGTGCCGAGCAGTTTCTTCGGCAAATGGTGCAAATAGCCAAGTCACAACATAAGTACACTGATAAACAACCAACTTCAACAGTTTTCCGAGCTTAATTCTCTGCAAACAGCACAACTGAGAATGTCACTTGGTCGAAGAAAACCAAATCAACTATTTGCCGAGGTTATATCTCTGCAAATAGCACAAATAAGAATTGTACTTAGTCGCAACAACCCAAAACACTTGTATGCCGAGCTGATATCTCTGCAAATAGAACAAATAGCTCCAATACTTAACCAAATTAACCAAAATTTGTTGAGATAGCTATTTGCCGAGCAATGAGCTCTGCAAATAGAACAAGTAGCTCCAACACTTAACAAAAATTTCTTGAAATAACTATTTGCCGAGCAATGAGCTCTGCAAATAGAACAAATAGCTCCAATACTTAACCAAATTAACCAAAATTTGTTGAGATAGCTATTTGCCGAGCAATAAGCTCTGCAAATAGACCAAATAGCTTCACACTTAGCTAAACTTTGCTGAATCACGTATTTGCCGAGCAGTGAGCTCTGCAAATAGAACAAATAAGATCAAAACTAGCCAACGACTTCTGCAAACACGAGTATCCACTAAACGACAAAATAGTCGGTTACAGGTCTTCTTCTTCGTTCAGCCAAACACCCAAACGCCGAGCTTACTGAAAATCATTGATTTCTCCTTCATTTTTGCGAATTAAAACTTGAAATTTATATCAAAATGCTCAGAAACTCAATGCGCACAAATCCTTAAACAAATTAACAGCTAATTTCAACCAGAAATCAAACCCACTCGAACATGCGATTTGCCGAGCTCGAACAAAATTGAATCAAATGATGAAATTAAGCTCTGAAATTGATAACAAAGAATGATATACTAATAACAAAGTGATCGGTGAACAAAGTTTGAAGAAAAACACACTAATTTTGCAGAAATCACTAGAACAGTGATCTCGGCAAATGAGATATTCAGAAAAACTCAAATTTTCAGAAAATAAGCACAAAAACAGCTTCAATTATGCTTGTGGATCGTTCAGATATGCTGATTGTGCTCTGATACCAAATGTAAAGAGTAGAATTTGAGCTTTAGTGTGTGTTTAGTGTGTGTTAATGGCGGTTGGTAGTGAGAGTTTAGAGAGAGAAAGTGTAATGTCAGGGAAGATTAGTTTTCATTAAGGGTTCAAAAGGTTCAAAAGTTACAAAATGTATTATGAAGGGGGTTTATATACCTATACATATTTTACACTATGCCCCCTTCCATACTTAGACATTTACAACATAGGTACAAATTACATAGATGAAATACAAATCAACTACTACAATTTATATTTCTAACACACAAAGATTAGTTCTTTTTGGGAACCCATCTCTTGATGGGTTCACTAGACTCTCCCTTAGACGTCTCAGATTTCTTTGGTTCAGGAGGAACTGAAGGATCAAAAGGGATCTCAGTCATTATTTCAGAAGAAATAAAAATAGTTGGTTTGATGGAGCTTTCAACCTTTTTCTTTTCAGATTTTTGCTTGATTTGTTTGGAAAAAGGTTTTGCATTTTGTTTAGGTTGAAGAGGAGTGGTTTCAATATTTTTTAAACGTGCATTGCAACTTTGCACTTGTCTAGCCAACAATTGAAATTGACTCTCTAACCTCAACAAAATTGATTCTTCATTAGACACCTGAGCCTTACCTGAATCTGAGGTAGAAGGCTCAGTGGGGGAGACATTTTTCTTCTTATTTTGGCTTTTAGGAACCTTAGATGAAGACTGAGGGGATGGCTTTTTGGATTTAGCCTTCTTTTCTGAAACAGTGGTCTGAGCTGTTTCAGATTTACCCTCAGATTGTTTCTGGGCCTTATTAGTCACAGTTTTCTGCTTGCCAATTTCTTGAAAAATAATTTCTGGTTTCATTACTTTTGGAAGTGCATCTAAATCAGTAATGATAGATGCCAAGTGAAGATCACCAGATTCATATGCTGTTCTTTGATTAGCAAAAGTGTTTTTGATTGCAGCATCAGGATTTGGTGCTTTCATCCAGGATTTAATTATTTTTTGTTCCTTTTCAAGGATGGTTATAAGTTCTTCCTTTTCTAATTCAAAAGTGGCAACCATAGACTGATAACTTTTTAAAGCCAACTGAACATCTTTCAGTTCTTTTAATCTGGCCTGACTGGCGTTCAGTTCAGAAGTATTACTTTCAAACATTTTTAGACTTTCTGAACGCACAGTTTCAACAAATGAGATGTCAGCCTCTAAAAGAACCAAAAGATCCAGTTTATGTTCCTCATTACTTTCAAAGCCAAAATCACTAACCTTTTTCATTATGATATCCACCCAACGACCAGAATCAACATCAGATTTGACCAAATGACCTTGATCTTCATGAGCCATGAAACACATATCCCTAACTTCTTCCTCATCATCAGACGATTCATCAAACTCTTCCCATTTTTCAGTTTTGGCAATCATACAACCATTATTGCTTGAGTTGTCTTGTGCCATGAGAGCTATATGGGCTTTCAACTTCTTGTATTTAGCCTTATAGCTATCATCAGATTTCTAAAAAATAGAGTGATTAGGGGCAGATTGTGATGATGAAGGTTGACTAGATCTGCATTCCTTCATGAAATGTCCTTTCTTGCCACACTTAAAGTATTCAAGATTGGACTTATCAATAGAAGCGCTGGAAGCAAATGGTTTGCCAGATCGATTAGATTTGGCCTTAAAACGATTAAACGTTTTAGCCAGCATGGCAACCAGATCATCATTGTCATCCTCATCACAACCATGAGTAACATTATCAGAAATACCAGTTTTTAACATTTCAGAAACCATCTTCTTCATTGAGTCAGAATGATCACTCTCCGAAGATAGTAGAGCAATCCCATGTGGTTCAGAATACTGAACCATGACTGAACTGGTAGAAGCATGATTTTTGGCATCTTGCTCAGCCACAGCTCTTTCAACTTTATTCTCTTCAGTGTCTCTGAAGATTCCATATAAGGAAGCAAGAGTGTGACTGTGTAAGGTTTTTCCTTGTCTTAAGACCAAAATCAAAGTTTCCCATTTTGAAGGTAAAATATCACAAAACTTTTCTAACAAAATTTCTTTGTCTTTAGTTACTCCCAAGGCTTTCAGTTGATTTACCAGATTAGTAAATCTGATATAGGTTTGAGTTAAAGTTTCATCAGGGATAGCAAAAAAAGTCTCATATCTTTTATTTAAAACAACTTTTCTTGTGACAATTGTTTCAGAAGTGCCTTCAAACTGAGTCATAAGTTCCTCCCACATTAATTTAGAATTTTCAAGTAAGACAAGAGTGGGCATAAGAGTTTCAGGAACTGCATATAAGATCATATTTTGCAGCTTGGTATCAAGGTCTACCAGCCTATGATCTTCCTCAGACCAATGATCCTTTCTCCTTAGGTGACATCCTAGGAGTCCCATCGGTATTTCTGACTATAGTAGAGGCATTCATTGGAACAAAAGGTCCTTCTTTTAAAATGTCGGTCAAATGTCTTTCAACACCAGCAATATACTTAAGCATGCATGCTTTTCATGTAATAAAATTTTCACTGTTCCCATCAAACTTGGGAACAGGATTATTTGGAAAATGTACATGCACATTATGCGAAGGTATATTGTTGTTAATGATAGGGGGTGGGTTAGTACCATTAGGGTTAGGATTAGGACCTTCATTGAATACTTGATCAACCATCTTTACGGATCAAAGGTTATAGAATTAAAGTAATTCAACCTATCTGCTCTGATACCAATTATAAGTCCCAAATTAGATGGTATACCCGACTGGCAAGTAATTCTAACTGGAGATAGACCAGTTCAGAATACGATCCAGATATGGATAAAAATGATAAAGTAAATGACTGAAAGTAAATAACGAGAAACAATAATTGCTGAAACTATATAAATAATATGTATAGATCAAGTATGTGCATTGAGACACGATGTACTTTTTCAATGTATTTGATTTATTGATATAAACAAATACAAAGGTTGTTGCGGAACAAAGATAAACACAAGAGTGTAAATATCTAAACAACCTAGAAATACAAGTGATCTAATAACTTGGAAATACTCGTAAGAATTACTTAGAGTATATCTCACAAGTTGCAATGCCAAAGTTTCTAGCCATTTGCAAGTTGTGAGAAGCCTTTATATTTATAGGCAAGGTTCATGCTGATGTGGACCATGCCGTACAAATATGGTTGGGAGCATTTAAGGAATTAAAGTCAATTCCTTAACATGCGTACTTTTAAGGTTAAGTGTGAAAGTTATTTGATGTGACATTTCACACTTTATTCCCAACCTTTTACTCAACCTTGTACTTGTTAATAGATAAAGCTATTAACCGGGTAAAGGTTGGTAAAGTAAAAAGGCTTCCTCGTAATCAGTATAAAGTGTTGTAAGTACTTTACACTGAGATGCTTCAGTCTTCGATCAGGTAGAATCTTCTATGGTTTCTGCTTTTGAGATGATTCTCTTTCTTCAGTCTTCAGTCATTGGCTTCAGAATGAATGCTTTCAGTTTGGCTGATCTGAACCTGAAGTGAAGCTTCAGTGAACTTAATTCTGAAGAGGTTCAGAATTCTGTACAAGTATCTTCACTGAACTTCAACTATTTCTGAACAAATTATACTTGGTCGATTTTCGACCCAACAATGAGGCATATGAATGTGCATCAACTTACAAAGACAAGATGAAAGCGGTTCATGATGTCAAGTTGAAAAAGAAGGTGTTTGAAGTTGGCCAAAAGGTGTGGCTTTATAATTCAAGACTCAAATTCTTTCCCGGAAAGCTCAAAAGCAAGTGGATGGGCCCATATGTTATCACAAGAGTTGGGAACTTTGGAGAGATTGAGATTGAAGATCCAAAGGATGGTGTGAAGCAAATGGTCAATGGACACCGATTGAAACCTTATTTGGATGCAAGTGACATAAATGGAGGTAATGTCGGGCTGAGGACAATAAACTTAGCACTAAACGGGAGGCAACCCGTTGTTTGTTTGTTTGTTTTATAGCTTCAATTTTGGTATGTTTTTCTTTTCGTGATCTTCGTTTAGTTGTTTTGGTAATTTTATCGCATAATCACACAAGTTGGATAATTATCAGCACCTATGCTTGAGAATTAAGTTGGGGAAGGATGGTTTGGGTGAGAAAGAAAACGTTTTTGCAATAAGTCAAGCCGATTAACTTATCTCTAGTTTATGTGTACATTGGGGACAATGTACCATTAAGTTGGGGAAGGGAGTCTTTATATAAGATCATTGCAAAAATTTGGTTTAATTAAGTTTTGGTGGCTGTATATAAAAATAAAAATAAAAAATTCAGTTGGGGCGTAAGGTACGGTGCCCAGGCGTACCTTACGGTGCCCTGGAAACCCCCATTTAGACATTACGCTCAAAACTCTTTGTTTACGCCAAATTTCTTGTCACGAGACGCCGTTTAGAGAGAGGCGTAAGGTACGCCCGAAGTTGGCGTAGGTTATGGCCGGTCTAGCTCGGCCAACGTAGCTTACGCTTAGACTGGGCGTATCTTACGGTCAGTCAAACACAGGCGGCGTAGTTTACGCTGTGTACCGGCGTAAATTACGGTGGAAGGGTAAATTCGAATTTTTTTTAATTTAATAAAAATCATAAAAATAAAAAAACTATTAATATCAACCACTAAAGCTGATCCATTCATTCACTTTTGAATATCAGCTCACCTATCTCTCACGATTCCTTCTTCCCCAATTACTTTCTTCACAAAACCCTAACCATTCAACCTTTAATTACTTCTTCAATTCTCCATCAATTTCAACAATTCTTGAGGCTAAATTGCATAACTTTTCAAGGGATACAAAACCCCCATAATTGTTTTTCTAATTTCAGCCTATATTTCAAGATTAACGTGAGTTCAAAATCGAATTTTTTTTTAATTAAAAATCATAAAAATAAAAAAACTATTAATATCAACCACTAAAGCTGATCCATTCATTCACTTTTGAATATCAGCTCACCTATCTCTCACGATTCCTTCTTCCCCAATTACTTTCTTCACAAAACCCTAACCATTCAACCTTTAATTACTTCTTCAATTCTCCATCAATTTCAACAATTCTTGAGGCTAAATTGCATAACTTTTCAAGGGATACAAAACCCCCATAATTGTTTTTCTAATTTCAGCCTATATTTCAAGATTAACGTGAGTTCAAAATCGAATTTTTTTTTAATTTAAAAATCATAAAAATAAAAAAACTATTAATATCAACCACTAAAGCTGATCCATTCATTCACTTTTGAATATCAGCTCACCTATCTCTCACGATTCCTTCTTCCCCAATTACTTTCTTCACAAAACCCTAACCATTCAACCTTTAATTACTTCTTCAATTCTCCATCAATTTCAACAATTCTTGAGGCTAAATTGCATAACTTTTCAAGGGATACAAAACCCCCATAATTGTTTTTCTAATTTCAGCCTATATTTCAAGATTAACGTGAGTTCAAAATCGAATTTTTTTTTAATTAAAAATCATAAAAATAAAAAAACTATTAATATCAACCACTAAAGCTGATCCATTCATTCACTTTTGAATATCAGCTCACCTATCTCTCACGATTCCTTCTTCCCCAATTACTTTCTTCACAAAACCCTAACCATTCAACCTTTAATTACTTCTTCAATTCTCCATCAATTTCAACAATTCTTGAGGCTAAATTGCATAACTTTTCAAGGGATACAAAACCCCCATAATTGTTTTTCTAATTTCAGCCTATATTTCAAGATTAACGTGAGTTCAAAATCGAATTTTTTTTTAATTTAATAAAAATCATAAAAATAAAAAAACTATTAATATCAACCACTAAAGCTGATCCATTCATTCACTTTTGAATATCAGCTCACCTATCTCTCACGATTCCTTCTTCCCCAATTACTTTCTTCACAAAACCCTAACCATTCAACCTTTAATTACTTCTTCAATTCTCCATCAATTTCAACAATTCTTGAGGCTAAATTGCATAACTTTTCAAGGGATACAAAACCCCCATAATTGTTTTTCTAATTTCAGCCTATATTTCAAGATTAACGTGAGTTCAAAATCGAATTTTTTTTTAATTAAAAATCATAAAAATAAAAAAACTATTAATATCAACCACTAAAGCTGATCCATTCATTCACTTTTGAATATCAGCTCACCTATCTCTCACGATTCCTTCTTCCCCAATTACTTTCTTCACAAAACCCTAACCATTCAACCTTTAATTACTTCTTCAATTCTCCATCAATTTCAACAATTCTTGAGGCTAAATTGCATAACTTTTCAAGGGATACAAAACCCCCATAATTGTTTTTCTAATTTCAGCCTATATTTCAAGATTAACGTGAGTTCAAAATCGAATTTTTTTTTAATTTAAAAATCATAAAAATAAAAAAACTATTAATATCAACCACTAAAGCTGATCCATTCATTCACTTTTGAATATCAGCTCACCTATCTCTCACGATTCCTTCTTCCCCAATTACTTTCTTCACAAAACCCTAACCATTCAACCTTTAATTACTTCTTCAATTCTCCATCAATTTCAACAATTCTTGAGGCTAAATTGCATAACTTTTCAAGGGATACAAAACCCCCATAATTGTTTTTCTAATTTCAGCCTATATTTCAAGATTAACGTGAGTTCAAAATCGAATTTTTTTTTAATTAAAAATCATAAAAATAAAAAAACTATTAATATCAACCACTAAAGCTGATCCATTCATTCACTTTTGAATATCAGCTCACCTATCTCTCACGATTCCTTCTTCCCCAATTACTTTCTTCACAAAACCCTAACCATTCAACCTTTAATTACTTCTTCAATTCTCCATCAATTTCAACAATTCTTGAGGCTAAATTGCATAACTTTTCAAGGGATACAAAACCCCCATAATTGTTTTTCTAATTTCAGCCTATATTTCAAGATTAACGTGAGTTCAAAATCGAATTTTTTTTTAATTTCTTCTTAATTTTACTTTAATTCATTAACCATTGCTAAAGTTTGTTACTTTTGTTTAGTTTTGTTGATAAGATGAAGAAGAAGAAAACTCACCACCAAGAAGTGAGGAGATGGAGGTTGAGTCTGAGAAACCCGAATGGAGACAAGGTACATCTTTACATACTTTACCCGATGAATGGCAATTGATTTTGTTTAAAGAAAAGATGGCTGAGGCTAAAAATCTGATGGATCAATTAGTGGGTGAAAGAACACTTGTCTTGTCGGAATTCAGGGGGTTTGGGATGGTTGAAGCCTTTGATAAAATGGGATGGAAACAAGCGTTGATTTGGAACAATAATGATAATGCTGAGATTTATTTAGATGGTGTCATTAATTGGTTGGGTACTCTAGAATTGACTCCCGGTAATAACCCCCCTGTGACTTCTAAGTTAGTTGGCACGGTAAATGGAAAAAAGGTAACAATGTCCTTCACTACCTTAGATAAGATAGCCAAGTTTGATACGAGTGCTACTTCGGGGAGGGACTTTGATTATTTGGAGGAGAAGATATTAACAGGGGTGGAAACGCCTGATAATTGGCTTGATATGCTTGCTGAGGTTTTTGTTGTCCCACGAGACAATTTAAGTACAACCTTTAGGATGGAGCGTGCTTTGTTGAAGCCATTGCCCCGTTTAATTATGTCAATTCTGAGTTGGAATGTGTGCCCCCGGACGAGTGATAAAGGCATGATTAGGTACCAAGATGTTATTGTGTTATATGCTTTGGTAACAGGAAACCTAGCCTTATCATTTAGACAAATTGTAATGTCTAACATTTGGGAGGCAAGAAACAAAAGGAACAAGCTCATCATTCCTCATCCGAAACTCATCTCCCGCCTTCTCCAAATTCACAAGGTAGTTCCAAAGGAGATTAATTTGCAGTATTTGAGTCATACTCCTTATTCCATGAAACGGTTGTTGAAAGGGAATGAATGGGAGTTTCAGGATCATCCACAGTTCAAACTCCTTAAGGATTTGAAAACCAATGGTTATTTGATAGCTCCTAAGCAGGGGGTTACTCGAGAGGAGGCTATAGCACAGATGGAACAAAGGGGTGCTAATGAGAGAGGTGAGTCTAGTGCAGCTAGAGAGGGGTTTGAAGGAAGGAGGGATGGTTTGTTAGGCGCTGGGATAGGAGGTACTGGGCCGAGTTTTGGTTATGAGCAGCCTAGGGAGTATAATGAGTGGACATCTTATGAGAGGAGTATGTGGGATATGACTGCTAGCCAAGGTGTGCAACGGAGGAGTTATGAGCTAGCTATGACATATGCTCAGGAGCGGAATTTGAGGCAACAGTTTGAGTATTCAGAGCGAGTCTGCCATCATCAGGACCACATTGCAGGTCTTGACTATGTGGAGACTCCTCCTTCATATGATTACAGGCAGCAGTATGTACCCACCACCCATCCAGCTTATCCTCAGAGCCACTATTCTGAGTGGTTTCCTAGACATTCTTGTGTCGGTCGAGTTGAGGATACCTCAGGTGCTCCACCAGCAGCTTCTGATCCATTTGAGGCCCAATCTCTATATCGGGGCTTGATGGAGTCGATCTTTGGACCGCAAGGTCCACGACAGTGATTGGTACCTTCTATTTATTTTTCTGTTCTTCTTGTGTGACTATGTGTTTATGTGTTTATTTTGTGTTTTTGCATTTTTAATTTCGTAGGTAGATTTCAATTTTCTTGTTAATTTCATTTATGTTTTTAGTTTAGATGTTAACTTACTTTCTTGTAATATGGAATTGAACCAAAGAGACAAAATGTTCGAGTTATATTGGCTATACATGTTTGTAAAATGAGATTTTCTTGTGATTGGATTTGTACATGTAAGTGGGGCTAGGTAGTGTAGGCTAGGTAACATGACATGGTTGACTTATGAGCGTCTTGATAGAGTTGCTAGCAAGTAAAAACATAGAAATGTACAATTAAGGGTAATATGCCAATTGTGAGCCACAATGCAAGTATCACACTTATATCCTTTATATCCTTCAATTTTGATACGTCCCACGGTGTATCAATATACCAAAGTATATTGTACACATAACAGTTATAGAGGGGGGTGAATACAACTTTCTTCAATCTTTACAAACTTTTAACACAAAATGTTTTAAGATTCAGTTTATGAATATTAAGCAAGTAAGTAAAGAGCAGGAATCATTAAAACAGTAAAGCAGTAAAGAAACAAAAACATTCTTGAACACAGATTGTGGTTTTCAAATGTTATCCTTTATTAAGAAATAATCTATACAAAGAATTACAGGGTTGTTGCGGAATAAAGATAGCCTATAGATATCTAAACAACCCTATGAAATGACAAACAATAATCAATAAGTTTCAGCTCAAGAGAATCAGCCCAAGCTGATCTCGTACAGACTAAGCTGTGTGTAAGAGCAGAGAAACTTGTGTGAAGAATGATTCTCAGGAAAATGCCACACATATGCAATCCATGAATGAGGCTTTTATAGGCGAAAGCGCTCCTTCATTAGGTGTCCGTTGCAGCTATGTGTTCTTCATTCAGTGGTTGATGAAGGAATAATCAATCGTGCCTTTCATGGTACTTATGGTCCCCCACGTACTGACGCACATTCTTCATCTACCAATAGGAGTATGGACACGCATATGTAAAACAACCACCAACCTGGATCCTAAGATTCTTCCTAGTCACGTCATTTGTCTTTATCTTCAATCCAGGTTGTTATCTTCACTTGATTGTCAGACACAGATTGGGCCGTTTGTCAAGGCACCAATCTGCCTAAGTGTTTCCAAGCTGACTGCTAATCCCAAGATGTCTTCCACTAACAGCTTGGTCTTCTATCTTCAATCCTCCTCTTCGACTTGGACTGAATGCTAATACAATTTGATGCAGCTTGAATAACACTTGCTTCCATAAGATATTACAATTACAAGTATGAAGCATGATCTGGGTTAGAGACAGATCGTAAGCTGTGTCAGCTTAGTCTGACCTAGATCAGATACAAGAACCAAAGATTACTAAGTGTTTATAGGTCAGATTTGTCATCATTAAATTTACAAACAACATTGGGACTCAACAATCTCCCCCTATTTGATGATGACAAAACCCAACTACACTTTTGACTATCAGCTTACAAAGAGTCAAAGTAAAATGAAACTAACAGATTGTGACCCTTTGAATCTTTTGGGTTCTTTTGAACTGAAATGAATTTTTAACCAAGAAACTAGATTTGTACAACTGCCTTTGTATATATAGAGAATAAAATAAAGATATTACATGATATAGCACTATTCTCCAAGCATTTCTATAGCCTCTTGCTTAACTTCAAATGATGGGGCAACTCTCACATCTAATTGCCTATCTAACCCTTCATCAATAAGGAACTGCTCATACCCATTACCTTATTCACTAAAATTTCTGCAGAATCTGTACAAGGTAAATAGGTGCATAGATGGTACCTGTTTTAGTTCAGCAGTCCTTTGGAATACCAAATTCCCTCTTGCATCTACAAAGAACATCCCATGTTCTGGTTCAGTAATGAACATCCCACATCTTGCATTTTCAACACCAGCAGGTAGAGTCAGATTGAGATTATCCAGAATCTTGTCAACAG
Organism: Erigeron breviscapus; assembly: GCA_034093135.1. NCBI lineage: Eukaryota > Viridiplantae > Streptophyta > Magnoliopsida > Asterales > Asteraceae > Erigeron > Erigeron breviscapus. Next base: position 142,312,817 of record CM067169.1, read on the forward strand.
CACCAGAAGATAATTGTGCAAGCAACTCTGCAGGAGACAAGTTTTTGAGAAAAAATGTATGATCACCTCCAGGAGCATCAATCCTTTCAAACCTTCTTCTTTTCTTCTTCAATGGCTCAGCTGACTCATCTTCATAATCCATATCATATGCTATTGGTCTTGGAAGGCCAGAGATATCAATCTTGTACTTCACAATAGCAGCTAACTTCTTCTCAATGGCTTCCAAGACTGTCTCTTTGTGAACTCCAGAAATGCCAGTTATGATATTATGTAACTCTACCCACTCTGTGTATCCTAATTCAAGCAGATTGTCAAGATCATGGGTTTCCCAGCTGGTTTCATAACCTCTCCTTGTAAACCTTATGTTGGGAATGTTCTTTCCTTTTCGCCTTTTGAGTAGAACCTGGAGGATTGGCTCTGGATGCCTTCTATAATTGATCTTTTCTGTTACTTGTCTTTTCTCCAGAGCTTCCAACCAATCATGGGCTTCACGACTTTTCTTTACATCCTTAACCTTCTGTGATTGTTTAGAATGAACCACCACCTTCTTCTTTTCTTTTCCTTTGCTCACAACTTTCTTTTTGGAACCAATGGCTGCAAGATCTTCTTCATCTTCCTTATTTAATTGTTCTTGAACAGCCTTAGCAATTTCAGAATCAGACTTAGTTGCAGCAATTCTTTCTCTTTCTAGTCTGTCCTCCTTAATCATTTTGTATGCCACCTCAACTGTTACCCCAAGCTGTGGAGCTGTTTCAGTTGCAAGCTCCCAATCCTTTTCTTTGTCTGTTAAGACCTTCACACCACTTGACCCAGCTTCTGTTGTTCTTTTCTTGATCATGAACTGGGACAGAGTGGCTGTGTCTTCACTAGAGGAGGATTCATCAATTTGTTCTAAGGGAGCTGGGTCATCTTGAGTTGGCACAGCTTGCACATGAACAGCTTGAGAGGACTTTCTTTTCTTTTCCTTTGCTCACAACTTTCTTTTTGGAACCAATGGCTGCAAGATCTTCTTCATCTTCCTTATTTAATTGTTCTTGAACAGCCTTAGCAATTTCAGAATCAGACTTAGTTGCAGCAATTCTTTCTCTTTCTAGCTCCATCTCAGCTTCACTCATTGCACTCCTTTTTCTTTTAGTAGCATTCTTCTCCCCTTTTTGTCATCATCAGCAGGGAAAGAGCTCACTGGAGTGGCAAAGAGGCCTTTGAGTTCCTGGTTGATCAAGTCAATCTTGACATTTGTAAGACAGCAGGCTCTTCTTAGTTCAACATAATCCTCATGGAGAAGTTCAATCTTGGATTTAACACCCTTAGAAACTTCAATCAGATCATTCTTGAAATCTGCTTGTGACTTATTCTACCTCTCTTTCAGTCTTTCAAAATATTCTTCAATTTCCTTGTCAACCTGAGCTTGTTGTCTTTCTCTTTCTAGCTCCATCTCAGCTTCACTCATTGCACTCCTTTTTCTTTTAGTAGCATTCTTCTCCCCTTTTTGTCATCATCAGCAGGGAAAGAGCTCACTGGAGTGGCAAAGAGGCCTTTGAGTTCCTGGTTGATCAAGTCAATCTTGACATTTGTAAGACAGCAGGCTCTTCTTAGTTCAACATAATCCTCATGGAGAAGTTCAATCTTGGATTTAACACCCTTAGAAACTTCAATCAGATCATTCTTGAAATCTGCTTGTGACTTGTTTGCAGATCGAAGTTCTATGGTGACTTCCCTTGTAAACCTGGTTGCAGCATTCTCAATCTGACTCAGAGTACTCTTGTTTCTTTCATTCTCTTTATTGACTGCCTTAGTAAGACTATCAAGAGACTCTGTCAGCTTGCTCTGGTTCTGCTGCATCAAGTCAACTGCTTTTAACACATTATCTTTCAATGCAATCTGATCTTGACTCAGCTTATCCACCTTCTTATCCGTCAATTCCTGATCCTTTTGGATCTTTTCCAAGCATTTGGTCAGCTGTAAGCTCTCAACCTTATAGGTTGATTTGAACTCAGTGAGCTGACCCACCACATCTGAAAATGAGATAGTGGCAGCTTGGGAAGAACTTGCAGTTGGCTTAAAAGCCACTGACTCTAGAAAGAGCATCCTGCAATCCTTAATATCAGGGTCATTGGGCTTATTTAGAAGGGGGTGGAGGTTTAAGGAGTTTTGGAACATTTGCTCATGAGAGTGAGTCTCATGAGTAGATTTGTCAGAATTGATGATGAGCTGGTCAGCCTGAGAAAGATTAACGTTTAATTCAGGCTGAGGGCTAGTGGGAATATGTTGATCTTGATTTTGATCAACTCCTCCACTAGCATCTTCCATCAGAGCATCCCTTGAGGATGGATGGGCAAACTCATCATCGAATGAAGAATCACTTCCAGAGATAGTGATCATATTCTCATTGACATCGTGAGGACCATCAATGGTTCCCTTTGCTGCACAAGGGGCTGACATAACTGCCTTAAAGACAGCCATGTAACCTACAGAATCCCTCTGTCCAAGGACAGATGCAGACACAGACTCTGCAGGTGTAATGTTTTGTGTAATTGATTGCCCTTCAACAAAGATGTGTTGTTGCACCAAAGTATCCTTAGGGAGAATTGAGGCCTGTACCCCTTCTTGTGACATATAAGGGGCATTGACAGCCTGTGCAGACTCAGAGTGTAAGAGAGAAGGAGTTTGATCAGCTTGGGGAGGAGAAGCAGTGTCACCAATGCGTTCGATACTTCTCTCCTTTGGCTGACCATCCTCAGAGATGATGTGCATTGACTCTGACTCAGTTTGGATCTGGGCTAGATCCTCTGTTAGTCCTTTAATGATATCATCAACCTTTTGGGAGGCTGATGATAGCGATTTCGGTTCAGACACAGTGTGACCTTGGGAGGAGGTCTTTCTTTCAATACCGTCACCCTGTTTGGAGGGTTGGGTAGCAGTAGGTGTTCCCTTTAACTCATCTACACTCTTTTGGGAGAGTACAGATGGGCGTGGCATTTTCGGCTTGTCAGCTTGGGTGGCAGGGACAGCTTCCCTAAGTGCTTCTTGTTCCCCCTCTCTTTTCCTGCAAAAATCAAGGTAGATCTGCATTGCTCGGGTCAGACCCTGCACAGATACCTTGGGACTGTTGAAGATGTTGTTGTTAATGGACTTGCATTCCACAGTCTGACCAGTTGCCAGACTGTAATCATTGTCAAGTATTGCTTCAATGATAAGAGCAAGAATCCTACCATAAGGTATGGTAAGACTCTTCTTATGAACACGATCAACAAGGTCCTTAAAAATTAAGCCAGCAAAATCTATTCTGGTCATAGTGACCATTGCATGAAAAATCTGCAATTCTAGAACATTAGGCTGATCAAAGCTGCCTGCCTTTACTTGTAAAGTTTTAGAAATTGTGCTCAATAAGTAATTCCAAATACCAGTTAAAAATTTCATTTTAACCACTGAAGCCATAGGACCAGTATATCCAACCTCTTGTAAAACACTTTTGGCTTCAGTGTGAGACACAACATTATCATATTCATCATCAGGCATATAAGGCAGCTCAAAAGCAGACCTAATCCTCTCATAAGAAATATATACCTTTTTCTTACCGTTGAGGATTGTGCCATAGATTGTAGCATCTCCTTTCTTGTTCTGTTTCACCACACAGCTCGCCCAAAATTCACAAAGTAGATCTTGAAACACCCAGTCTGGCTTCTCAATCATCACCTTTCCGAATGGATGATGCCATAAGAAAGCCACAATTTCATCGTATCCTTTTGCCCATGAAGGAGGATAAATATTGGCATAAACCAGACTGCCAATCTTGATTTTACCAGTATCAAGATCAGCCGGAACCACTACTACGTTACTTCCCACCACATAAGGTGAAAGCTTATTGGCGCTTACAGGAGCTGGGTATCGACTTTCAGGTTCAGAAGAAGAACTAGATTGAGAATCATTAGAATGAATAGAAACAGATGATGATGCCATTTTGAAAACAATTTTTAGAAGAAAATTAAATTTAATAAAACAGTAATCAGATTAGAAAGAGAAATTGATTTTGAGAAAGAAATATGAACAAGTGATTTGGGATTTAGGTTAAATGGATTTTATATACAAACCTCAAAAATATCCCGTTTGAAAAAGTTGGAGAAAGAAAGATTTTGATTGGAGGATCAACAAGTAGTGGTGGTACTTTTTCAGTAACCGGCTGTTACCACTACACGTGTCACACTCCAATAGGATCAGCAAGTACACTTAAATAAAATAATGAACATAATAAAACGCACTGAGATATATAATAACAAAAATAACCACGAAGCTGGGTTAGACTCAGCTTACCCTCTTGCACTTGAAATGCACCAAGTGTGAAAGGGTAGTGGGTCTGACAGAGCTTACCCTCAAAATTTAGTATAACTCTAAGGGGTCAGATTTGCTATTACTTAGCTCACTACATTTTACAAATTAAGCATACCTAGCTTACTTATGAGGTAGTTGAACCTTGATTCATCCAATGGCTTAGTGAACAAGTCAGCAAGCTGATTGTCGGTTGGAATGAAGTGGAGTTCAACATCTTCTTTCATTACATGATCCCTGATGAAATGATATCTTATATCAATGTGCTTGGTCCTTGAATGATATCATCAACCTTTTGGGAGGCTGATGATAGCGATTTCGGTTCAGACACAGTGTGACCTTGGGAGGAGGTCTTTCTTTCAATACCGTCACCCTGTTTGGAGGGTTGGGTAGCAGTAGGTGTTCCCTTTAACTCATCTACACTCTTTTGGGAGAGTACAGATGGGCGTGGCATTTTCGGCTTGTCAGCTTGGGTGGCAGGGACAGCTTCCCTAAGTGCTTCTTGTTCCCCCTCTCTTTTCCTGCAAAGATTAAGCCAGCAAAATCTATTCTGGTCATAGTGACCATTGCATGAAAAATCTGCAATTCTAGAACATTAGGCTGATCAAAGCTGCCTGCCTTTACTTGTAAAGTTTTAGAAATTGTGCTCAATAAGTAATTCCAAATACCAGTTAAAAATTTCATTTTAACCACTGAAGCCATAGGACCAGTATATCCAACCTCTTGTAAAACACTTTTGGCTTCAGTGTGAGACACAACATTATCATATTCATCATCAGGCATATAAGGCAGCTCAAAAGCAGACCTAATCCTCTCATAAGAAATATATACCTTTTTCTTACCGTTGAGGATTGTGCCATAGATTGTAGCATCTCCTTTCTTGTTCTGTTTCACCACACAGCTCGCCCAAAATTCACAAAGTAGATCTTGAAACACCCAGTCTGGCTTCTCAATCATCACCTTTCCGAATGGATGATGCCATAAGAAAGCCACAATTTCATCGTATCCTTTTGCCCATGAAGGAGGATAAATATTGGCATAAACCAGACTGCCAATCTTGATTTTACCAGTATCAAGATCAGCCGGAACCACTACTACGTTACTTCCCACCACATAAGGTGAAAGCTTATTGGCGCTTACAGGAGCTGGGTATCGACTTTCAGGTTCAGAAGAAGAACTAGATTGAGAATCATTAGAATGAATAGAAACAGATGATGATGCCATTTTGAAAACAATTTTTAGAAGAAAATTAAAATTTAATAAAACAGTAATCAGATTAGAAAGAGAAATTGATTTTGAGAAAGAAATATGAACAAGTGATTTGGGATTTTAGGTTAAATGGATTTTATATACAAACCTCAAAAATATCCCGTTTGAAAAAGTTGGAGAAAGAAAGATTTTGATTGGAGGATCAACAAGTAGTGGTGGTACTTTTTCAGTAACCGGCTGTTACCACTACACGTGTCACACTCCAATAGGATCAGCAAGTACACTTAAATAAAATAATGAACATAATAAAACGCACTGAGATATATAATAACAAAAATAACCACGAAGCTGGGTTAGACTCAGCTTACCCTCTTGCACTTGAAATGCACCAAGTGTGAAAGGGTAGTGGGTCTGACAGAGCTTACCCTCAAAATTTAGTATAACTCTAAGGGGTCAGATTTGCTATTACTTAGCTCACTACATTTTACAAATTAAGCATACCTAGCTTACTTATGAGGTAGTTGAACCTTGATTCATCCAATGGCTTAGTGAACAAGTCAGCAAGCTGATTGTCGGTTGGAATGAAGTGGAGTTCAACATCTTCTTTCATTACATGATCCCTGATGAAATGATATCTTATATCAATGTGCTTGGTCCTTAAATGAAGCACATGATTGTTTGAAATTGCTATGGCACTGGTACTGTCACAAAAGATTGGAGTCTTTGTTGCAGTGACACCATAGTCTTGAAGCTGATATTGCATCCAAAGAATTTGAGAGCAACAGCTTCCTGCAGCAACATATTCAGCTTCTGCAGTGGAGATAGAGACTGAATGCTGCTTCTTGTTGGACCAGCTTACAAGTCTATTTCCAAGCAATTGACAAGCTCCTGAAGTACTTTTTCTGTCAATCTTACAGCCTGCAAAGTCAGAATCTGAATAGCCAATTAGATCAAATCTTGAGTTTTTGGGATACCAAAGACCCAGATTGGGACTACCATTAAGGTATCTAAAGATTCTTTTCACAGCTTTAAGATGAGATTCCTTAGGACTAGCTTGATATCTTGCACAAAGGCATGTAGCAAACATAATATCTGGTCTACTAGCAGTCAAGTAAAGTAATGATCCTATCATACCCCTATAAGCTGTGATGTCAACAGATTTGCCATTTTTATCTTCATCCAGCTTATCACCAGTTCCCATAGGAGTTTTCATAGGTGAGCAATCAGTAAAACCAAATTTCTTTAAGAGATCTTTAACATATTTTCCTTGGTTTATGAAAATTCCATTTTTAGTCTGTTTAACTTGTAAACCCAGAAAATAGTTTAGTTCTCCCATCATGCTCATTTCATACTTTTTAGACATTAATTCAGAAAACTTTTTGCAAAGTCTTTCACTGCTAGACCCAAATATTATATCATCTACATAAATTTGTACAAGCAGGATATCACCATTATACTTTCTCACAAACAAAGTCTTGTCAACATTACCTCTTTTGAAGTTGTTAGCCAATAAGAATTTAGACAAAGTATCATACCATGCCCTTGGAGCTTGCTTCAACCCATAGAGAGCCTTGTCAAGCTTGAACACATGGTCAGGAAACTTTGAATTTTCAAAACCAGGAGGCTGTTCAACATAGACTTCTTCTTCCAATTTTCCATTGAGAAAAGCACTCTTCACATCCATTTGATAGACTTTGAAACCTTTGTGAGCAGAGAAGGCCAAGAACATTCTGATTGCCTCTAATCTTGCCACAGGTGCAAAAGTCTCATCATAATCAATTCCATCCTCTTGTCTGTAACCAAGAGCTACCAATCTTGCTTTGTTTCTGGTCACAACTCCCCTTTCATCCATTTTGTTTCTGTAGACCCACTTGGTTCCAATCACAGTCTTGTGATGAGGTCTTGGAACAAGTTCCCAAACCTTATTTCTTTCAAACTATGTTAGCTCATCTTGCATTGCATTTACCCAAGAAGGATCTTCCAGAGCTTCATCAACCTCAGTTGGTTCCACCTTGCTTACAAAATTGACAAACATGCAGAAATTGCCTGTTGCCTTTCTTCTTGTTTTAACACCAGAGAGTGGATCACCAATGATTTGGTTAATTGGATGACTCTTTGTCCATCTGGTAACAGGGAAAATGGACTGATTCAGATTAGATGGTTCAGCATGATCAGCTTGAGGAAGAGGCTGGTCAGCTTGGACTGGAATGAAGGGATCTGAACCAGTTGGAGAGTCATTTAATGGATTCTGAGCAATTTCTTCAGTAGGAGCAGGATCAGCTTGTGCATTTTCAAAGATTGGAACACCTTCTTCTTCTTCTATAAGTTGCTCCCCCTGAGTTTGAGCATTATCAGCTCCAACTGGAGGATTAGTTGGAGGCTCATTCTCAGGTACAGCCAGTTCTTCAAAATTGAAGTCTTCATCTTCAGGAGGAGAGCACTCTGGCTTAGAACAACCTTCATCAATGCTTACATTAACAGAGTTTTCAATTGTTTTAGTTCTCTTGTTGTAAACTCTGTAGGCCTTCATCATTGTTGCATATCCAAGTAGGATACCTTCATCTGATTTCTCATCAAACTTTCCAAGATGGTCTTTCTGATTCAGAATATAGCAAGGACTTCCAAACATTCTTAGGAAACCAATCTCAGGTTTTCTCCCCCTAAGAAGTTCATATGCAGTCTTCTGATGTCTTTTCACAATAAGGGATCTGTTCTGGCTAAAGCAAGTTGTGTGTACTGCTTCAGCCCAGTCTTTGGCTACAGACTCTTCTCACTTTTGTTCACCTTCTCAGTCAGCTCAACTACTTGTGCTTTCAAGGCTTTGTACTTAGTCTTGAGCTTAGAGTATTTTTCACCTCTTCCACCTTTGGATGGCACAGCTTGAGTAGTTTCTTTGGATCTGCAATCTCCAGCCATATGTCCAGTCTTGCCACACTTGTAACAAGTGACCTTGGACATATCAAATGGCTTCTTGGTCTTATCAGCTTGGCCACCTCTTCCTTTTCCTTTAAACTTATTAAAGGATCTCCTTCTGATCCTTTCAGCCAACATAGCTACTTCATTAGCTAGTTCATCACCATCAGATTCATCACATTCAGATTCAGCACAAACAGAGTTAGGATTAGACATCACAGGAATATCATCATTAACACAAGGAATGACCTCATTACTAATTGAACTAGGGTGTTCAGTCATAGAAGCAACAAGTGCAGGAGCAGTCTGACTGGTAGATGCCTCGTGAGCTGACTCAGATTGCTGTTGTATTTTCACCAGATCTTCAGCAAATCTTTGAGTAGCTTCTTTAGCCATGAAACATTTGGCATCTTTGTACAGCTCATCATCAGATGATGTGACACTTTCAGCCCAGTCTTTGGCTACTAGACTCTTCTCACTTTTGTTCACCTTCTCAGTCAGCTCAACTACTTGTGCTTTCAAGGCTTTGTACTTAGTCTTGAGCTTAGAGTATTTTTCACCTCTTCCACCTTTGGATGGCACAGCTTGAGTAGTTTCTTTGGATCTGCAATCTCCAGCCATATGTCCAGTCTTGCCACACTTGTAACAAGTGACCTTGGACATATCAAATGGCTTCTTGGTCTTATCAGCTTGGCCACCTCTTCCTTTTCCTTTAAACTTATTAAAGGATCTCCTTCTGATCCTTTCAGCCAACATAGCTACTTCATTAGCTAGTTCATCACCATCAGATTCATCACATTCAGATTCAGCACAAACAGAGTTAGGATTAGACATCACAGGAATATCATCATTAACACAAGGAATGACCTCATTACTAATTGAACTAGGGTGTTCAGTCATAGAAGCAACAAGTGCAGGAGCAGTCTGACTGGTAGATGCCTCGTGAGCTGACTCAGATTGCTGTTGTATTTTCACCAGATCTTCAGCAAATCTTTGAGTAGCTTCTTTAGCCATGAAACATTTGGCATCTTTGTACAGCTCATCATCAGATGATGTGACACTTTCAGCCCAGTCTTTGGCTACTAGACTCTTCTCACTTTTGTTCACCTTCTCAGTCAGCTCAACTACTTGTGCTTTCAAGGCTTTGTACTTAGTCTTGAGCTTAGAGTATTTTTCACCTCTTCCACCTTTGGATGGCACAGCTTGAGTAGTTTCTTTGGATCTGCAATCTCCAGCCATATGTCCAGTCTTGCCACACTTGTAACAAGTGACCTTGGACATATCAAATGGCTTCTTGGTCTTATCAGCTTGGCCACCTCTTCCTTTTCCTTTAAACTTATTAAAGGATCTCCTTCTGATCCTTTCAGCCAACATAGCTACTTCATTAGCTAGTTCATCACCATCAGATTCATCACATTCAGATTCAGCACAAACAGAGTTAGGATTAGACATCACAGGAATATCATCATTAACACAAGGAATGACCTCATTACTAATTGAACTAGGGTGTTCAGTCATAGAAGCAACAAGTGCAGAGCAGGCTGACTATAAGAATCACCCATAGCAATTAACTTTTCAGCCTCTGAACATTCTTGGTTATGAAGCAAACCAAAAAGTCCAGGGAGATCAAGATCATGATAAACAGAACTTAATTTAATAGAAGAAATATAGTTGTTCCATTTGGGTGGTAATGAATCAAGAAATTTACTCTTTAAAACCTCATTTTTCTTATTAATTCCAACAGCAGCTAAATCATTTACCAAAGCATTAAAGCGGGTATGAGTATCAGTCAAGGATTCATTTCTCAAAGAGAAAAATCTCTCATACCTCCTGGTCAATGTAGTAATTGTGGATTCCATGGAGGTAGAGCAACCCTCAAACATGACAATCAATGTACCCCACATTTTCTTAGCTGTTGAACACATTTTAATAGAATGGTAAAGGTCTTTGGGCACAGCTTGGACAATGAAATTTCTAGCCTTCACATCCAAGTTTGCCAACCTCCTATCCTCATCCCCCCAATCTTCCTTATCCTTAACAATAGATTTGACTGTGGCAGGAATGGTTGGTTGACCTTCCCTGACCACAGCTTCTACCACAATGGTTTGTGTAGGAACATAAGGACCATCCGCAAGGATGTCAGGCATATTATTATCGATGGATTCAAGGAACAAAGACATTCTACCTTTACACCCACTGAAATCATCTTTGTCAAACATGGGTGGTCGGGTTGAAGAACCATTATCATGATATGATGACATAATGCTTTACTATAATGAAAATATGCAAGGATCAAGTCAAGTTAATTCTCATCCACCGCTCTGATACCAATTGATACGTCCCACGGTGTATCAATATACCAAAGTATATTGTACACAGAATAGTTGTAGAGGGGGGTGAATACAACTTTCTTCAATCTTTACAAACTTTTAACACAAAATGTTTTAAGATTCAGTTTATGAATATTAAGCAAGTAAGTAAAGAGCAGGAATCATTAAAACAGTAAAGCAGTAAAGAAACAAAAACATTCTTGAACACAGATTGTGGTTTTCAAATGTAATCCTTTATTAAGAAATAATCTATACAAAGAATTACAGGGTTGTTGCGGAATACAGATAGCCTATAGATATCTAAACAACCCTATGAAATGACAAACAATAATCAATAAGTTTCAGCTCAAGAGAATCAGCCTAAGCTGATCTCGTACAGACTAAGCTGTGTGTAAGAGCAGAGAAACTTGTGTGAAGAATGATTCTCAGGAAAATGCCACACATATGCAATCCATGAATGAGGCTTTTATAGGCGAAAGCGCTCCTTCATTAGGTGTCCGTTGCAGCTACGTGTTCTTCATTCAGTGGTTGATGAAGGAATAATCAATCGTGCCTTTCATGGTACTTGTGGTCCCCCACGTACTGACGCACATTCTTCATCTACCAATAGGAGTATGGACACGCATATGTAAAATAACCACCAACCTGGATCCCAGGACTCTTCCTAGTCACGTCATTTGTCCTTATCTTCAATCCAGGTTCTTATCTTCACTTGATTGTCAGACACAGATTGGGCCATTTGTTAAGGCACCAATCTGCCTAAGTGTTTCCAAGCTGACTGCTAATCCCAAGCTGTCTTCCACTAACAGCTTGGTCTTCTATCTTCAATCCTCCTCTTCGACTTGGACTGAATGCTAATAAAATTTGATGCAGCTTGAATAACACTTGCTTCCATAAGATATTACAATTACAAGTATGAAGCATGATCTGGGTCAGACACAGATCGTAAGCTGTGTCAGCTTAGTCTGACCCAGATCAGAATACAAGAACCAAAGATTACTAAGTGTTTATAGGTCAGATTTGTCATCATTAAATTTACAAACAACATTGGGACTCAACAAATTTCATGAGAGAAAAACGCCTCGACGACGATTGATTTAGATTGTTAGCGTAGCATGATTTCTCATGATTACTATATTGTATGAACTCATTATTGTACATTAGGTTAGAACTAGTGCACTTACCGTGTCGAGACCTCTAACCCGGATTATGTGCTTAAAATGATGAAAACAATCATACAATTCAATCCATATTCCACCTCACCTCGTCATGAAATCCGTTAATTGTTCAAAGTTGTGTTGTTTATGATGATGAATTGAAAGAAAGAACAAAGTCAAGTCAATATCCGGTTAAAAACTCAAAGTATATGGTCATAAGCGAAAGTTACTTCAATTATCCATGTAGGTTGATCAAAAAGAACAAAATGAAATGTTCCCAAAATCATTCTAGTAAATCACCCAAAAGAGAATCATTATCGTGTTTCATTCCATTATTTCCATCAATCTTGTATGAATGCCGAAGTGATAGTTTGAGTTATGAGGTCTTGATTCGATTTGTGTACTAGCCTATGACTTTTAGTGTTGCAATAATGGGTTGAGAGCTTCATATATATATTAGCACATCTTTTGCTAATTCACTCAAAATATGAACCGAGGGGAGTGCACATTGTGAGAGTATGATGCATGTATTGTGGCAAACTTGAGGTTTATTAGGTTTAATTGCACATTTATATATTTCTACTTGCTTGTCGTAAATCTTTTGATAGTTGTAAGTCTTATGAGTTGATTGTGTTATGTGATTTGGTTTGCATTATTTGGTTTCGCCCAAGTGTACTTTGAAGATTGCTTGAGAGTTGAGTTTTACAAGTATGTATAATTGATATAACTCTTATATGGTGTTTCTTTGGTGATAGAAAGTATTATGAGATTGTAAATTGACTTGTCACATGATGAATGTCTTTTTCGGGACGAAAAAGAGTTAAGTTGGGGAATGTGATAAACGCCTAAAGTACATGAATTTAATGGGTAAAATTGGATTGTTTTGTGCTTGTTAATAGATGAGTAGGGCGTTTTTATGTTTGTTGAGTGATTTCAGGCCATAGATAACGAATGGAGCTAATGTGAATCAAGAAACGAGTCAAAAGAGCCAAGGATGTGAAAACTGGAAATCTGGAAATTACAAGGAGCGTACCTTACTCCCACAACTGGCATAGGTTACGCTGGGCAAAACACAAGGGGTGTACCTTACGCCCAGTCTGGGCGTAGGTTACGCCAGTTGCTGAACCAAAAATCCGAAATTTTGGGTTTTAATTAATTTTCATTATATGACTTTTATGGATGAATTAGGAAGTTATCTTTTCATACTTTCACATACCTGGAGCAGTTCCTAACATTCCCAAGACCCCAATTTCATCATCAAATCACAAATTCATGAAGATGACAATTCAAATTGAAGATTCAATGATGAAGATTTTAGGCTAATTCTCTTTTGATCATTCTCATGTGAACAATTATGTAAGACAATTGTATTCAACCTTTCTTATATTCAAGTTGGATTAGATGTTTAATTCTTAATTGTGTTTTGCATCTAATGTTGTTTGGTTTGAATGAATGATTACTTGCTTATAACTTTGAATGAATTTCATCTATCTTTTGATTTCAAATTATTTTTGATCATGGATTATTGAAAGAATCTCTTGTAAACTTGTAATCTAGTTAATGAATAGATAATTTAGTTGTGTCAATTCCCCGGTTTTCGTTATCGTGAATCATCACAACCTAATTGATTAATTCTTAACATTCATTCAATCCAAGCTTATAACGAATCATGTCTATGTGATTTTCAACGAATATAAGTTAGGTTATACTTTTGAAAACATAATTTGAAGCATGAGAATGGTCCTCTTTATTATTGTTGCTTAAGTTTGTTAATTTCATAATCAATTTTAGTTTAATCAAATCAATCAATCAAATCGGTTTTAAGTTTATGCCTAGATTAATTAACTTTGTAAATTGTTTAACACTTTACTTTGATTCCCTGTGGAAACGATACTCGACTTACCCTTGCTAATTAGTGGTATTTAGTTTGTATTTTTGATCGGTCCAACGACATCGATCATTTATTTTGATCAATGGAAAGCAAAACATAGCAACTTATGTTGGTGCTCTCTTTTGACTGCCATATATCGTTATGGCCGCAGCTACATAAACCGTTCTATCAAGCTCTATATTTCTCTTAGAAGTCCAAGATACTAAGGGGGAGATTGTTAGAAATATAAATGTAGTAGTTGATTTGTATAGTTCTATGTAAATTGTACCTTTATTGTAAATGTATTTAATATGGAAGGGGGCATAGTGTAAATAGCTCATATGTATATAAACCCCCTCCATTAAGCAAATTGTAACCTTTTACCCATTTATGCTATCCAAACTTTCCCTGCCATATTACTGCTTTCTCTCTTTACATTCTCTCTCTAGAAACCGCCATTGTTACACACACTAACACACACATAAGCTCAAATTCTATACTTTACATTTGGTATCAGAGCACAATCAGCATATCTGAACGATCCACAAGCTTAATTGAAGCTTAAATTGTGCTTAAATTCTGGAATTTTGAGTTTTTCTGATTATCTCATTTGCCGAGATTACTGATCAAGTAATTTCTACAAAATTAGTGTGTTTTTCTTCAAAATTTGTTCACCGATCACTTTATTATCAGTAAATCATCCGTCGTTATCAATTTCAGAGGTTAATTTCTTCATTTGATTCGATTTTGAAAAAGCTCGGCGAATAGCATGTTCGTGAGGGTTTGATTTCTGGTTGAAATTAGCAGTTATTTTGTTTGAGGATTTGTGCGCATTGAGTTTCTGAGCATTTTGATATAAATTTCAAGTTGTAATTCGCAAAAATGAAGAAGATATCAATGATTTTCAGAAACCTCGGCGTTTGAGTGTTTGGCTGAACGAAGAAGAAGACTAGTAACCGACTATTTTGTCGTGTAGTGATTACTCGTGTTTGCAGAGGTTTTTGGCTAGGGTTAATCTTACTTGTACTATTTGCAGAGAATTTTGCTCGGCAAATAGGTGTTACAAGAAAATTTGGTTAAGTATTGGTGCTCATTGTTCTATTTGCAGAGAATTTTGCTCGGCAAATAGGTGTTACAAGAAAATTTGGTTAAGTATTGGTGCTCATTGTTCTATTTGCAGAGAATTTTGCTCGGCAAATAGGTGTTTCAAGAAAATTTGGTTAAGTATTGGTGCTCATTGTTCTGTTTGCAGAGATTTATTCTCGGCAAATAGTTGATTTGATTTTATTCGACCAAGTACAAATCACATTTGTGCTATTTGCAGAGATTTATTCTTGGCAAATACTTGAGTTGGCTGAATTTGTTTAAGGGTTGTTTCTACTTACACTGTTTGCAGAGATATTATCTCGGCAAATAGTTAATTCAACAAAATTCAACCAAGTGTTTTGAGATCGAGTTCTATTTGTCCATTTGCCGAGATTTTTGCTTGGCATTCTTTACAAGTAGAAAATCAAATTTTTTTCTAAGTCTTTTAATTGTTTGAAATGGCTTCAAGGGAAGCTTTAGCTCTTGGTTCTGAAGGAAGACCTCTTGTCTTGTTTAGAGGTTCTTATCCACAATGGAAGAAAAGGTTTCTGAACTGGATAGATAGACAGAAGAACGGAAAACTTCTGAGGAAATCATATAAGGATGGTCCGGAAATTCCAAAGAATCCTGTGAATGGAGAAGCTTTACCAGAAGAAAGTTGGAATACAGATCAGAGAAATAGAGTTGAGGCTGATCAAATGTCCATTGCCTATCTTTACCAAGCACTTCCTGATGACATATATTGCAATGTGGACTCCTATGAAACCGGAAAGGATATATGGGATGAAGTAGAAAAGCAAATGGAAGGATCTGATGTGTCAAACACAATAAGGTTGTCAACTGTTCTGAATATGTATGAAACATTCAAACAACAGAAAGGTGAACCACTGAACGAAGTATACATCAGATTCTGCAATGTCATCAATGAGCTGAGAAAGAATGATGTGAAGAGAACCAATATGGAACTGAACATCAAATTCATCAAAAATCTGGAAGAGGAATGGCAAGTGTATGGAACTCAACTCAACCAACAATCAGACTTTGGGAAACTCACCATTCACACCTTGTATGAAAAGCTGAAACTGAACATTGATGATGTTTTGAGAATCCAAAAGAAGAAAGTGTCCAGTCCGATCCATTGGCCTTGGTAGCTGAGAAGAAGACTTCAAGAGTGTCAAGACAAAGCTTTGTTGAGTATGACACTGATTCTGATTCAAGTGAAATGAGTGATTCTGATCTGGATGAAAGACAAAAAGAGATGTACAAGGAACTCGCTTATTTCACTAAGGCTTTCAAGAAGAAATTCTTCAAGAAGAAACCAACCAACAATCAGCTTAGGACTTCCTCAGTTTCTTCGTATGCAAAGAATGCAAATGCTCCTAAGTTTGAAGCCAAGAAGGAATATGTTGGTGGTGAGAAGAAGTTTGAGAAGAAGGTCATGGATAAAAGGAGTGAGGACAAGAAATGCTATAATTGTGGTATTCCTGGACACTTTGCCATCAACTGCACTAAACCTCGTCAAAAGAACTCCGAGTACTATAAGTAAAAGCTTTTGCTAGCAAGACAAGAAGAAAGTGTCCATTCAGATCCATTGGCCTTGGTAGCTGAGAAGAAGACTTCAAGAGTGTCAAGACAAAGCTTTGTTGAGTATGACACTGATTCTGATTCAAGTGAAATGAGTGATTCTGATCTGGATGAAAGACAAAAAGAGATGTACAAGGAACTCGCTTATTTCACTAAGGCTTTCAAGAAGAAATTCTTCAAGAAGAAACCAACCAACAATCAGCTTAGGACTTCCTCAGTTTCTTCGTATGCAAAGAATGCAAATGCTCCTAAGTTTGAAACCAAGAAGGAATATGTTGGTGGTGAGAAGAAGTTTGATAATCAGAAGAAGTTTGAGAAGAAGGTCATGGATAAAAGGAGTGAGGACAAGAAATGCTATAATTGTGGTATTCCTGGACACTTTGCCATCAACTGCACTAAACCTCGTCAAAAGAACTCCGAGTACTATAAGTAAAAGCTTTTGCTAGCAAGACAAGAAGAAAGTGGAATTGCTCTTCTCGCTGAGGATGACAAGTGGTTACACCTTTCTGATGAAGAGACAGACGAACTTGCAGCAAATGTGTGCTTCATGACGAAGATAAAGAAATCAAAGGAGTTAGATGAAGATGATGAAAGTTCTTCTGAGGTCGAAGATGAGGTAATCTCTATTTCCAAATCTGTGTTAAAATTCTATATGGATGAAAGTAAAAAGGCAATGAGAGACGGGGTAAAGTTGACTGAAGAGAATTTAAAAGTAAAGCAAATTTTGGAAGACAAAGAAAAAGAATTTCAAACAAAATTTGATTTACTTCAAAAGGAGTTTGAAAATTTGAAATCTGAAAAAGCAGCAGTCACTTTTACTCCGAACTCCAAATTGCTTCTTGAGAAACAAGAACTTGAATCCAAAGTTATTGAGTTAAGCAAGACCGTCAAACAACTTCAAGTTGAAAAGACCAATGAGATGTTTCGAGCAAATGCTTTGGCTGAGGACATTGAGTCTTTAAATGTGAAATTGAAAGAATCTATCCCTGATGTGAAGGAATTTGAAGACAAAATTTCTGACCTAAAATATGAATGTTGTATAAAAGATTCTCTTAAACAAAAACTTGATAAAGAAAATGATGAGCTTAAAGCTAAAATCAAAACTTATCAAGACAAAATGTACAAGATTAATCGTTCATATCAACAAATCTTTTTGAATAGGCCAAGAAATTCGAAAACAATATTCACTTCAGGGTTGGGTTATGTCAATCCAAAACTTTTGCTCGAAGCACAAGAAGAAGTCCCATCATTATATAAGGAATCTTATTTGAGATGTGGGATGACTGACCAGTTTGTGAGACCGAATGATAGTGATTTTGAGGCTGATGATTTTCTAAAGAAGGGTGCAAAAGTCTATTTTAACTATGAGTTAATGGATGAGTCATATGATTTTTTCAGTCACCCTGCACATAAAATCGAAAAAGAAAATGACGAAAAAGAAAATCATGAGGCTATAATTCCTGAAATTCTTGAGTGTTTTAAAGAAAAACCTTTAGAAGAAACTATTCCAATTCCAAAAGCTGAAAACTTGAGACCTTATGTTCCACAAAAAGTTTTGGAAAAGGTAATAGAGGATTTGAAAAAGTCTCTTGATGAAAAGCAATCTTTAATAGATAATCTGAATACTCAAAATCACTGTGATCCACCCAAGAATCATGACAATGACTGTGATCACCCCAATTGTCCTGTTTGTGAAGTAATGGCCACTCCAACTCCACCAAACCATTCTGTGTGTCAAAATGAGAAAACTTCACAAACTACATGCTCTATTTGTGAAATTGTGAATGCATCTGTGCAAACTGAATGTGAAGTCATGCATGTTTCTGTTCAAACTGATGGTGATCTAGATGATGTATATGATGTTAATGATGTTGATGATTATTTCTTCCCGACTGCTTCTGAGACTGAGTCATTTACCAAGTTTTCTGAGGGAACTCAAACTTACTTGAATGAAATTGATGCTTTTAAACAAAAGTTTGAAAAAGAAAAACAACAAAAGTTGAATGTGCTTGAGGAACTCAACAAACTGAAAATTGACTTTGAATTTCAGAAAATTGCACTTCAATCTTTAAAAAAAAAAGACAAAGCATCAATTCCACTCAAGGGAAGTCCTTGTCCGTTTAAGAACAGTGAAGCAAGTGTGAAGTTAGAAACTGATGATATGTCAACAATTTTGGAAGGAAATTATGATTTTAATCCAGAATTTGAAAAACATTTTGTTCAAAAGGTTAAAACTGAACCTAAGTCCCACAAAGAAGTCAAACCAAGTAGTGGTCCAAAGATTGTCAAGAATGAAACTTTCTCGTTAGGTAACAAACAACCTTCACATGTTAGGTATTCTAGTTTTCCTAGGTATTCTCAGAAGACTTCTAAGTGTACTTTACAGAAGGTTAGGAATACTGTTTCAGGAACAACTAAATACAAAGATCAGTATGGTTGGTTTTCACCTAATAACATCAAGAAAGTAAAACCAAGTAGTGGTCCAAAGATTGTCAAGAATGAAACTTTCTCGTTAGGTAACAAACAACCTTCACATGTTAGGTATTCTAGTTTTCCTAGGTATTCTCAGAAGACTTCTAAGTGCACTTTACAGAAGGTTAGAGATACTGTTTCAGGAACAACTAAATACAAAGATCAGTATGGTTGGTTTTCACCTAATAACATCAAGAAAGTAAACACGACCACTGAAACCATCAAGAAGAAACCTGTAAAGAACACAAATACAAAATTGCTTTCTAACTCAAAGAATGTTCGTGTTTCAGGTGACTTGTGCTTGAATAGTAGCAGTAAATAGCTTCCAAAAGATAAATTCTTTTGCATGCTACTAGAAAAGTCAATCTTGATGGAAATACTACCCATGTCAAACAAGTGTGGATTATCCGTAAATCAAATTCATTAGATAGTGATAATACATTTAGGACTAGTCCTGCTTGTCTCAAACCTTGTGTATAAACCTTTACATTTCTTTACTTGTAATTCGTATTTCTCATTTGAACTCGTATGTGTGCTTGTTTGTTATGTTGAATAAAATGTTTTTTTGTGTGTCCATTTTGTGTTTTATGATTATTTTTGTTTTGTGTACTTGCATGTTATCCCTCTAACCTGCAAGGACCCAATCTATATGGGTACCTAAAACATATTCCTTGTCCTTGCAGGAATATCTCATTTGTGTATGGTATGTTAACTCTGGATGTTCTCGTCATATGACTGGAAACAAGTCCATTCTATCGAACTTTGTTGAGAAGTTTATGGGAACCGTAAGATTCGGAAATGATCATATTGCTCCTATTATTGGTTATGGAGACATTGTTAAAAATGGAGTCACTATCAAGAGAGTTTCCTATGTTGAAGGTTTAGGACACAATCTTTTTAGTGTTGGACAATTTTGTGACAATGATCTTCAAGTATTATTCAGGAGATATGAATGCAAAGTGCAGACCGAAGATGGTGTGGATATTCTTACTGGTACAAGAGACAACAATTTGTTCACAATTGATCTCAACAATATTCCATCTAATTCTTCAGAGATTTGTCTTCTTTCAAAAGCAACTGCACAAAATTCTTGGTTATGGCATCGCCGTCTTTCTCATCTTAACTTTCAAACGATTAATGCGCTCGTGGATAAACAACTTGTTGAAGGTCTTCCGGATTACAAGTATGAAAGTGCACATGTTTGTCCGGCTTGTGCAATTGGAAAGATAAAGAAAGCAACACACAAACCAAAGAGGTTTCTAAATAAAGAAGGTCCTTTGCACCTTATTCATATGGATTTGTGTGGCCCAATGAAAGTTCAAAGTATCCATGGCAAGCGATACATTCTTGTGATTGTAGATGATTATTCTCGTTATACTTGGGTATTCTTTCTTCATGCAAAGAGTGATGCTCCGAAAGTGATTATTGATTTCATCAAGAAGACCCAAGTAAATCTTAAATCATCAGTTAGAATTGTTCGCTCAGACAATGGCACTGAATTCAAGAATTCTACAATAGATTCTTTCTTCAAGTCCATGGGTATTACTCATCAATTTTCCGCTGCCAGGACACCTCAATCGAACTCTTGTTGAAGCAGCTAGAACAATGCTTGCTTATTCTAAGTTGCCTCCGAAACTATGGGCTGAAGCTGTTGCTACTGCTTGTTTCACTCAAAATAGATCAATCATAAACAAGAGGTTTGATAAAACTCCTTATGAGGTGATAAACAAATGAAAGCCCAATGTGAACTTCTTGCATATATTTGGATGTGTATGTTAGGTTCTCAATGATCGAGATAATCTGGGCAAATTTGAACCAAAAGGCGATGAGGCATATTTCATCGGTTATTCGAGAGAATCAATAGCTTATCGTATATATAACCGAAGAACCAAGAGAATTGAAGAGAGTATGAATGTTAGATTTGATGAACTCTCGGGAATGGTTCTTGAACAACACAGTTCAAGACCCGAACTTCAAAGTCCACAAGCTTCCGCAACAAAGACTGCATCAAATGTCAAATCATCATTCTCTACTCCGACTACACAAGATTTGGATATCTTGTTTGAAGAATTTTTCCAAGTTCCGAAGAAAGTTCCTGAATCTGACGTGAATACAAATGAACCATCCAGTTCAAATTCAAAAGAGATGGATCCCAATGAGTCTTCACCATCACAATCATCAGATGTTAATTCATCATCTGATTCTCCTCCACCTACCGATAATTCAGAGTTGCATACTCAACCTCATAATTTCTCTCAAGTGACAAATCCGTTAACCATGATCCCGACGACTTTGTTGAGCCAATTGCTACTTCATTCGAACAATTGTCAGAGCAACATTCTCCTGATTTTATTGATTCTGAAGAATCTGGTGATCCACTAGATCCAATTCCTCACACAACCAAATGGACTAGAGCTCATCCAATTTCTCAAGTCATTGGTAATCCAACAATTGGAGTTCAGACAAGATCCGCATCCGCGAATGAATGTCTGTTTGTGAATTTTCTGAGTATTGTTGAACCAAAGATAGTGAATGAAGCTCTAAATTGTCCAGATTGGGTGAAAGCAATGCAGGAAGAACTGAATCAATTTGAACGTCTTGAGGTGTGGAAATTGGTTCCCAATCCTTACAAGAATAAGGAGCCAATTAAAACCAAATGGATCTTCAAGAACAAAAAGGATGAAACTGGAGTTGTTGTACGCAACAAAGCACGATTGGTTGCAAAGGGATATTGTCAACAAGATGGCATTGATTATGATGAGACATTCGCACCAGTTGCACGAATTGAGGCTATTCGGATGTTTCTTGCCTATGTTGCCTACAAGAATTTCACAGTCTATCAAATGGATGTCAAAACTGCCTTCTTAAATGGGATTCTCAAAGAAGAAGTGTATGTTGAACAACCTGAGGGATTTGTGAATTCAAAACATCCGGACTATGTTTACAGGTTAGATAAGGCTTTATATGGTCTGAAACAAGCCCCTCGTGCATGGTATGATGCTCTCTCTTCTTATCTTGTGAAATCTGGTTTTAGCAAAGGTTCGATTGACACTACCTTGTTTATCAAAAGACAAGGGAGTGACATCATTCTAATCTAGATTTATGTTGACGACATAATTTTCGGGTCAACTAACCCTAAATACTGCAAGAATTTTTCAGCTTTAATGATCAAGAAATTTGAAATGAGCATGATGGGTGAATTAAACTTTTTCCTTGGACTTCAAGTAAAACAGTTGTCAAATGGTACGTTTATTTGTCAAACTAAGTACATTCTTGACATGTTGAAAAAGTTTGATATGATGAATTGTCAACCAATTGGGACACCCATGGAAGCTCGCACAAAGATTAATGCTGATTTAAATGGAAAATCTTTTGATCAAAAGAGATATCGCAGTATGATAGGTTCGCTCATGTATTTGACTGCAAGTCGCCCGGATATTATGTTCGCCACATGCATGTGTGCCAGGTACCAGGCCAATCCAAAGGAAAGTCATTTCCAGGCTGTCAAACGGATATTCCGATACCTGAAAGGCA
This sequence comes from Erigeron breviscapus, assembly GCA_034093135.1. Lineage (NCBI taxonomy): Eukaryota > Viridiplantae > Streptophyta > Magnoliopsida > Asterales > Asteraceae > Erigeron > Erigeron breviscapus. The sequence continues at coordinate 142,335,298 of CM067169.1, forward strand.
CTGTGAACCTTGGTCTCTGGTATCCAAGGGATACCGGGTTTCAGTTGATTGCATATTCAGATGCTGACCATGCAGGTTGTAAGCTTGATCGAAAGAGTACTTCTGGGAGTGTACAGTTTTTAGGGGATAGATTAGTCAGTTGGTCTTCAAAGAAACAGAATTGTGTATCTACATCTACTGCAGAAGCTGAGTACGTTGCTGCAGCAAGCTGTTGTTCACAAGTTCTTTGGATGAAGACTCAATTGACTGATTATGGATTTCAGTTCAACAGAATTCCCATCTACTGTGACTCAAAGAGTGCTATTGCTATTTCTTGCAATCCTGTACAGCACACAAAGACCAAGCACATAGATGTTCGGTACCATTTTCTTAAAGATCATGTCGAGAAAGGTAACATCGAACTCTATTTTGTCCCGACAGACTACCAACTTGCTGACCTTTTCACCAAACCTTTGGATGAGCAAAGGTTTAATTTTCTTAAAACCAAGTTGGGAATGCTAGATTTACAAACTTAAATGCTTTCATGCCATGTATTCTATGTTCATTTTCTGTTTCAAACATTGATGTGTTTTATCTGCTATTACATGCAATGTTTGAGGGGGAGAAAAAGGGTAGAATGCATGATTTTAGGGGGAGTTTGTAAATTTACTGTTGTGATATATGCTTAATGTTTGAGGGGGAGAAAAAGGGTAGAATGCATGATTTTAGGGGGAGTTTGTAAATTTATTGTCTTGATATATGCTTAATTTGAGGGGGAGTGTGCAAATGCAAGTGAATATTTGTTTATATTTGTTTACTTATTTGTTAATTGTTTGTTTTATTTTTATTTGTTTATTTTGTATGTGTTTTGTTTTTTTAAATCTGAAAAACCAAATACAAAATTAGAAAATTTTAAAAGATAAATTTTTTTTAAATGTTGTTAAAATTTTTTTTTTAATAATTTTTTATTTTTTTTATTTTTATTTTCTTTTAGTTTTATTTTTATTTTTGATTTTTTTTGTGAAAAACCCAAAAAGAGCCCAAAATCTTTACAGCCCAAAATTGTGATTTAAGCCCAAAACAAGTCGAGATCCGGGTTGACACGCGGGTCAAACCCAGACCCGCGACCCGGATTTGAGATATAAATACAAAATGGGCGGTCCATTTCAATTCATTTCAAATTCAAATCCATTTGTGCTTTATTTTACTCTCAAAACCGATCAAAATTTCCCATCAATCAATCAAATTTTTTTTCTCGTGAAAGAATCAAAGTGGGCTGGGATTACAATCATATTTGGGTTGTTAATCATCTCTGATCATCGATCATTTCATTCACTTTGAGGTTAGATTTCTTGTTTTCATATTGCATATCAACTGTTTGATTAAATGCATGAATGAACTGCCATGATTGTTTTACATTATGTGATGATTGAATGTGAATTTTTGATGTTTTAGTTGCATGCTTAGGGTTATTACTTATTGTATATCTGGATTAAATTCCTTAATCTGATCATATTTGATTTTTCTGGGTTTGAGTTGATGAAGGGCTGGGTATAATATGAATGTTTGAAGATTTGTGCCATTCGCCGAGGTTTTTGCTCGGCAAATGCTATATTTTGTTCATATCCATCTTCAAATCTTCATATAACTGGCAAAACTTGTTCAGATTGTTGTCTTAACTAATTGAATCAAAAAGGTCATTTGCAGAGATTTTATCTCGGCAAATGATTGTTTTCTCAATCTGTTCAAAGATTTTCTAAGTCATGAATAAGCCATTTGCAGAGATATTATCTCGGCAAATGCTTTGGTTGCTCATATCCATATTTTGACTTAACAAAATTTCAGATCAAAAAGGGTCATTTGCCGAGGTTTTTGCTCGGCAAATGCATGTTTTTCTCAAATCCTTCAAAATTTTGTTTGTCAAACAAAACTTGTGAATATTTTGTCTTAACAAAATTTTCAGATCAAAAAGGCCATTTGCCGAGGTTTTTGCTCGGCAAATGCATGTTTTTCACAAGTTAAAATTTTCAAAGTCTTAAATTGTCTATTTGCAGAGATATTATCTCGGCAAATCAACATTTTGTGAAAATTTTTCTTAAGTCTTGAAATCTAAATGTACCATTTGCAGAGATTTTATCTCGGCAAATGCTTAAAATTTTTCAAACAGACTTGATCACATATGCCATTTGCAGAGATTTTATCTCGGCAAATGCTTAAAATTTTCCAAAAGACTTGATCATTTTTCTGGTTTAATATCAAATGCACATTTTGTCATTGAAATATTTCTTTAACATTTGTCAACACTCTTGTTGATCAAATCAAAGGAATTTTCATATATTCAATGAAGTCTAGTCTGAAAAGCTCATTTGCCGAGATTTTTGCTCGGCGTTTACGAGACTTCACTTCGATACTCGATGACTTGAATCTTTGGTCCCTGATCTGCTTCATTCTCGTGTTTGCCGAGATTTTTGCTCGGCAAATCATGAAATTTTTCAAAGTTTTTGCCAAAATCAATTTTTGTTCCTTATTATTTTCTGGGCAAAATTTTGAGAATTTTTTTTTAAAACCCCATTTGCCGAGGTTTTTTCTCGGCAAACAGTTAAAATTGAATTTTTTTTTATTTATTTTTTTAAAGTTTTTTATTTGTGTTTTTTTAAAATGTATGTATGTATGTATGTATGTATGTATGTATGTATGTATGTATGTATGTATGTATGTATGTATGTATGTATGTATGTATGTATGTATGTATGTATGTATGTATGTATGTATGTATGTATGTATGTATGTATGTATGTATGTATGTATGTATGTATGTATGTATGTATGTATGTATGTATGTATGTATGTATGTATGTATGTATGTATGTATGTATGTATGTATGTATGTATGTATGTATGTACGTATGTATGTATGTATGTATGTATGTATGTATGTATGTATGTATGTATGTATGTATGTATGTATGTATGTATGTATGTATGTATGTATGTATGTATGTATGTATGTATGTATGTATGTATGTATGTATGTATGTATGTATGTATGTATGTATGTATGTATGTATGTATGTATGTATGTATGTATGTATGTATGTATGTATGTATGTATGTATGTATGTATGTATGTATGTATGTATGTATGTATGTATGTATGTATGTATGTATGTATGTATGTATGTATGTATGTATGTATGTATGTATGTATGTATGTATGTATGTATGTATGTATGTATGTATGTATGTATGTATGTATGTATGTATGTATGTATGTATGTATGTATGTATGTATGTATGTATGTATGTATGTATGTATGTATGTATGTATGTATGTATGTATGTATGTATGTATGTATGTATGTATGTATGTATGTATGTATGTATGTATGTATGTATGTATGTATGTATGTATGTATGTATGTATGTATGTATGTATGTATGTATGTATGTATGTATGTATGTATGTATGTATGTATGTATGTATGTATGTATGTATGTATGTATGTATGTATGTATGTATGTATGTATGTATGTATGTATGTATGTATGTATGTATGTATGTATGTATGTATGTATGTATGTATGTATGTATGTATGTATGTATGTATGTATGTATGTATGTATGTATGTATGTATGTATGTATGTATGTATGTATGTATGTATGTATGTATGTATGTATGTATGTATGTATGTATGTATGTATGTATGTATGTATGTACGTATGTATGTATGTATGTATGTATGTATGTATGTATGTATGTATGTATGTATGTATGTATGTATGTATGTATGTATGTATGTATGTATGTATGTATGTATGTATGTATGTATGTATGTATGTATGTATGTATGTATGTATGTATGTATGTATGTATGTATGTATGTATGTATGTATGTATGTATGTATGTATGTATGTATGTATGTATGTATGTATGTATGTATGTATGTATGTATGTATGTATGTATGTATGTATGTATGTATGTATGTATGTATGTATGTATGTATGTATGTATGTATGTATGTATGTATGTATGTATGTATGTATGTATGTATGTATGTATGTATGTATGTATGTATGTATGTATGTATGTATGTATGTATGTATGTATGTATGTATGTATGTATGTATGTATGTATGTATGTATGTATGTATGTATGTATGTATGTATGTATGTATGTATGTATGTATGTATGTATGTATGTATGTATGTATGTATGTATGTATGTATGTATGTACGTATGTATGTATGTATGTATGTATGTATGTATGTATGTATGTATGTATGTATGTATGTATGTATGTATGTATGTATGTATGTATGTATGTATGTATGTATGTATGTATGTATGTATGTATGTATGTATGTATGTATGTATGTATGTATGTATGTATGTATGTATGTATGTATGTATGTATGTATGTATGTATGTATGTATGTATGTATGTATGTATGTATGTATGTATGTATGTATGTATGTATGTATGTATGTATGTATGTATGTATGTATGTATGTATGTATGTATGTATGTATGTATGTATGTATGTATGTATGTATGTATGTATGTATGTATGTATGTATGTATGTATGTATGTATGTATGTATGTATGTATGTATGTATGTATGTATGTATGTATGTATGTATGTATGTATGTATGTATGTATGTATGTATGTATGTATGTATGTATGTATGTATGTATGTATGTATGTATGTATGTATGTATGTATGTATGTATGTATGTATGTATGTATGTATGTATGTATGTATGTATGTATGTATGTATGTATGTATGTATGTATGTATGTATGTATGTATGTATGTATGTATGTATGTATGTATGTATGTATGTATGTATGTATGTATGTATGTATGTATGTATGTATGTATGTATGTATGAATGTTCAATGTGATTTTGCCAAGATTGTGTGGGATAAGATGAGACAAGTTGTGAAAGGAAAGGATGTTCAAGAACGAAAATACATTCCTTATATTCGATTCTTCACTTTGATAATCGAAGACGTACTTGATAATGTTGAAGAGATTCCAAAGTTGGAAGACAGTTTCAAATGTGTAATTGCCATGTACAAATCAAACATGAGAATAAGAGGCACAGGAAGTGAAATTGCAAGACCTTTTCCGATTCCACCATTTCTGCTTAATCTGGTTCCTGCTCAGAGTCCTCACCTTAGGGCTTATAGAGAGTGGTTAGCCACAGCGATGGGATCTGAAAGCCGACAGATTCCTACCCAAGCTGTGAATAGGTCGCCAAGTGAGGGTCCTAGGTCATCTAAAAGAAAAAGAGGGGTTAGTGATGAGGGGACTTCTGGGCAGAGGAAAAGAAAATCAAAAAGAGTTATGTTTGAACAAGAAGTTGTTACACCTGAACCTGTTTCTTCACCTGTTTCTCAATCTACACCGAATATTACTTCACAAACCTCACCATCTATTCCAACAACACAATCTCCACCACCGTTCAATTTTCACAATCTTCACCTTCACAATCTACACCAATACCATCCGTTGTTTCACCAAATCCACCAACTCTAACACCACCTCGTTTATCACCTGTACTTAATCCGACACCGCTTGCTTCAGCACTACCTAATGAACCAACTCCACCACCAGGTAGACGACTTAAAATGGCTGCTAGAAGTGCACCAAAGAAGGCATCAAAGAAGAAGAAATCCAAAAGAAAACATAAGTCTTCTAAATCTGCAAGCCAAAGATATGAATCTCCATCAGCAGATTTGAATGAACAAGTTGGTGCCTCAGCTGAGTTTGATGTTGAACAAGCAACTAGAATTGTTGAGAATGTATTATCTGAGTTGGAATCTGAGAATGTTAGCACAGGAGATGCAGTTGTGCAGGAGGAACAAGGCGGGATTGAGGGAGGAGTTGAAAATGTTAGAGAGGTTGAGAGGTCCGGGTTAGGACAAGGGCATAAAGAAAACGTTGGCCCTCCAATAGTTGAAACCAATGTGTCTAGCCGGGATGTCAACCCTAGGGTAGAAGTCGAGAACTCCCCATTCTCGCTTGCACCAAACTCTCCTCGCCATTCTGACTCCTCACAACAGGAGTTAGTCTCACAAATGCACGGGGAACAGCCACGTTCACCACACTCTCCTCATTTGGAGGATGAGAGTGTTGAAAATAGAGAGGACCAGCCCCACCTCTCGACTTCATTTCGTGCACAAGAGTCTAGATCTCCTAGGCACACGGATTCACAAGCACAGTTTAGTACTGTTGCCGGAACAAGCGGAGAGGGACCCACTTTGTGTGACCCTCAAGGACAGCTTGGAAATCCTGCCTTAGCTAACATCATGCCAGCTTTAGCCGCAGGTAACAGTTCTCAAACCGAGACTGGGGGACAGTATGAATGCCAAGGTGACACTGTTGTTCCTCAGGATCAACCTGAGACTGTATTAACGGGCATTCTCAGTGACCCCGGTGTTGTTAGAGGTGTTACCCTACAACAAGTCCCGGACAGTGATTTATCACAGTCTAGGACACAACCCGATTCTGGTTGCAAAGCCACTGAATCTCAAACTGCCGGTGAGGGTATAACCCGAGGATCTGCAGGAAATCCTGAATCAGCTTCGCTGAATTTAGGTCACACCACAAGTGTGCAAACAACCTCCGGGTTGGGTACTCCACTTCCATCAAACACCAACACAAAGAACACAAACACCATCTCAAATATCACCAACAACAAACCAACAAGAAAAAGACAAAGCTTTTGATCATTTGTTGAATATTTTAAGATCTGAAGGAGATATGTTGACAGTAACTGAAAGGGGGGTATTAAATGCTTTGGAAGTAAGAGAAAGGGAGCTTGCGTATGAAAAACAAGTCAAGCATCTTGAAGATACAGTTAACAAACAAAAAGCAGAGTATGATGCTAAGCTTGCTGCCTTTGAATTACGTTTGTTGGCTCTAGAATCTTGCCGACCGGCCTCGGTTGCTTCTCGACGGGATGATCCTGATTCTGATGATCACCCCGAGGGGGAGAACCAAGGAGAAGGTCAAACTAATATTGGAAATACTTCGGCAAGAGTTGAAGGAAATGTTGAGGATGTGGTGATGCAAGAAAGAACTGAGGGTGGAAACCAAGATGTGATTGAAGAAGATCAAGCTGAGATTGAAAGATTAGCTGCTGTTAGAGCTAGATCTGATAGAAGATGGAAAGAGCTTGCTGATGAAACTCAAAAAGAAGTTGATAAAATGGCTAAAGATTTCTCTGAAAGATTTAATGAAAGAAATAATGATAATGACCCTGAGGAGATTGAAAGAATTGAAGAAATTAAAAGAAAATTCTATGAAGTGTTTGGAGCTGATTCTGATGATGAAGAAGATGAAGAAAATGAGAATGTTGAAATAAATGAAGAAGAAGGTTTTGTGATTGAAAATGAAGTTGTCGAATATGCTGAAGGTGAAGCAGATATTGAAGCTATAAAGGATAATGTAATCTTGGATGAGCCGGAAATAGTTGAAACTCCAGTAAACGTAGAAGCTGTTGAGGAACCTATGTTTGAAGACTTCCCAGATCTTGATTATTTTGAAACAGGTTCTTCAAGCAGAATTGAAGTAGGAGAACCATCTGTTCCTGCAAGCACTACTCCACAGCATTACACTTTTGAAGACTTCAACAGTTTTGATGAATTGAGAAAGACTCCTGAAGCTGCATCTCAGAATTTCAAGAAGTCAACATATAAACAAGTGTTGAAAGAGGCAATCATATCCGAGGAAGTTCTTCCTGATTACTTTCCAACAGAATTGACTGAAGAACAAAGGAGGTTTATTAATCGGGGATACTTCTTGAGGGATAAAGAACAAATGGTTGCTCTTGGTGTTAAGCCAAAGGAGGCAGCTAAGAAGTCTAGATATCTGGAAGAAAGAGCGTATCCAATATTTTGTGGAGCTACCAAAGTTACCAAAACTAAGAGACCAGAATTAGATTCAATGTACAAGTTTAAGGAAGCAAGACAAGTTGAAGAATACAAAGAGCTTCTTAAACTCACCAAGCAATACAATCCAAAGTTACTTGAAGAACAAAGAAATCACAAAATCTTGGTGCTGGTCAGAGTAATTCTTATAAAAAGGGTTTCTATCTCTATTCCATGTTTTCATGTGAAAAGAGACAATAATAAGATGTACAGATTCACAGAAGCCCAGTTCAAACTTTTGCCAGTTGATGACATTATCTTTCTCTACAACCATTTCCTGAATGCAATGCAAAGATATCGTGAAGACGTTATCGCCTTTGAAGCTGTAAAAAGATATATGTCAAGCTGCATTCAATATGCTTCATTGGAAGATTTTCAAATAGGATTTGAAGTTGTCAAGAGGAAGATTGTAAAGTCCCTCACACGATGGTTTAACCCACGAGTGTAAAATAACAAGACAAGTATGAACTAGAATTGGACTAGTATTACTTCAATATAAATATGCAATAATATAAACGAAGTAATAAATGACTTAAGCAATATTTAAACAAGTAAATAAATGGTGGAACACAAATGTAGTTTTCAAGTGTATTTTCTTTATTGATGTATAAACAAAATACAAGATCGTTGCGGAACCTAGATATTACACGTATGTAAGTATCTAAACAATCTTTGAATTACAAGTGATCTATACTTGCTAAATAAACTCCTTTGATCGATATACTTAGAGTTGTGAAGTATAACTGTTTAGATCGAGAGTATTTAAGCAAGTTCACCAATTTGCTAAAAAGTGATTTTCTCAAAGAAATGACTTTGTATTTATAGGCAACAAAATTCACCAGTGAATTTTGTGCCGTACAAATATGGTTGGCATGCATTTAATGATCCGACAAGAACATTAAATGCATTGGATAAGGTACAAGGATAAAGTCACATCAAATGCAAGTGTATCCTTTTATCCAACCACCTTTACACACGTATACTTTGGTAAAGAACAAGTGGGTTGTTCTTTGGAAAGTGTGTAAAGGCTTAAAGTCAAATCCTTGATATCAGTGTTCAGACTTGTAAGGTCTAGAACACTGACAATCCTCCAGTGTGCAGATCTGGTAAGACTTCCAGTGGACTCCGCCATTTGTCAGTCATCTTTATTCTGACTTCAGTCTTTGACTTCAGTGAGAACGTCTTCAGTAGAGTAGATCTGGACTGGGTGAAGTCCAGTGAGCTAATCTGGAGAATACTCCAGATTTCCTATACAAGTATTTGCTCACTGGTCTTCCATTATTTCTGGACAAATCTTCAGAGGGACTCCAGATTCCAAGTGTCGAGTCTGGAGCGAGTCCAGGAAAACTGGACCTAACAAATTCCCCCTATTTGTTTAGAAATAATGCAAGTGTTTTCAGGCTTATAGATATACAAATTTGTATGCCTGGAAAACACTTAGTCGATTTAAGTCTAAAAATCTAAGTTACTGGAAAACACTTTATAGATCATGAGTGTTTTCAGTTTCATTCTTTAAGTTCTAACTTAGACTAAATCTGATCATTTACTTATATGAATTTGAAAAATGCAACTAAAATTTACTTTCATCAACTGGAAAATAATTACAACTTTCATCAAACTATTAAATACAATAAGTACATGATAAAAGATTCAGGCCCTTCTTCTTGATGAATGCCCTGGTGCATCTTCAGTAGCCTTCCTCTTTGGTGATGGAGATGATGGAACAGACACTGGTGGTCTCAAACCCAACACAGCTTCCATTTGTTGTATTCTACTCCAGACCTTTTGAACTCTCTTCATAAAAGCCTTAACATCTGGAGATAGATCAGTTTTACCTTTAAAAGTCAATCCTATCTCCTTCAGTTCAGTCCATCCAAAAGCTTGGACTGTTGTATCTTTCCTTTCATCTGTAAAGTTACCCTCCCTGGTCAACTTTACATGAAATCTGGTCATTCCTTGATGATTTTCAGCCAACTTGATTTCAGCATCAACAATCTTTCTAGTATTAGCCCTGAAATTCATCATTTGATCATACGATGCCTTCTGCTTCGCCATCTGGACCATATATTCAGTTTCCTTGGATACACCACTCTGTTGTCCTTCAGTGGACTGGAGTTGTTGGCGATTGATTCTCAGAGAGGTATCCAGGGGAATGAAAGTGCTCACATCAGCATCCTTTATTGCCTTGAGTTGTTTGGCAGTAAGCTTTGGCAGACCAGTCAATCTCTTTCTGTACTCTACCTCCAGAGCACCAGCGTTTTTCCTTATCTTTCTCTGGAGGCTCACCAGTTCCTCCCTTCTCTGCCTTATCAATTCAGGAATTGTAACACCATAAATTAATGAATCATATACCTGTTCTTCTTCAGCGTAGAACGAGCGTATATGAACATCATTCAATGCATCTAGACATTGATGAACTCTGGGATCATCCTTCATCTTCTTGAACACTTCAATGTTAATGCCTAACCTTCCAGCATTGTATGAATCCAGAGTCCCATGATTAGCCATATCCCTATGATGGGCCAGCAGTTCATCTCTTTGATTCTTCTTGAATATTTCAATCATGATGCATTGTTGTTCTAACTTTTTGGCAGTTTCATCATCAGCATCTTCAGTTTGTTCTTCTTCTTCACCAGATACCACTTTTTCTTTTCCTTTAACAGCCTTCAGTGTAGTTGGGATATCTGGGAAGGACTCAAATTGGGGCTCACTGGCTTCAGTACCAGTAGCTTCTTCAGTTAGCCCGGCTTCAGTGCCATATGCTCTTTGTGCTGCTCTTTGTGCTAATTCTTTCAATGTCATCTGGTCTATTTGGTCACCAGATGATGGATTTTCCCCCTTGGAATGATCACCAGTCCTGGACTTGAGATCATTCCATAACTCTTCCATCATATGCCTGTCCAGAGAACCAAAGGTTCTTCCAGTTGCTGGACTTGCATCAGCCACCATCTTTTTGAGTGCCTGGACTTCCTTTTGCATATTTTCAACTTCTTTCGGCAAGTCCTTTGGCAGCTCAACCTCTATCATCTTCACAATTTCTGGCAACATAACATCTTGAATTGAACGAAGGACAGATCCAGAAATTTCTTCAGAGATTTCTTTAAGCATATCTGATCTGAACTTCCTTGTACATTGATCAGAAATTGTACTTGCAACAGTAGTCTGATCAAGAGTGGGTCTGCTTTCCAGTGAACTGACCCTTGTAACCAGCTTCTCAACCTCTTCTTTAAGACCTGCCAGTGGCTGAACAACCTTACTTTCCACTGCAGTCTGAACAGAACTAACAATCTTTTCTTCCAAACCCTGGACTGCCACTTTGATGTTCTCAGAATTGCGATTGGTGGCCAGTACCAGCTCATCTAACTTCTCAAAAACTAACTTCTCATTCCCAGCAAACAGGTTCATTTCTGATGCTAAGTTATTTGACAATAGGGATTTAAAATCAGAAATAACCTGGGAAGAGCTCTGGAGTGATCTCTCCAGGTCCGCCACCTTACTAAGAAGGCCTTGGACCTTGGTTGAAGATGAAGTGGAGAGACCACTGGGCGGTTCCAGATGAGAGGTCATTCTCTCCATTACTGGTACTTGTGCCCAGACCTCTTCAGTTTCAACAGTTTCAGCATTTATAACTGTAGAGTCTGGCACACCTTATTCAGAAGGGTTGACTGGAGATTCAACTGGTGGTGGTTGTGATTGTGAAGTTTGAATGAAAGGAGTAAAGTATGGAGTGGATTGTGGAATAGAAGGTGGTGGAGGTGGTGGTGGTGGTGGCATGCTTGATTCTGGTGGGGGTGGAGGCATTTCCGTTTCTGGAGGGGTAATATTTGTTTCTGGTGGAGGTGGTGGCATTTCTGGTGAACTTTCAACTTGCACATCATCTTCACCCAGAAAATTCATATCTACATCAAGATTTTGACCTTCAGAAATGGGAGAATCAGCCCCATCCCAAAACATATCACCAATATCACCAGCCGATGTACCAGCCTGAACATTCAAGTCAATCTGAGCCTCTTGCTCATCAGACTGGACAACTTGCTCAATCTGCTCAACAACCTGTTCATCAAACTGAGCCATATTTTCCATCTGTTCATCAATCTGCCCAGCCACTTGAACATTTTCAGCCTGTTCAACATTTTCAATATTCTCAACATTCTCCTCTTCAATAATGGGAGACCCATCCAGATCCATGACATCACCAACCTGTCTTGCTGGGTTCACCTGGACTCCACCTCTCATCAAGCGCCTACTAGATCTAGGTCGTCTGATGAGATCAATATTTTCTGGTTGCTCACCTTCTTCTGGAGCAACTTGCCTTATTGGTTGTACCATCTCTACAACCTGAACATCTTGGTCATCACCAGGTCTTTCAACAACTAGTACTCTACCTGGTGCCTCTACTTGTTCCCTTTGAAATGTCAACATTGCTGGAGGAATATCTACCTCTCCAGTTCTTGATTGAAGGTTGTTCAAGTCCCTCATAAACTCACTCACAGAAAAGTGAGTAGTATCATAGTCATACTGGTCTCCTAGGGCACTTCTAAACATAAGGGAAAGAAAACGAATGAATGGAACATGGGGTTTTCTCCCTTTAGCTTTCAATCGATCCACCAAATCATTGAATAAGATCTGAGCAAAATCTACTCTTATTCCGAACCACAAACAATAGGCAATCTGGAGCTGGGTTTGATTTATCTGATCAAGACCCCCAGAACTACCTCCCAGACATTCAACCAGATGTGTGAAGAAAAATCTCCACGAGTCTGTCAATCTGCTCATATAAATAGTCCCCTTTCTTAATAACTGGCCATGGTCATCAAGTATTTCGGTGTGCCCCATCAACCTGCACACTTCCCTGTAATTTATGCCAGAGGGAAGTTCGACGGGCAACTCATTCTGGTCAAGATAATTCAACTGTAAAACTGACCTGAGTAGACTCACTGTGAAACTTAAAGGTCTGGTACCTCCCCTAAGAGTATAAGAAATTGATGAGGTTTCTTCATTGTAAAATGCGGAGTACCAGAATTCACATAAATAATCATGGTACATTCTCCCTGGATTTAGGGTTAATGCACCATACAGAGGGCATGAGAGAAAGAAAGTATTCAATCTCCCAATGATAGATTGAGCAGGATGAGAACTGGAAAGTTTGGCCATCCAATTATTCATATTGATTCGAATAGCTTTGGCCTCAAGAGAAATGTGTCTGGGCTTAGTAACATTATCAACTGGAGCATATTCGGCAGATAAAAGATTTCGAGGTGCCATTTATGATTGATAGATGAAGATGAAATTGAATAAATTTAGGGTTTCTTGCGCCGCACTTCTTCCTTTGTCTTCCTCTGCGCGTTTTCTGCTTGGCCCGCATGCCGGCCTGGCCTTGCCTGCCGGCCCTTTCCGCTTTGTGCTTCCCTGTTCGCTCCCTGTCCCGTGCCCGTGCCCCTGGGTCCTCTCGGCGCGCTCCTGTGGTGCCAAACATCCCCCCCCCCATATCTTAATTTGAAATTATCAAATATCATTTTGATCGGGTTTTGAGATCCGCATTAAGTACATCACATCACACATTAATGTGTGATGGTTCACCGCCCATAAAAACTAACAACTTGTTCTTTTTGTCTTCCCAAGGTAAAAATACCATCATTTCGTTTGAAAAATTACATGCCACGTAGGATTTATAAGATAAATATCTTTGAAAAAGTTTGCTTACGTGGCACTCACAATGACCAAGTATTTAAAAGATATTGTGACTCAATTCAGTCCATCTGAAGGTTGACTAGACACTCCAGTATCACTGGTGGATTAGTCCAGTGAAGCATGTACTGATGGTACACTGGAGGGACACTCCAGTAAAGTACCAGTGAAAACCATTTTGAAAGACTGGTAACTTCAAACATGCACGTCAACTAATACAGACAAATGAGAGGGACACATTTACAAGAAGACAAAAGTCTCCTCAAACATGCACTTCAACCTGTCCAATTACCAGTGAGAGGGACATATTTACAAAGCACCAGTTAAATTTCTGGAGAAATGGTCCAGTAAGAAAATTTTGTCCAGTGAGAAAATAAATTAATAAATTCCCTTTGAACTTTAAACATTTTTAAGAAAAATAAATCTTTCAAAGTCTTCCCCCTGGAATGTTGATCCAGAAACAAATTTATGAATCTTTAAATCAAAGATCCTTAGTAGTACACAATGGCGTTCAATACTAAGGTTCCAGATTTAAGGGTTTAACATTCCCAACTCACCAACAAGATATTCAAAAGTTTTGACATCCATTGGTTTCGTAAAAATGTCAGCGAGTTGTTTGTCAGTGGGGATAAAATGGAGTTCAATGTTTCCTTTCACAATATTATCACGAATGAAGTGATACCTGAGATCAATGTGCTTGGTTTTGGAGTGCATGACTGGATTGTTTGAGATAGCAATGGCACTGGTATTATCACAAAAGATTGGAGTTTTTGAATACTTAATACCATAATCAAGCAACTGGTTCTTCATCCAGAGTATCTGAGCACAACAACTGGCTGCAGACACGTATTCAGCTTCAGCAGTGGACAATGAAACTGAAGTTTGCTTTTTACTGGTCCAACTAACCAGTTTGCCACCAAGGAAATGACATCCACCAGTAGTGGATTTCCTGTCTATCTTACAACCTGCATGATCTGAATCTGAATAACCATTAGATCCATGCCTGAGCCTTTGGGAAACCAAAGACCCAAACTGGGGACACCCTTAAGGTACTTCAGTATGCGCTTTACAGCAAGCATATGAGATTCCTTTGGATTAGACTGATATCTGGCACATAAACATGTTGAAAACATAATATCTGGTCTACTGGCAGTTAAATACATCAGTGAACCAACCATGCCTCTATAGACAGTGGTGTTCACTGGTTTACCATCTGGATCGGAGTCCAGTGTCAGTGGCGCAGAAATTGGAGTTGGTTTAGATGGTGAAGAGTTCATATCATATTTCTTTAAAAGATCTCTAACATATTTTTCCTGATTAATAAAGATGCCATCTTTGTTTTGTTTAATCTGGAGTCCAAGAAAATATGTTAGTTCACCCATCAAACTCATTTCATATTCAGTGGACATTATTTTCAAAAATTTCTTGCACATGTTTTCATCAGTAGACCCAAAAATAATATCATCAACATAAATTTGTACCATCAACAGATTACCTCGTTCATGAAGAATAAATAAGGTATTGTCAATTGCACCTCGTTTAAAACCATTTTTCAATAAATGTTTAGTCAAAGTGTCATACCAGGCACGTGGGGCTTGTCTGAGGCCATACAGCGCTTTGTCCAGACGATATACCCAATGTGGATGCTTTTCATCAACGAAACCTGGTGGTTGTCTGACATAAACTTCTTCTTCAAGCTTTCCATTCAAGAAGGCACTCTTTACATCCATCTGGTAGACCTTGAACTGATGATGAGCAGCGAATGCTAAGAATATTCTGATCGCTTCAAGTCTAGCCACTGGAGCAAATGATTCATCAAAATCGACATCTGACTGGCAGTAGCCTTGTGCTACCAGTCTGGCCTTGTTTCTGATTACGTGGCCATCTTCATCGACCTTGTTCCTGAAGACCCATCTTGTTCCAATTGGTTCTTTCTTTCCAACTGGGAAAGGAACCAGATACCAGACCTTGTTCCTTTCAAACTGGTGAAGCTCTTCTTTCATAGCAGTCACCCAGCTTGGATCTTCCATAGCCTCGTCAATCTTATTTGGTTCATTCAGTGATAAGAAACTGACATATAAGCATTGATCACTGGAGGCTCTTCTGGTCTGAACTCCTCGACTGGAGTCACCTATGATCTGATCAATAGGATGAGCTTTTGTCCATCTGGAGTACTGACCAGGATTGTTACTGACAACAATATCAGTGCAAGAATTCAGTTGAGTCTCCTCTGGAGTTGCTTCTGGAGGAGGATCTTGCCAGATTACTTCAGTATCTTCATCTGAGTCATTTAAATCACGATTTGCATCATGAAATTCTTCATTTGAAGGTATTTCCTGGAGTATTGGTTCAGTTTGAAATTCTTCATAAGAAGACATTTCTGGTCTATTCTCAACTGACACTGATACTGGGGGAGTAGTACGTACATCTGAACCAATATTAATTTCAGAGGGTAGTTTGAAAATAATAGAAGGATAGAATGGAGTACTACTGGATTGTTTCTTCTTCTGAATAGGTTCCAGATCAGGATGACTGGAAACTTTATCTTCTGAATCTTCTTTATTGTAGTTGATAAGATCAGATTCACAGAAGACAATTGGAGTTACTGGGGAGTGTCAAGGGCTGGTTTGTTGATAGCAGCATTTGATTCATCGAAGGTAACATGTATGGATTCTTGTACTTTCTCCAGTCTCTTGTTATAAACTCTGAAGGCTTTGCGAATGGCTGAATATCCTAAGAAATATCCTTCATCAGCTTTGGCATCAAATTTGCCTAACTGACTGGAGTCGTTCAGGATGTAAACTGGACATCCAAAAATGTGAAAATAACCAATATTTGGTTTTCTATTTCTCAATATTTCATAGGAAGTCTTCTTGTGTCGCTTCACGAACACTGAGCGATTCTGGGTGTGGCAAGCAGTTGCAATTGCTTCAGCCCAAAAACTGGTAGGAAGACCAGATTCAGCTAGCATACTCCTGGCAGCTTCTATCAGCGTTCGATTTTTCCTTTCTACCACTCCATTCTGCTCTGGAGTGCGTGCTGATGAGAAGTTCTGGGAGACACCAGTGTCAGTACAGAATTTCTCCAGAGTTGCATTCTGGAATTCTGTTCCATTGTCGCTTCTTAACTGACACACTTTTCGCTTATGCTTCAGTTCAATCTGCTTGATAAGAGAGATGATTTCAACAGCAGCTTCATTTTTAGACCTGAGAAAGACCACCCAACAATATCTGGAGAATTCATCTACGATCACCAGGGTGTATCTTTTACCAGCACGAGTCTGAACATTCACTGGACCAAAGAGGTCCATATGAAGCATGTGAAGTGGTTCAGTAATGCTGAAATTCTGTCTGGTCTTGAAACTGGCATGTTTCTGCTTTCCCATCTCACATCCTGGACATGGCCTTTCCTTTTTGAAAGAAACTGAAGGTATCCCATCTGCAAGTTGTTTTCTGGACAACTTATTAATGTTTTTGAAATTTAAATGGGATAACCTTTTATGCCATAACCAGTTTGTGTCTTCATCAGCTTGAGTGTAGAAACAATGCTCTGAAGAAGAGCTTTCCATATCCATCACATACACGTTCCTTTTCTGGGAGCAATCAACACTACCTTCCAGTCCTTGTTGAATACGATGCCCTGAGCAATATTGAATAAGACTTGATAGCCATCATCACACATTTGGCTTACACTGATCAAGTTATATTTCAAACCATTCACAAATGCAACACGTGTGAACTTGACTTGTCCATTGTTCAGAACACCATATCCCTCAGTCTTTCCACAACCATCATTTCCAAAAGTAATGGAGGGTCCATCAGAAATGATGAATTCCTCCAGCAGGGTCTTACATCCGGTCATCGTCCTGCCAGCTGCACTGTCAAGATACCAGGTATGCTTCTTTCGATCGCCCTGCACATCCACCAGATATATCAGTTAGATTTGGGAACCCATCGACTGATGGGTTCACTGGATCCTCCCTTATGGATCCCTGGAGGTATCTGGTTGAGTTCACTTTCTTCAACAGTAGTTTTTGTTGAAAACACTACTGGAGTTGATAGTTTAGAAACCTTTTTCTTTTTCTCAACTGGAGAAATAAATTTGTCTTTCTTAGCAAAAGGTTTTGTGTTTTGTCTAGGGCCAGATGAAGTACCCTCAATAAAGTTTAATCTTGCATTAAAACTTTGTGATTGACGAGTCAGAATTTGAATCTGGCTCTCTAACCTGGACAAAACATTCTCTTCAGATGATACCTTAGCCTTTCCAGTTGTAGACTTAGGTAGGGGATTGTTCTGAGGCAAAGGTCTATTCTGCTTAACCTTTTTAACTGGAGCAGTCATCTGGACAGCTCCAGTCTTAACCTCTGGGTAAAGAACTGGGACAGTATTGGCCTTGGGAGTTACAGGCTCATCATAAACAGTGGTGGGCCTGAATCCCTCTGGTAATCGATCGATTACTGGTATTAATGATGCTACATGAGTATTTCCATCTAAATATGCACGTTTTTGAGTAGGAAATTGATTTACTCCAGCATCATATGGCTTTTTGGTTTCAAGCCATGATTTAATCACCAGTTTTTCTTTTTCTAAAATGATCTCAAGATCTTGTTTTTCTTGGATCAATTGTTCAGTTACCAGAACCTGGGCTTGAAATGCCAGTTCAATATCTTGAAGTTCTTTTAATTTTGATTTTAAAGCAGCCATTTCAGAGGAATCTGTTTCTAGACCATTTAGACTGTCATATCTAACAGTTTCCACAAAAATTAAATCAGAATTTAGAGCTTCAGCGATGTCCAATTTAAGTTC
Organism: Erigeron breviscapus; assembly: GCA_034093135.1. Taxonomy (NCBI): domain Eukaryota; kingdom Viridiplantae; phylum Streptophyta; class Magnoliopsida; order Asterales; family Asteraceae; genus Erigeron; species Erigeron breviscapus. The sequence goes on from CM067169.1 coordinate 142,353,718, forward strand.
AGGATTAGTTTCAAGATCATACTCACTAACCTTTTTAATAACAATGTCGACCCAACGACCAGATGTGACATCATCCTTCACCAGATGCTCTTGATCTGCCAGAGCCATAAAACAACAATCTCTTTCCTCTTCTTCATCGACTGATGAATCATCAGAGGGAACCCATGCTTCTTCAGTTGTTGCTATCATGCATTTGTTATTGTCTTCCATCTGTTTAGACAAGAGAGCAATCTGAGCCTTAAGCTTTTTGTATTTCAATTTATAGCTATCATCAGGCTTGTTATAAGAAGCAGTTGGACCAGACTGAGAGACAAACTGACTGGACCTGCACTCTTTCATGAAATGACCTTTCTTGCCACACTTAAAGCATGTTAGATTGGTCTTGTCAGTGGAAGAACTGGGTGCATGTTGTCCAGTGGGCCTATTTGCTCTGGCCTTAAAACGGTTAAACGTTTTGGCCATCATTGCAACCAGGTCATCACTGTCAGTTTCATCACAGTCTGGAGAGATATCATTATAGACTCCAGAATCCATTAGTTCAGACATCATCTTCTTCATAGAAAATACATTCTCAGAAGATATTAATGCCGCACAAGGTGGTGCAGTATTAGTGACCACTGTGGAACTACTGGAAGTATGATTAAAAGAATCTTTTTCTGCCTCAATCCTCTGGGCTTGATTTTCTTCAGTGAATCTGAAGGCTCCATACAATGTTGACAAAGTATGGGAATGCAAGGTTTTACCTTGCCTCAAGACCAGAATCATGTGAGACCATTTTGTTGGAAGAATATCACAAAATTTCTCAAAAGTATATCCTTGTCTTTTTCTACCCCTAGTCCTCTTAACTGGTTTATGATGCTCATAAATCTGGTGTAAGTACCAGTAAGGGACTCATTGGGGAGAGCAAAAAATGACTCATACTTTTTGTTTAAGGAGACTTTTCTGTAACAACAGTATCATCACCTCCCTCATGCTGGTTCACACAGTTCATCCCACATGCTTTTGGCACTGGGATAGAGAACTAGTGTGGGAATAAAAGTTTCTGGAACAGCCCCGAGGATCATATTTTTAAGAAGTGTATCAAGATTTACTAATCTTTTCTCCTCTTTGGACCAGTGTTCCTCTCTCTTTTCCCTCCCACTTCTTGATCCTGTAGGGTCAAGAAGTGCATTGATAGGAAGTCTTGGCACATAGGGTCCTTCGTTTAAGATTTTCATCATATTCCTTTCAATACTAGTAACATGCAATATTATCCTAGCTTTCCACGTACCAAAGTCATCACTGCTCCCATTGAATTTAGGAACAGGATTATTCGAGTAATGCACATGCACATGTGGAGAAGAAGGAGGAGGAGGAGGTGGTGTATTGTTATTTCCAGTGGGTGGTTCATTAAAATTGGTTTCATGAGTTTCTTGTGGATTTTCTGGGATTGCCATCGTGAAACAGATCTAGGTAAGTATATTAACCTTCTGCTCTGATACCAAATGTAAAGTCCCTCACACGATGGTTTAACCCACGAGTGTAAAATAACAAGACAAGTATGAACTAGAATTGGACTAGTATTACTTCAATATAAATATGCAATAATATAAACGAAGTAATAAATGACTTAAGCAATATTTAAACAAGTAAATAAATGGTGGAACACAAATGTAGTTTTCAAGTGTATTTTCTTTATTTATGAATAAACAAAATACAAGATCGTTGCGGAACCTAGATATTACACGTATGTAAGTATCTAAACAATCTTTGAATTACAAGTGATCTATACTTGCTAAATAAACTCCTTTGATCGATATACTTAGAGTTGTGAAGTTTAACTGTTTAGATCGAGAGTATTTAAGCAAGTTCACCAATTTGCTAAAAAGTGATTTTCTCAAAGAAATGACTTTGTATTTATAGCAACAAAATTCACCAGTGAATTTTGTGCCGTACAAATATGGTTGGCATGCATTTAATGATCCGACAAGAACATTAAATGCATTGGATAAGGTACAAGGATAAAGTCACATCAAATGCAAGTGTATCCTTTTATCCAACCACCTTTACACGTATACTTTGGTAAAGAACAAGTGGGTTGTTCTTTGGAAAGTGTGTAAAGGCTTAAAGTCAAATCCTTGATATCAGTGTTCAGACTTGTAAGGTCTAGAACACTGACAATCCTCCAGTGTGCAGATCTGGTAAGACTTCCAGTGGACTCCGCCATTTGTCAGTCTTCTTTATTCTGACTTCAGTCTTTGACTTCAGTGAACGTCTTCAGTAGAGTAGATCTGGACTGGGGTGAAGTCCAGTGAGCTAATCTGGAGAATACTCCAGATTTCCTATACAAGTATTTGCTCACTGGTCTTCCATTATTTCTGGACAAACCTTCAGAGGGACTCCAGATTCCAAGTCTGGAGTAGGTCCAGTAGAACACGTGGAAAAGATCAATTCCATATCCAGATTAAAGTCTTTACACAACAGAAATTGAACAGCTCAGAATTGGTCATGTTATCGAAGAACCATCCTTCGGAGTTGTCTTTCTGAATAGTCGAAAGAAGAAGATTTTCATTCGCATGGATGAACTTGCTTCTTATTCTGATGGAACATTAGAATTTTGCAAGAATGTTTTGTTGTGCTTGAAAGAAGATGATCAAGATAAAAAGAAAAAGGAAGTATTTGATAAAGCAATCTCCAAGATCAATCAAAGACTCGAGTACAGAGACAGCATCAGAATGATGAGAGAGGCAAAGAATGTTCAGAAGTCTAAGTATGTTGTACGTCGAAGAGGAGGTTGTTGGATCAAGTACGAGCCAAGTCATCTTCCAGGTCCACAAAATATTCCACCAAAGAACTTTGAAGCAAACATGATTGTTCCTGATGACAGACCTGAAGGAGACAACTGGTTCTGGCATCCAAACAAAGACAGACCTAATACAAGAGCTTAAAGATTGACAAAGACTGGATATTTTTGACAAATCACTACTAAGGGGGAGATTGTTAGAAATATAAATGTAGTAGTTGATTTGTAATTATGTAATTTGTACTTATTGTAATGTTATAATGGAAGGGGGCATAGTGTAAATAGCTCATATTTATATAAACCCCCTCCATTATGTTAATTGTAACTTTAACCATTTATGTTTCCAAACTTTCCCGGATATTACTGCTTTCTCCTCACACTTTCTCTCTCTAGAAACCACCATTGTTACACACAATAACACACATAATTCTAATTCTATCTTTACAGTAAGATCAGTATATCATGTTCATATGGGCAAAAATCATGAGAAACTAAAATTAGACGGTTAATGTCATATTGATCCTGTTGCAATATTTAGCTTTTACCTCAAGACTTTTGATCCGTAGATGCACAAGTGTTTGTATATTTATTGAAACAAGTATTATAAGTTGGTATTTTGAAACCATTACTATATTTTAGCTTTTATCTTGCAAGACATGTTGAAATTATTACTAAAAGTTAGTGATTTGAAACTACCCGTTCATCAGACGAGAACTGAAGACTAGTATTTAACTAGGAATTGCCTCACCAGAGGCGGTACCAGGAAAAAATCTTGGAGGGGGCAAAATTAAAAAATCCATGAAATATAAATCTAAAAGGGGGCAAAATGTAAAAAACTTATAGAAAAATTTTAAAATCCATAAAAAATTTAAAAATACATAACAAAATTTAAATTTTGAAGGGGCATTAGCCCCCCTTGGCCCCCCATCTTTAGCACGCCTCTGCCCCAGCGCCCCGCCCCTTCCCCTAACCCCTCTGACCCCCCGTCCACTACCCTTTCCCGCTTAAGCGTCCCGCCTTATTGTCCCAAGTCTCGGCCGCAGTCACGGGTACGCCGCAGCCGAAGCCCCCACAGATCACGCTCGAGTCCCCCGGACACGCGGGCGGTATGTCGGTCAGCAACTGGCTGGAGCCGAAGCAAGGCCTGTTATGTCCGCGGAAATTAATTCCACCATGTGCCCCATAGGGCCGGTTGGCCTTCCCCCGCTTGCCCTTGCCCCACCTCCTTGCCCCCCAACTTCCCCCACACGCCCGCGCCTGCCCAGCCCCAATATCCCACATGTAGTATCCCACGTCACCCCTGGGCCCTCCTACACCACCGAGCGAGCCCGTCCGCCTATGTTTCCCAACCATAGCTGTCAATGCCCCCCCCCCCCTTTAGAGTCATACTGAGGTTGGGTACACTTGACACCCCTAATTCCTTCTTAGCCTAATTCTCCCTCCTAATTAATCTAGCTCTCTCTTTTTCTAGATTTTTTTTCTTTTTTGCTTATTAAATAGATAATTATATTTAAAATCTATCATAAATCTTTTCCTATCAAAACAAATCTTTTTAAATTTTAAAGATATATACTATCCTTAAAACTCTCACAAGAAGTTATTATATATACAACCTAAATAAATTTTTATTAATCATTTTTCATCATTCCTCTCCTTTCTATCTTTAAAAAAATCATGTCATATAACTTCTCAACAAAAAAAACATACGTTTTTTTTATATCACTTAAATTTAGTTTTTGGTATTTTGTTCATGTTTGTTCATTATTTGATATTGAGTTGTTATGTTATTGTTATTTTTCAACTCTTTTTTAATTTATTTTGTTGTCAATTGTAGGTTGATCATGACTTCTTCTTCTACAAAAGGTTTTATTCTTTTAAATTTATTTTGCTCATTATTTTGCTCGCTATTTACATCTTTCTTTTTAAAATTTAGAATATGACATATATTTTGTTATTTTTTGTTAGATGAAAAGAAGACAACGTTGGTTCATGTTGAAGATTTGAACCCAACACATGTTAATCATCATCTAACACATGTTATCATTTTGATTCCCTTTAGATATATATATTTTGAGACTACCGTCCATCGGACGGGCTGAAGAAGTTAAACTATATAGATAAAATACTTCTATTGTTATAATTTTGTTATAAATTATAGTTTTAAGTTAAATTGTTAATAAAAAGCTAGTTGGTCACTGGCTGCAACAATCTGGCTGGTACTCTTAAAGGAAGCCTTTGACCTAACTCACTCCAAGGTTACATCTTCAATCTCCAACCTGCTCGGAAATACTGTTAGAACTTCAGAGGTTGACTTGAAAGAGATTGAAAGGCAGGTAAAAGAACTGGTTGAAAAACCTGGCCTAGATGTAACTGGCCTTGGAGAGCAGTTGATGACTTCAGTGGGTCAGAAAATAGAGGATACGCTGGGTGCTAGAGAAGAGCATTTGATAGAAAGGGTGATGTCTGAGATCACCAAGCTGGCCACTCCTCAAGTTGATCTGGCCCCACTCACCAGTGAGATCAATCAGTTGAGAGGCAGCATAGAAAGTTTGAACACCCAGGTATCTCTACATGCTCAGTCTATAGAGAAACTGACAACTGAAGTGGAAAATCTGAAGAAGATGGATGATGAAGTAAAGGATAAGGTTGTCTCTGGTTTGGATGAAGACTCCAAGATCCTAAATGAATTGAAAACTGGTCAAGAACAAGTAACTGCCAATGTTTTGACCCAGTCTAAAGAGACGAACCATTTATGGAGGTCCTTCAGGATGATGTGTGGAATCTTTAAGGAGTGCAAGGACATACAGTCATGGCAGCCTCTTGATCGGTTGCCATCTCACCCCTCTGAATGGGAAGCAATTAGGGCAGGTCTAGATGCTGCCAAGGGGGAAAGAAGTCAAGTCCTTGCACCAGTTGCACCTGGAAGGACTCCATCTGGAAGAGATTTGATTGTGGCTACCAGTACTGAAGCTGGTGAGTAAACTGGTGGAGATGTTAGTGTGAGGGGGAATGTTGTTTTGGATAAGGGAAAAGGTATAGCTGGTGATGCATCTGCCCAGCCGGCCACTGATGTGATGTTGGAAACTGGCAATACTGATATACTTCCTCCAGTTTCAGATAGTGATAGCAGAAGACTGGCCAGACTTGGAAATGATATCAAAGAAAGAAAGAAAATGAAACAAAGAAACCAAGTCGAAGCCAGGGCACATCTTGCTCAGATCAAGTTGCTTGATATGAGTGATGCCAATC
>CM067169.1:142360748-142450748 GCA_034093135.1 Erigeron breviscapus
AAGACAGCATCAGAATGATGAGAGAGGCAAAGAATGTTTAGAAGTCTAAGTACGTTGTACGTCGAAGAGGAGGTTGTTGGATCAAGTACGAGCCTAGTCATCTTCCAGGTCCACAAAATATTCCACCAAAGAACTTTGAAGCAAATATGATTGTTCCTGATGACAGACCTGAAGGAGACAACTGGTTCTGGCATCCAAACAAAGACAGACCTAATACAAGAGCTTAAAGATTGACAAAGACTGGATATTTTTGACAAATCACTACTAAGGGGGAGATTGTTAGAAATATAAATGTAGTAGTTGATTTGTATATTTCTATGTAAATTGTACCTTTATTGTAAATGTCTTTAATATGGAAGGGGCATAGTGTAAATAGCTCATATGTATATAAACCCCCTCCATTAAGCATTTTGTAACCTTTTACCCATTTATGCTATCCAAACTTTCCCTGATATTACTGCTTTCTCTCTTTACATTCTCTCTCTAGAAACCGCCATTGTTACACACACTAACACACACATAAGCTCAAATTCTATACTTTACAGGTATTTTGTCATATAAGTGTTCGAAATTATTATTTGACATTGAACGGTTTAATGTCATATTTGTCCATGTTGCATATTTAGCTTTTATCCTGCAGATACTTTTGAATCCATACACTATGCAAGCAAGTGGTTGTAATATTTTTGTAAACCAGTAACTGTAAGTTAGTAATTTTGAAACATTTCTATATATTAGCTTAATCTTGCAGACATGTTGAATATTTGTATATTATTTTAACAGCAACATTCCAACAAAGCTCCAAATGATTTATCGGACTATCAATACGATAGCCACCACCATATGCAGAGGCGGTACCAGGAAAAAATCTCGGAGGGGGCAAAATTAAAAAATTCAAGAAATATAAATCTAAAAGGGGGCAAAATGTTAAAAACCTATAGGAAAATTTTTAAAATCCATGAAAAAATTAAAAATACATAACAAAATTTAAATTTTGAAGGGGGCATTAGCCCCCCTTGCCCCCCTTTAGGCACGCCCCTGCTTGGGTACACTTGATACCCTAATCTCTTTAAGCCTAATTTTCCTCCTAATTAATCTAGCTCTCTCCTTTTTTATAGATTTTTTTTCTTTTTTGCTTATTAAATAAATAATTATATTTAAAATCTATCATAAATCTTTTCCTATCAAAACAAATCTTTTTAAATTTTAAAGATATATATTATCCTTAAAACTCTCACAAGAAGTTATTATATATACAACCTAAATAAATTTTTATTAATCATTTTCCATCATTCATCTTCTTTCTATCTTTAAAAAAAATCATGGTCATATAACTTCTCAACAAAAAAAACATACGTTTTTTTATATCACTTTAATTTAATTTTTGGTATTTTGTTCATGTTTGTTCATTATTTGATATTGAATTGTTATGTTATTGTTATTTTTCAACTTTTTTAATTTATTTTGTTGTCAATTGTAGGTTGATCATGACTTCTTTTTTACAAAAGGTTTTATTCTTTTAAATTTATTTTGCTCATTAATTTATTTTGCTCGCTATTTACATCTTTTTTTTAAAATTTAGAATATGACATATATTTTGTTATTTTTTGTTAGATGAAAAGAAGACAACGTTGGTTCATGTTAAAGATTTGAACCCAACACATGTTAATCATCATCTAACACATGTTATCATTTTGATTCCCTTTGATATATATATTATATATATATTTTGAGACTACCCGTCCATCGGACGGGACTGAAAACTAGTTTGAATAAATAAAAAAAAAAATAGATTTAAACAATATAGATAAATTTGTTATAAAATAGTTTTAAGTTAAATTTTTTAATACTGTGAGTCCCTGAAATACGAGATGGTTAACCAGGAAAGTGTAAAATACAACAAGTCTAATAATCACTAGATTGGACTAGTATTACTTAAATATAAATGCAAGTATATAAATAAAGTAATACAAGACTTAAAGCAATAAACAAGTAAAGTGGAACATTATGTATTTTTCAATGGTGTATTTTATTATGATGTTAAATAAAATACAAGGTTGTGCGGAATCAAGATAATACAAATAAGTATGTATCCTAACAACCTATGATTTACAAATGATCTATATTTTTTCTTTTTTTTTTTTTTTTTTTTTTTTTTTTTTTTTTTTTTTTTTTTTTTTTTTTTTTTTTTTTTTTTTTTTTTTTTTTTTTTTTTTTTTTTTTTTTTTTTTTTTTTTTTTTTTTTTTTTTTTTTTTTTTTTTTTTTTTTTTTTTTTTTTTTTTTTTTTATATTTGTCAAATAACTCTTTTGGATCGAGATACTTAAAGTTGTGAAGTATCCCAATTTAAGATCGAGAGTATTTAGACAAATTCACTTCAATGCAAAATGTATGCTTAAAAGTATTTTTCTCAAGGAAATGACTTTGTATTTATAGGCAGCCGTACAAATATGGTTGCATGCATTTAATGATCCGACAAGAACATTAAATGCATTGGATAAGGAATAAGGATAAAGTCACGTCAAATGACTTTGTATCCTTTTATCCAACCACCTTTACACACGTATACTTTGGTAAAGAACAAGTGGAATGTTCTTTGGAAAGTGTAAAGGCAAAAGTCAATTACTCGATATCAGTGTTCAGACTTGTAAGGTCTAGAACACTGACAATCCTCCAGTGTACAGATCTGGTAAGACTTACAGTGGACTCCGCCATTTGTCAGTCTTCTTTATTCTGACTTCAGTCTTTGACTTCAGTGAGAACGTCTTCAGTAGAGTTGATCTGGACTGGGGTGAAGTCCAGTGAGCTAATCTGGAGAATACTCCAGATTTCCTATACAAGTATTTGCTCACTGGTTTTCCATTATTTCTGGACAAATCTTCAGAGGGACTCCAGATTCCAAGTCTGGAGTAGGTCCAGTAGAACACGTTTCTGGACAGATCTTCAGTAAGGCTCCAGTAGTCGAGTCTGGAGCGAGTCCAGTAAATCTGGACCTAACAAGTGCTATTGAAAAGGCCTTTGCTACTGAAAATTGTGCAACAAGAAAAAATAGACTGGTACTGAAGTGAAGCACGAAAAAAAATAATTATCAAAGATAGTAATACAATGATTTTCTGCAATTAAAAATTTAGTTAATATATTAGTCATTGAGCATTAGCTCAGTGGTTGGAAGGACATCTCCTCATTTAAGAGGTCTTGTGTTCAAGCCTTGTGGACATTAGAAGTCCTTATGAGGCTTGACTTGGGTATACCAGGTTCAAGTCTGAGGGGACAGAGTTTACCCTATTTTAATCGTCGTGCCTTCAGGCGGATTAGTAGGGGTTTCCCCCATTGGGTATTTGAAATAGGCATTTCTACTTCGAGAGCTCTCTAGCGCGGACCCGGTTAAGAAAACGTATGCTAGACCTCCCGCTGTCGAATCACGACACGAAGTTTCAGCGAAATTCACCTTTCAAAAAAAAAAGATCAAAGGAATCATTTTTTTTAAAAGAACCCTTTAATTAAGAAGTGATTTCTTTTAAGTTTATTAATGATATGTTAGAAAGGTTTAGCCAACCAGTAGAATTTTTAGTTTATTAGTTGATGAAACTTTTTTAATTAAATTTATGTATATTTTTTGATAATAAACTTTTTATTTTTTTTCTTAATTTATGAACGATTCGAAATGATTTACAAGCTTTCATGACCAAAAATCAATATCTTTGGGATGTGGCCATATGCTTACATCACATTTGCTTATCAAGGGCTTTAATAATTTCATGATTTTAACACGTAAAAAAATTAATTTAAGTTATAGTCATATGTAATATTAAATTGAATAAACCCTGCTCTATTTGTATGTTATGAATGGAATCAGAATTAAAAATAAAATAAAAAGTTGAAATCAATAAACATTTACGATCACATATACAATTAACATATCAAATTATCAAGTTATAATTTGAAAGTTCTCAATATTTTTCCAACTCACACGGTCTTCGTATGAACCTCTCCCATAATGTGTATATAAATATATGAAAGGGGGAAGTGAATATGAGGCTGTTATACACTCAACTTTGGTGAAAAACCTCACATACTAATTTTTAATACATAAAAAACATGAGTCCAATCTTATTTAAAATATTAAAAATATAATGTGAAAGATTTTTTACACAAGTTGAATCTAATAACCCCATATGTATGTGTGTGTCTGTAAGATATATATTAGCAAAAATCCATCAACAAACTTCAAAGTTAAAACGATAAGCAAATATTCCAAAATGGGTTTAAAGGATACCCATCAAAGGCATCAATTATAATGGCTAATTGTCCATTTCTTTTTGGGCTGCTTCCGAGTTCCAACATGACAAAGTGCAATAAATTGGTCTTCAGTCTTATCCACTAATTCAACTTTAGGGCGTTGGGGTGTTCAATGTTTTTTTCTTCTTTTATATAACTTTTTTTTTTTTTGAAAGGTGAATTTCGCTGGAAACTTCGTGTCGCGATTCGACAACGGAAGGTCTAGCATACGTTGTCTTAACCGGGTCCGCGCTAGAGAGCTCCCTCGAAGTAGAAATGCCTATTTCAAATACCCGATGGGGGAAAAACCCCTACTAATCCGCCCGAAGGCACGACGATTAATAGGGGTAAACCCTGCCCCCTCAGACTTGAACCTGGGTATACCCAAGCCAAGTCCTCATAAAGGGACTTAATTCCTATGTCCTCCCCAAGGCTTGAACACAAGACCTCATGCAAGGGAGATGGTCTTTCAACCATTGAGCTAAAGCTCAAGGACATAGTCTTTTTTATATTTTGTTTTACTTAATTCAAATAAGCATGAGTCATCTCATTATAATACACACATGTTATTCATCTAATATATTTATTAAGACTCACTAATTCAAACTCATTTAGATGAGAATATGTATGCTAGAAAGATTTGTAGGTTTATATTGTAGGAGGAAATAACATTTTTTTTTAATAGTTGTGTTTCTTTTAGCTTTTATACTAATGTATATGAACAAAATATATTTTTATCATTTCATTTTTTAAGTTTAAAGTAGCATGGTTGGATCAGTGGTAAACACTCTGGCCTCTGGAGACAGAGGTCATGGGTTCGATCCTCATCCCATGCAAAGGTTGGAGGGCATTTTCTACCATTTAGGTAGAAAATGGAAGCAGCCTCTCTACTTAGGTAGAGGTAAGGTCTGTCTACATCTTAACCTCCCCCATACACCGTCGAGGTATTGGGCTCAAAACCCGCGAAGGCGGCACTGAGCAGTTTCTTTCTTTCTTTTACTTTTCAACATAGAACTACAAATAGGTTATAATTATTCGCAAAACTACTGACAGAAATACATTATTAGTACACAAAAGTAATCTTGATGATCAATTTATAAATATTGGGTGTTCTTTCTTTATTTTATTTTTTCCAATCAACGGAAGGTATACAACTTTATAAATGCTTTAAACGAGTTCGCGTTAAATATGTGACCTTTAAAAGTGTTTTATTTATCAATTATTATGTGGATAATATATAACAAACATAATAAACATTAATATCAGTTATCTCAGTTAAAATGACTTTCTAGCAACTTGTTAATAACGTGAAATTTCTAATACACATTTATTTAAAAGTCGTTAAACTTGAAATTTTGTGTCTTTCGTATACTCACTTACTCAGTATTATATTATTATTATCTACTAGTTTAAACAATTTCCTTTTTTCACAATTAAAATAACTTTACATCTTTATTGTCTAAAATTTTAAAAATAGTTGGTTTAACGAGGATATGAAACAACATAGAAGGTCAAGTAATTTTTGTTCATAAAATATGTTACTCCGTACATGACTAGATCATGGTCAGCGTGTAAAAGCTGGTGCGTACTCTATGCGTGTCCCCCTCCTATAAATATGAAACAAAATAACATATACAGCGTGAAACTCACATTCACACACTTACAAATTGAAATAAGTGACACTGGCATGTTACAACTACTACTTGCTACTTGTTTAATTCTTTTGTTAAATCGTGCACTCATTACCTATGTTAGTTTTACCTTAACTTGGAAGTCTATTTTCTCTATATTTGGTTTCGTCTTTTTTTTTTCTTTTTTCTAACATATATATGAATTTATAATTGTGTGAATTTGTTGCGGGAGGCGGGGAGGAGGTGTTGAATGCAGAATGGAAAACGATGACGATGTTTGCTTATCGGAGACAGCAGCCGGAGGAAGAGGAGTAAAAGTATTCAGTTGTAGTAGTAGTCGTAATGATCAATCGTCTGTCGATCAGCTTGTTGTCATGGTTAACGGTATACTTGGGAGGTCAGTCCCTCAATTACATAGTAATATTCTGTTCCATGTTGTTCTGTTTTATGTTTTCTTAAACTTTAGTGCCTTGTTCTAAAATTGTCAATTCATAGTGAGATCGGTAGAATTATAGAATGCTGGAAATGGTTTTTTGTTCTGAAGTACTTCGCTCATCCCCAACCGCCAACCTAATGAGTTATAACTGAGATAGGCATAGATAGTTGATCATGAGTAATTGCTGTTAAAATATGCAACTTAATTGTTAATTAACTTAAAATGTTGATTGTTGTAGGACTATTGGTGTAACCTATATGGAAGCTAGGGACTAGAAGTGTACAAAACTGAAGATAAAGCTGGAGGGTCTGGATGTACACAAGTGAAAAGATGAAGGATGTAGACTACACATTCTCTGCCTATATATACGCAGCTTTCCCCATTCTAGGGTTCTTAACATTCTCCAGCTGCTGCTATATTCTGACCGTTATCACTGTTGTGTCTTCTTCCTCATTTCCAATGTAACCGTTAGTAGCCTTGAGGGTTTGTTCTAAAATATGAAAACTATTTTATGTATTAAGACCTTTTATTAATAATTATTCATATGACTGGTTCGTTAGTTTGTGAGTTCTTCCTTCAATTTAATTTTATTATGTTTAGGTTTATATAAATCTAGTTATTTTATCATGGTATCAGAGCCATCGTTGGCTATTATCTCGATTCAGATTTGTATCTGGTTCGATTGATTCATATTTTCATTATTAATTTGGTTTTTTTTCTTTTTTAGGGTTTATCTCGATTTGGGGGTTTTCTTCCTTCTTAGGGTTTATCCTCAATCGATTGATTACTTATTCCGCAATCTTATTATTATTATTATTGTTAACTGAATATTACTCTCTTAAGAGTTTTGTATTCAGTTGATTATTTTTCCATATTCTTGCCATTTGAGTGGTCTTTTTGGTTTCAACTAGCTGATTTGATCTTTCTAGACCATTTTTCACTACTTGAAACCTATATTTTGTTGCCTTAAAATAAAGAAATACTTACATTTCTTTGTTTTGTCCCTATCTAGTATATTGGAGTTACTGTTGGATATCACTGTAAGTCTTCTATCCTACCCTTTCAGTAGCAAATTGCTTCTTACTTAGAGTACTCTGAGTGGGAAGAGTTTGGCCTATAGACTGGGATCCTTTATTTGCTACTATCTGTTATTGGTTTATTGTTCTCTAACCTTTCTTAGAGAGGGTTCTTGATAATACTTGTCTTAAACACTTCAGTGTTCCTGAATCTGGTCCCTTATCTTGCTTCCCTAGTAGGTTTATTTCTCTGCTTGTGTGGTTTATTTGTTTCTTGCTTACTTGTTGTTATGGCTGATAATGATGATGTTGTTGACCCTCTTGGTGTTAATGATCCAAATAAACCTGTTAATGTGTTTGGGACTATGATTAGTAAACTGGATTTTGGTGATGAGTTGTACTTACATGCTAGTGACACTGTTGGAACACCTTTAATCAGTTTTAAACTAAAAGGGACTGAAAATTACAGAGTTTGGGCATGTGCCATGGAATTAGCTCTTGAAACCAAGAATAAAATGGGTTTTGTTACTGGTACTTGTTTAAAACCAACTGATAATGATGTTCTTGCTAGACAGTGGCATAGGTGCAACTCTGTGGTTCTTTCTTGGATTCTTAGTTCTGTTACTGAAGAATTATACTTGGGACAAATTTTTTCAAAAAATGATAAAATTGTTTGGGATGAACTGAGGGAAACCTATGACAAGGTGGATGGATCTATAATTTTCAATCTACATCATAAAATTCACTCTTTGACTCAAAATGGGACCTCTCTTTTTGAATACTATCACAAACTTAACTCTTACTGGAAGCAATTTGATGCCCTTGTGAAACTCCCTACCTGCACTTGTAATGCAGCTAGAGAAATCCAAGAGCATCATCAACTTTTAAAGTTAATGAAATTTCTCATGGGCCTTGATGATATTTACATTTCTGTTAGAAGTAACATACTTTTAAAGGATCCTCTACCCACTGTCAAAACTGCCTTTGCCATTGTTTCTAGAGAGGAATCTCATAGAATTGGCAACTCTGTTGAGACCTCTTCAAAACCTCATAACAGTGCTTTTGTTGCTAAAACCTTTGATAATGGAAAGAAAACCTTTGGTAACAGAAACTATGCTAATAAAAATCATTTTGATAATAGTGGTAACAAGTTTTTTGAATCTAATAGAAACTTTGAAAGAAGAAGTCCTAATACCTCTATTCAGTGCAGTGGTTGTCATAGATATGGTCACACCTTGGAAAGGTGTTTTGAAGTTGTTGGTTATCCTTCTGGATATGGTAGAAACTCTAATGCTAGGAAGACTACTTCTCAGTCATTTTATAGAAGCAATAACAATGTTGTTATGAATGATGTTCCTTCTTCTAGTTCTCCTTCTGGTTCTAAATCTACCAATGATTCTAACACCACTATGAATCTCACTTCTGAACAATATGCAAAACTGATGAATTTGTTAAATGACAAGTCTCCTTCCAAGGGTCTGCAGGCCAATATGGCAGGTACTTTCTTCAATGCAAACTGTTTTTTTAATACTCACTTTGAACAGTGTTTCTGCCTTAACACCAAAGTGAAAACAAAAGAGTTTGAAAATGGGTGGATCACTGATTCTGGTGCCAATACTCACATGACTTGTAATGAAATTTTATGTTTAATGTTCATGACATATCTGGTCTTGGTCTTACTGGTTGGACACCCAAATGGCACTCAAGGCAGAATCCTAAAGATTGGTGATCTTAGATTGGATGATAACATTGTCTTATTTGGTGTTCTCTTTGTTCCTGAATATTGTGTCAATTTACTATCTGTTTATAGTTTGACCAGAGATAGTAAGGCCTTTGTTGCTTTTGATCAAAATGGTTGTGTGATACAGGATTTACAAACAAAGAAAGTGATTGGGAATGGTAGACAAAGTGGGGGACTATATATTTTCCAAAATAAGTTTAAAGGTAACCATGCTTTCAGTAATCACACTAAATTTGAGTGTCACTTGTCTACACAAGTGTGGCATAACAGACTAGGACACCTTGCTGACCCTGTCATGACTGTTCTTAAAAGGAAATTGAATCTTGATGAACACATTGTCACTTCACCATGTGAAGTTTGTCATAAAGCCAAACAGACCAGGAATGTTTTTCCTTTAAGTGAACATAAGTCTCATTCCTTAGGAGAACTTGTTCACATAGATTTGTGGGGGCCTTACAAGATCCAGAGTAGAGAAGGATATAAATCTTTCCTCACCATTGTTGATGATTGCACTAGGGCTATTTGGGTATATCTTTTGAAAAGTAAAGATGAAACTTATGATAATTTTGTTAACTTTTTCTACTTCCTTAAAAATTAGTTTAAGAAAAGTATCAAAGTTGTCAGGAGTGACAATGGGAGTGAATTCATTAATCAAAGAATGAACTCCTTCATGAATCAACATGGCATAACCCATCAAACCTCTTGTACTTATACTCCCCAACAAAATGGCATTGTTGAGAGGAAACATAGGCACTTGCTTAATGTTGCAAGAGCCCTTATGTTTCAGGGGGGATTACCTCTTTATTTGTGGTCTGATTGTGTTTTAACTGCCACCTACTTGATTAACAGGTTACCATCCTTTGTGCTTTCTGGAAAATCCCCATTTGAGTTAATTTATAAACATGAACCTAATCTCTCTTATCTTAGGGCATTTGGTTGTCTCTGTTTTGCTACTATTTTAAATAATCATGACAAATTCTCTAGTAGATCAGAAAAGTGTATCCTTATTGGATATTCAAATGAAAAGAAAGGTTACAAACTATATAGTTTGGACAATAAAACTGTTTTGTTCTCTAGAGATGTCAAGTTTTATGAAAATGTCTTTCCATTAAAGATGGTTGGTGAATCTCACAAACCACTTAATGATAATAAAGTTACTTCTTTAAGCCCTTCTGATTCTGTTTTTCTCAATAATCAAGATGCAACCAATGCCCATAATCCCAATGATGAAAAGAGAGTGCATATCTCTGAAAGTGATGGCAGTGAAGATGACCCCTTTGGTAGTACTCAATCTGCTGCCAGAGATCAATGTGATCCTTCTGGTAGCATGGATGTCTCTGCCAGGGAACAATCATCATCTGCAACTGTAACACCCTTCGTTTAAAAATACGGGTTTCCAAAAATTTTCGCCTAACGACGTCAAAATAAAGCGGAAGAAACATTAAAAGTCCAAACCAATTAAAATCTGTTTGGTTTACTTATTCAATGGTGTTACTAATCGCATCATCAAAACAAGTTTAATAGAAACCCGTCGCTGCCCAACACAAAACAACCGACTACATAATAATCCAACTCCATTAAAGACAAACATAAACAAATGTCTATAAAAGTTCAGCATCTATGGGTAGCTAAGGACTTCATCAAGCATTCTACCCATTCCTCACTCATCTTCATCAACAACCTCAGCTACGCTAAACCTGAGGGAGCAACACATTTCAAAAGACAAGTGTTAGCTAACGAATTAGCTAAGTAAGATAACACTCAAGTTATAAAACATTTGTCCATTTCAAACATTATGGATTTACATACTTCATTAAGGCACAACACACATCAAACACACAATACTACATAATAGGATGAACCACCCTAAATGTGCCTATCCTGCTTTACTTCATTACACACATATAACCACATAACTACTTTCTACATTAACTGCTTTACTACGTTTTAACTGCTTTACTACATTTTAACTGCGTCAATGTGTAACATAAGTTACACCCGACTAGATGACAACCATTTAGTTGAACATCAAACGTCGTTAAGGAATGGCAAGCCAATCCCCGAGTAATCCGTATGTACAAGACAAATGAGGGCGGGTCAGACCCTCGTATTACTCAACTGCATCTCAATGACCATGTTGCAAGGAGCCACCCAAGCAACCTACGTCAACGCACTTAGCCGGGCTAGGGCAAGTACGGGTTAAGCTTAAAACTTTCCTGCATCAAAGTTTTACGAGCTCGAAACTGCATCATTTAGTTTAGGTGACTACATTACCTAAACATTTACTACGTTAACTGCTTTTACGTTTTGGGCCCTTAAACGTGCACGTGTCATGGCAACTTAACAAGTCTAGTGAACTAGATGAGCAAGCCATACAAACATGCACAACATCAATCAATAACAACATATACTGCATCTCATAACATCACAAGTTACTGCATATCATAACATGCACTACAATATATATCATGAGGGACTGCATTTCAGGTCTCAAAGGTCAACTACATAACCCATATTACCTCCCGTGTAACCCCATATACCCATAAACAACATAAGTTACCAATTGGGAAGTTATAATTATGAAACCATCGTTTGTTGAACCCTCAGCGTGTCAAAAGTAGTGTATCTTACCTCAAAGAAGCGCACGACAATAGGCAACTACGTTACCGTGCAAAGCAAATAGTCTCGTCTACCTATATTTAGTAAACGACCATTAGACACGCTAATACTCACGTCATTAAAGTCATATCTCAGACCTCAACACCTACAAACAAGACCCACGACAACGACTACGCATTGGAGGTTCAAAAGTTAAACTCATTTCAAAACTGACACTGTTGCGCCGCAACATACCACGTTGCGCCGCAACTTATCTTTCTGTATTACAGTTGCGCCGCAATTCAAGCCTTCAGTTGCGCCGCAACTTATTTGTCTGGAAACTGGTTGCGCCGCAACTAGCCCCGATTCTGCACAACTTCGATCGATTACACCCCAAACCAGATCCAAACGACTCCAAATCAATTACATGACTTTCATACATCAAAATCCTTCATTTTCAAACCATTATAACGCAAATAACTCCTTTATTAAACCACTCATGATTTGCATTATTAAAACAAATGTTATTTCGACATCAATTGACCCTCCAATGGTCTAGATCTGATTTCTAATGACTCATATGATCAAAAAGACATAAAATCAAAATCAATATACCTCTATTACCTAAAGATCACAATGGGGATGCAAAATACTCGATCAATCACTCCTAAATCACACGTTTGAAGGATTTTCGGCTTAGAATTTTGATAGGGGATCAAAGGGGTGGCTAGGGCTTGAGAGAAAACAATATTTCTGTAAAATGAGGAACTAATGACTCCCTCCAAGACCCTAAACCCGTTTTTGACTTTCACACCATGTCAAAATTGGTCCCTAAGCTTCATAAAGTCATATTTCTTGCCCAAAACACCTCTATGGACTATATACAACTCATTAAACACTTTGAACACCTCAAAAAGGCATTTAACTACATCTTAACCACATTACTACATCAATCAATAAGACATTCAAGTCCCACACGCATAACACATTAACTACATATAAGCATAAAATCTATCAAAGACTTAACGACACATTATGTTGACTTAACGACTCTAGTCAACCGTTAAATAAAAGGATTGGGATGTTACATTAACACTTCCAAATGATGATAATTATGTTTCTGAGGGGAACACTTCTAATGAAAACTCCTCAACTCAAGTGGGTGAACCTATTCATGAGACTGTTGACCATAGGAGATCTTCTAGGACCTTTAAGACTCCTAAGAAGTATGCTGACTATGTTTTGAACAATAAAACTAGACATAATATCTCTAACTTTGTGTGTTACTCTAAGTTGAATTCTGAGATAACTTGCTTTGTGTCAAACTTGAACAAACATCATGAACCCACTTCTTATTATGAAGCTAGTCAAAACCCATTATGGGTTGAAGCTATGAACAATGAAATTGAAGCCTTACATAAAAATAGGACTTGGGAAATCACTGATCTTCCTCCTAATAGAGAACCCATTGGGTGTAAATGGGTATATAAAATCAAGTATAAGTCAACAGGTGAAGTTGATAGATTTAAGGCCAGACTTGTGGCCAAGGGATACTCACAAAGGGTGGGAATTGATTTTGATGAGACCTTCTCCCCTGTGGTTAAGATGGTTACTGTTAGGTGTCTTGTCACTATTGCTGTTAACAATCAATGGCCTATTTTCCAGCTTGACATTAACAATGCTTTTTTGTATGGTGACTTAGATGAAACTGTTTATATGTTACCTCCACCTGGGTATCACTCTCAGTCTGACCCTAGGGTTTGCAGACTTGTTAAATCTTTATATGGCCTTAAACAGGCTCCTAGGAAATGGAATGAAAAATTGACTTGTGCTTTAATTGAGTATGGTTTTGTGCAAAGTAAAAGTGACTACTCACTTTTTACTAAGACTAATAATGGTAATTTTCTTGTCCTTCTTGTCTATGTGGATGATATTGTTATAACTGGCAGTTGCATCAAGGAAATTGAAAGTTGTAAACTTTTCTGAACACCAAATTTTCCATAAAAGATTTAGGTAAGTTGAGATACTTCCTTGGAATTGAGGTCCTAGACACTGATGATGGTATTTGCATGTCACAAAGAAAGTATTGCCTTGATTTAATTGCTGAATTTGGTCTGCTTGGGTGTAAACCTTCACAAACACCCATTGATAGTAATCTTGCTCTTTCATCAAAAGATGATTCTGATAAGCCTTTGAGCAACATTACTGAGTATCAGAAACTTGTTGGTAAGCTTATCTACTTAACCTTAACTAGACCTGACATAGCTTTTGCAGTTCATATTCTGAGCCAGTTTATGCATGATCCATATGAGTCACATCTCAGAATTGCTATAAGAGTCCTTAGATATTTAAAGGGCTCTCCAGGTAAAGGTGTTTCTTTCAAAAGAAACACTTCTCTCACTCTCTGTGCCTTTGTAGATTCTGACTGGGCCAAGAAAGTTACTGCCAGGAAGAGTATAACAGGATTCAGTGTCTTCCTAGGTGGTTCTTTAATCTCTTGGAAAAGTAAAAAACAACCCACAATCTCTAGGTCCTCAGCAGAAGCAGAGTTTAGGGCTCTTGCTTATGTTACATGTGAAATTATTTGGATTTTGAAAATTCTAAGAGATTTTGGCATTCATTTACATGATGCTGTTCAGATTAAGTGTGACAGTAAGGCAGCAATGCAAATTGCTGCCAACCCTGTTTTTCATGAAAAAACCAAGCACTTTGAACTGGATCTCCTTTTCACTAGAGAGAAAGTTATAGAAGGAATTATAGAGATTGTTAAGGTTGCCTCTAATGATAATGTGGCAGACATTTTTACAAAGGGTCTATCTTGAGCTCAGCATAATTTCTTGAGTAACAAACTTGGGTTGTTTGACAACTTCCACAATTAAGTTGTGGGAGGGTGTTAAAATATGCAACTTAATTGTTAATTAACTTAAAATGTTGATTGTTGTAGGACTATTGGTGTAACCTATATGGAAGCTAGGGACTAGAAGTGTACAAAACTGAAGATAAAGCTGGAGGGACTGGATGTGCACAAGTGAAAAGATGAAGGATGAAGACTACATTCTCTGCCTATATATACGCAGCTTTCCCCATTCTAGGGTTCTTAACATTCTCCAGCTGCTGCTATATTCTGACCGTTATCACTGTTGTGTCTTCTTCCTCATTTCCAATGTAACCGTTAGTAGCCTTGAGGGTTTGTTCTAAATATAAAACTATTTTCTGTAATTTAAGACCTTTTATTAATAATTATTCATATGACTGGTTCGTTAGTTTGTGAGTTCTTCCTTCAATTTAATTTTATTATGTTTAGGTTTATATAAATCTAGTTATTTTATCAATTTGGTATCAGAGCCATCGTTGAGCAACACACGCTAATCAACAACTTATTAGCAAGTCATGCTGACTTGTGACCCTCTTGTTTGTAGCTGTTGTAATAAAGTGTACCTCCAGAACCAGAAATGGTTTTTGGGCTGCAGTTCAAAAATACAGACTTCTAGATATGGTTTTTGTGTAGGCTCACATACCCAATTGCTTCCATATTTGATATACAAACACAATTACCCGCTCTGTTGCAATCTCCTTTGAATTACCCCAAAGTGATATATAGTTAGTTTTGTGAAGTGTTATACCATACATGGGAATATCCAGCCATTGATTTCTGCACCTTGTTGACCAATTCCGCCAACAATTTTGCAGAAAGTTTTTGTGACTCGACGAGCCTGGATTATTTATATTCTGCCAGATTACTGTGAAGCAACGATCGAGATTAAGGGGGAGAATGTGGACCATAATCCCGAATCATTGCTCGGTATATTATGTAATTAGTGTGTTATGTAAAGTATAAGGGTTTAGTGTGTCAATATGATAGATAATAACCGAATGGCGGTTATTGGCAGTTATAGACGGTTATGTCTATTAGGGAAAAGTCGTGACCTTTCATGAACAGTCATGATGGTCCGGTCATTGTATTATAAAACAAGTGTCGTGTAACATAATTTCGTAATCTATCAACACACGATTATTATTCAGTAACTTTTCTCTCGTTCATATTTTGTGAATCAAACGATTAGGGACAACAATTGGCATCAGAGCATAGGATCTTTGATTCCCAAAAACTGTGACCGGAAGAAAAAAAGAACACCGGCCGGAAAAATCAACGGTGGTGGAAACGGTTACAGGAAGAAGAGAAAATAATAACTTACTTGGAATTATAATCGGAGCACGTCGGAGACGGTGGTGCACAACCGGAATTGATAGAAACCGACGGAAGTTGCAGGCGGCAACACAACTTCAATCATACTCTTGAAAAGGAGGAATACCGATTGGAGGAAAGAAACCGACTTTGATCGAACTCTTGAAGAAGGAGGAACATACCGATTGAAGGAATTGATTACCCCATCGACATCCAGTGAAGAAAGGATATTAGGGTTCTTTTGATTTTTGGGGGAAACCACTTCTGTTGGGGACAGTTCGCAGGGACGACACAGAAGGACAAAAGCCAATCTAATTTTTGGGCTTTTAATAAACTTAAAAAAAACAACACTTTTGTGGGAGCAGGCACGCGTGAAAGCCGACACAAGAAGGAAAAAGCCATCTGTTGGGCTTTGATCAAGAAAGACACCACTTTTTAATTGGGCTCACAAGGGAAGACATATTTGGGCTTCTACTTGGAAATTCAGTCCTTTTAAAAAGGAAGACACAATCTACAAATTTGGGCGTTTTACAATACTTTTATCGAATCGACAAGGGAAAGACGCTTCTCTCAGACAACGGTTCTTTAAAAGGAATTATTTTTGGATATCCACAACACTAAGGTTAGAAATCTAAATCATTCTTGGATTTCTAATTTACTAGTAGTATAAATTTATCATCTATACTATTAGGAAACCCCAAATTTTAGAAAGTGAAGATTATTAGAATAGAAACCATGTCTGGAGAAAATCCTAATGGCGCCTTAGTAACACAAAAACCCGTTGCACCAATCTCTCATTATCAATGCCCCGTTTTGAAACAAACAAATTATACCGTTTGGGCCATTCAAATCAAAGTTATACTTGAAGCGAATGGATTATGGGAGATGATAGAACCTAAGGAAGATGTTGAACCTGACGAAAAAAGGGATAAGGCAACGATTGCCTTTCTGTACCAAGCATTGACCGAAGATGTGATACTGCAAGTTGCGGGGTGTAAGACTGCGAACGAAGTCTGGGAGGCGTTAAAAAAGAGACATGTCGGAGAAGATAAAGTGCAGAAGGCACGTTTACAATCGTTGATGATTGGATTTCAAACACTCCAAATGAAGGAGGACGACACGTTAGATGCCTTTACCGCTAAGTTAAATGGTTATGCCACTAAGGCAAAAGAATTAGGAAAAACCTTGGATCAACCGTTACTAGTACGAAAACTTTTAGATTCAATGCCAGATAGGTTCATCCAAATAGTGGCATCCATAGAACAAAACTCTGATCTAGACGAAGTTACTTTCGACGAGATCATTGGAAAATTAAAAGCGTATGAGGAAAGAATTAAACTCAAGAAAGGTGGACGTGGAGACAGCCAGGAAAACTTATTATTCGCACATGGCGAACACTCTGGAAGAGGAAGGCGATTCGGCAATCGCGGAAGTGGTAGATCAAACTCTTCACGAGGAAACTGGCAAAACAATAGATATAAAAACGACTCGAAAGAGGAAGGCTCAACTCACAAGGCGAGAACAAACACAAAGTGGAATAAGCAAGTGAAGGATATGAGCAAAATACAATGTCACAGATGTAGAAAATTTGGACATTTTAGGAAGGACTGCAATCAACTGCCGACAATGACAATGCAGGAACAATCAAATCTTATCCAAGAAGACGAAGAGCCATCATTGTTAATGGCAACACACAAAACTGAGCACGAAGAGGTACTGTTAAATGAAGGACAATTTCAACCCGAAAAGTATGCAACAACAGACGAAAGTATCTGGTATTTAGATAATGGAGCAAGCAACCATATGACGGGGACTAAGAGTCACTTCAGGGATATTGATGATAACATAACAGGATGTGTTCGTTTTGGAGATGGATCGTATGTAGAGATAAAGGGAAAAGGCTCTGTTTTGTTAGGATGTAGGAATCACGAACAGAAGATTATATCGGAAGTATACTACATTCCAAACCTTAAGAGCAACATACTGAGTCTAGGACAACTCACGGAGATAGGGTGTAAAGTCATCATGGAAGGAAACAAACTGACTTTACATGACAAAAATAAGAGGTTGCTGATGAAGATTGAAAGATCAAGGAATAGACTTTACAGCATCAAACTAAAGATAGGTACACCCATATGTCTCCTAGCGAATATAGATAGCCAAGCATGGTTGTGGCACGCTAGATTAGGTCATCTAAACTTTGAGGACATCAAGAACATGACAAGGAAGAATCTAGTGGAAGGAATACCAAAGATTAATCACGCAGGACAGATTTGTGATGCCTGCTTATTAGGAAAACACAGTAGGACTCCATTCCCAAATCAAGCCAAATTTGGATCGAAGAAACCTTTGGATCTAGTATATGGAGATCTCTGTGGCCCTATAAGCCCAACCACAAACTCCGGGAAGCAATACATTTTCTTGTTAGTAGACGATTGTACACGTTTCATGTGGGCCTACTTTCTGACATCG
This sequence comes from Erigeron breviscapus, assembly GCA_034093135.1. NCBI lineage: Eukaryota > Viridiplantae > Streptophyta > Magnoliopsida > Asterales > Asteraceae > Erigeron > Erigeron breviscapus. The sequence continues at coordinate 142,379,106 of CM067169.1, forward strand.
AAAGATCAAGCATTTGATACTTTCAAGGAATTTAGACAACATATTGAAACGGAATTGAGGACAAAATTAAGGATGCTGAGAACAGATCGAGGAGGTGAGTTCACATCTAATGAATTCACCAAGTACTGCAAGGAGAATGGAATAGCACGACAGTTAACAGCACCTTACTCACCACAACAAAACGGAGTCGTGGAAAGAAAAAATAGAACAGTGCTATCTACAACTAGAAGTATGATGAAGGCAATGAAGTTGCCACAAAACTTTTGGGCGGAAGCAGTCAGACACGCCGTCTACATACTAAACAGGGTCCCTACAAGAGCCCTGGTGGATAAGACTCCATATGAGGCACTCTACAACAGAAAACCAAATCTGGAAAAACTAAGGATATTTGGGTGCACAGCTTATGCCAAGGTAACAATACCTCACTTACAAAAGCTGGATGATAGAAGTGTACCCATGATTTACTTAGGTGTAGAGGAAGGATCAAAAGCATATAGATTGTATGATCCAGAGAAGAAGAGGAAACATGTAAGCAGGGATGTTAAGTTTATGGAAACCAAACCATGGAATTGGGATAACAGTAGAGAGGAACCAACTACACAAAACTCAGAATGGACAAGTTTTGTGGTACGAGGAACAGACGATGGAAATACTACATCAGTCAACTCGGAAAGCAATGAAGATGCGCATCAGGAACAGGAACCAACTACTGCTCCAAACTCTCCGGTTACCCCACCTACATATACTTACAACCCATACTCAGAGGAGGAATATGCTACTACTAGTTCATTTGGGAACTTAGAAGAAAGATTTGATGATACACCAACACGGGGTTTCAAAGATTTGAATGCAGTATATGCAAATGCACGTGTAGTTGAAACTGAAAGTCTGCTACTTACGGAAGAGGAACCACGTAACTACAGGGAAGCATCGACAGATAAGAAATGGATTGAGGCCATGGAAGCAGAACTGGATTCAATTAACAGGAATAACACATGGACTCTTACTACTTTGCCTGCGAATCATGAGGCAATAGGACTCAAGTGGGTTTTCAAGACCAAGAGGGATGCAAAAGGAAGTATCATCAAATACAAAGCAAGACTGGTAGCAAAAGGCTACGTGCAGAAACACGGAATAGACTTCGAAGAAGTATTTGCACCAGTTGCACGCATTGAGACAGTTCGTCTGATTTTAGCACTGGCAGCACACCATGGATGGCAAGTACATCATTTGGATGTCAAATCAGCATTTTTACATGGGGAATTAAAGGAAGAAGTCTACGTTACACAACCTGAAGGTTTCGTAAAACCAGGAAGTTCAGGGAAAGTTTACAAGCTCTCGAAGGCATTATATGGTTTAAGGCAAGCACCAAGAGCTTGGAATATGAAGCTTGATCAAACTTTAAAGTCATTGGATTTCAAGAAGTGTAATCTCGAACAAGCGGTCTACACAAAGAGAAGTAAGACTTCCACACTAATAGTTGGAGTTTATGTTGATGACTTGATAATCACGGGCACTCCAAGGAAGGAAATAGACTTGTTCAAATCCCAGATGGAAGACAAATTTGAAATGAGCGATCTAGGATTGTTGGCTTATTACCTCGGGATAGAAGTTACCCAGACAGGGGGAGAGATTACAATCAAGCAGACAAGTTACATCAACAAGATCTTAAAGGATGCTAGTATGATGGAAAGTAATGACACCAAAATACCTATGGACCGGGAACAAAGTTGGTCAAGGCGGAAGATGGAAAACCAGTTGACGCAACTTATTACAGAAGTTTAATTGGATGTCTCAGGTATCTACTACACACTAGACCAGATCTAAGTTACTCGGTTGGATTACTCAGCAGATTTATGCAAGAACCAAAGGATCACCATTTGAAGGCGATAAAGCAAGTAATCCGATACATTAAAGGAACCAAGGAGCATGGAATTATATACAAAAGAGATGGCGGCTGCAAGATTACAGGTTATAGCGACAGTAGTTATGGAATCAATACTGATCAAGGAAAAGGTACTACTGGAATAGTATTCTATTTTGGAGAATCCCCTATTACCTGGTGCACTCAGAAGCAACCAACAGTAGCACTCTCATCATGTGAATCAGAATTCATGGCGGCTACTGGAGCAGCATGTCAAGCTTTATGGTTAAAGCGGCTACTTAGTGAAATAACGGGCTGGAAAGAGGAAAGAATAACACTGAAGGTTGATAACGTTTCAGCAATAGCACTCGTCAAGAACCCGGTATTTCATGGAAGAAGTAAGCATATCGACATTCGTTACCATTTCATTCGTGAATGCGTAGAGAATGGACACATCAATGTGGAACACGTTAGTGGCGAATTACAAAGGGCAGATATATTGACTAAAGCACTACCAAGGTTGAAGTTTGTCACTATGCGGCAGATGCTCGGGGTTCAAGATCTAGGACGAAGCAACGATCGAGATTAAGGGGGAGAATGTGGACCATAATCCCGAATCATTGCTCGGTATATTATGTAATTAGTGTGTTATGTAAAGTATAAGGGTTTAGTGTGTCAATATGATAGATAATAACCGAATGGCGGTTATTGGCAGTTATAGACGGTTATGTCTATTAGGGAAAAGTCGTGACCTTTCATGAACAGTCATGATGGTCCGGTCATTGTATTATAAAACAAGTGTCGTGTAACATAATTTCGTAATCTATCAACACACGATTATTATTCAGTAACTTTTCTCTCGTTCATATTTTGTGAATCAAACGATTAGGGACAACAACAGATGCAGATCAGTTCAATGCCATTATTAGAATAATGCATTCTAATAACATGATTAAGCTCTATTTCTATTAAAAGCAGAGAAAAAGCTATAGATTTGGCAGGAAAAGGAACAACTTCTGGATGATAAATTTACATTTCTTTGTACTTTGAGTATTATAGATTACTCAATTTAAGATGATGTCATTCAAAGTAACTAAATGATGAAATCTGCTATAATGAGTAGAAAGTTGTAATATGAAGAGTTTTATGAATCCAAACTTGTTTTGTGTTATAATATTACATGAAGTATGATACCATTCAAAAATAGAAGTTTGAATGATTAAATGCTGAAAAGAGTTAGTAGAGATCAGCCAAGATTTACATTGCAAGTATAGAGATTCACCGAGTGGAATATTCCATAAGAAGTTTCCTTATAATAGTTTACATCCTGATGTTTCCTTTTATGATTTCATTTGTGTTCCGGCCTTTAGCCCGCCTGACCGACTTGTGTGATGTACAAGTATTTTGAAAGCAATGTTATTTACTTCTAACAATTACTCGTGTTTGTTTGTTTTTATAGTTCTACAGATTGGAAGTTTGATTCTGAGCAATTTGTCAAAACATTTCCAGATAAAGTATTTGTTCACCGTAAGGATTGTTTATTGGCTTATTATTTAACACCGCCTTAATGACACACAGTTTGACAATTACTCCTGTTTTGGCTTCGATATGTTGCTGTACTCATGCAAGTTCCCATTTTGATTTATGTGTGTTGTATCTTCTGATTGGTTTCTCATCCAATTTAGGAAGTGAACGGAATGCAGCTACACAAACATTAGATGGTGTAGATGTAATGGGTGAGAGATTGTCACACGAGGTTGATGTTTTTCTATTTTCATGATTACTGTGTTTATGTTCGAATGGGAATCCATCAACCATGCACTTTTGGTTTGACCCCAGGTCACTGAAGTTATAAAGCAAAAGCCAAGTCTTCCTAAGATTTCTTTTGTTGCACATTCTGTGGGAGGTTTAGTGGCTAGATATGCAATTGGAAGATTGTATAGGCCTCCTAAGGAAAAATCTGATGATAAAGACTATGAAAAATCGACGGCCACAATTGGTGGTTTGGTTCCAATGAACTTTATAACCATTGCAACACCTCATCTTGGTTCAAGGGGAAACAAACAAGTCCCAATTCTTTTTGGCGTATCCGCATTTGAAAAGGCTGCTGTTCTTGTTATTCATTGGATATTTAGAAGAACTGGTCGACATCTTTTTCTTACAGATGATGATGGAGGAAAGCTTCCCCTGCTTAGACGCATGTTGGAAGATTCCGGTGATTGTCATTTCATGTAAGTTCAGTATGATGTGTGAATCAGTGATTTATCCAGAGGTGTGAAGGTGGGTGGTTCGGGTGCAGTGTTTGATTTTGCAGTGACGGGTCATACAGATTCGGATAGAATTGGGTTATTTGCTTAGGATGGATCATAGCGAGCCAGAAGGGGCTGGGTTGGGTTAACCAATAAACACTTTTTGTGTCCATTTTACCAAAAGATTATAAATAGTTTTTATCGTCATGATAATATGAAGTATTTGATTAAACATGGTAGGAAATTGCATGCATTAAGAATAGACTTTGGATATGACTATATGAGTTTGACTTGTTTCGCTTTTAAGTAAGTTTTACTTGACCTCTAGGATTCTTATATCCTCTTTGTTGATATTTACAAACTGTACAGGTCAGCACTTCATTCATTTCATCGGAGGGTGGCATATTCTAATGCTTGCTGCGACCGTATCCTTTATGTTCAATATATTCCATCAAAATGTTAGTATTCCATCGAGTAAAGGATTACCTTTTCTTGTATTTCCCTAATAATATAATCAGATATAGTAGGCTGGAGAACATCATCAACTAGGCGTAACATAGAGCTGCCAAATGTACATTCCTTACCTTGGACTTGGATGGTTCTACTATATCTCGTAACTATTCTTACTCAAAACACCGTTTGTCTGCAGTGGCAGAACTCCAGAAAAGAGAAATATCCTCATATTGTATATGAAGAAGGCTGCAAGGCATATGATGTCCAACAAGTTTTGAACAATGGTGATTTTGTTAATGACTTGGAAGGTCCACGATTTAATTAGTTATGTCACTTTTCCTTTTTCTGAAAAGATACCACTCTTCTTCTGGAATTTGTTCTTCCTTAATGCCTCTTTCATATGGGTGCAGAAGAACTGGTGACTGGCCTTTCTCGTGTACCATGGGAAAAAGTAGACGTCAGTTTTCACGATAGTATACTGAGGATTGCTGCTCATGGTGTTATTCAGGTTTTTAGTCTCTCAACCATGTATAAACACATTTTTACATACATGCTCAACACATGGACTACATTCAACCAAGTTCTGTAATTAGCCCATTCTCATTTTTTAAAACTAACCTTACATCTTACAAACTAAATGTGGCAGTTTTGACCCATTTACTTATAAATGGGTCGTTGATATGTGAGAAATATTTTATACCGGCTGAACAAAGGAATATAGCTGAAAGAAAAACGTATTGAAAGTCACCTAAAGTCATGTATAAACACATTTCTACATACATGCTCAACACATGGACTACATTCAACCAAGTTCTGTAATTAGCCCATTCTCATTTATAAAACTAACCTTACATCTTACAAACTAAAGGTGGCAGTTTTGACCCATTTAGTTATAGATGAGTCGTTGATATGTGGGAAATATTTTGAACCGGCTGAACAAAGGAATATGGCTGAAAGAAAAACGTATTGAAAGTCACCTAAAGTGTATAAAACCTCCTAAATCGTTTATTGTAAGATTTAAGATTAGAGTTGAAATTATACATTTTTTTTTTGCAGTTGTGATATAAAAGAGAAAAGTGTTATCAATTGTGATAAAATGTGTGTGTGGGTGGCCCAAACCAGCCATTTGACCCGTGCAAAAAACAATATGGTTCAAGTGTTCAGTGCATTACCCAACCTGCCACCTCTAGCTTAGATGATATTTTCCTTTACTATTTGAACTCTAAGCAAGGTCTAATATCTACACATGGCTACTGAACAAAAATCTTTTACTCGTAGTTTTCTAGTCAAATGATTTTTTGGCTTGGATGCAGGTTGGTGTAGATGTTATTCAACATATGATTGATCATTTTTGCATTTGAAGTACCCGTCATCACATATCGAATATTTGTCATACTTGGTGAAGAAAGCAAAGGAATAATAAGATAAAGCCTCCTACTGAGGTTAAAATTTGCCAAAAAAAAAGTACCCGACATAAGCAGTGATCAGTCTTGTTGCAATATCTACCCGAAATGTCTAATTTTATAAACTATATACTATTAATCTATGAATTTCAAAATTCATCCACATTCCAATCGTCCAATGTGTTACGGATTCGCGAAGAAGAAAATTTACATTATATATATAGTCGAATTATTATCTAACGAACCTATCTATTTGAGGAGACAAGTCATAAGTAGATAGTTGTAGAATCAAAATATTAATGTTTGTGGGTAAAAATTTACAGAATAGATGCAAATTGGAAGCACGCTTCAACGCCTTGTTATATTTATTTCATCCCACTTGTTCACAAAATCCTTTCAAATTAATCAATCTATTATTATTGGATAAACACTAGAGCTTTGGGGCCACAATTTTGATCTTCAAAGTTGTTCGTCCAAAGGGAATCAGAGATATTGATGCTTTCATGACGTTTTAAAGATATTTTAGTATCACCAAATGTTTTCCCTCCCGTAAATGTTATATAATATACTAATATAATATAATATAATATAATATAATAGGTTAAAAAAATGTATCGAGTTTAGCACTATTCGGATTGTACATCACCAAAAAGTTATGAGTTTAAACCACTGGGGGAAACCTCAGTGGCCAGCCACTCCCTTTCATGGGTGGCCCCACGTGGGAGGTGCCTAACAAAAAAATTGGCGCGGGTTCGAGGCTTGCTTCGACCGATTCCATGTGTGGGTTTGCCTTAGGGACACGAACCGGTGCGCATGCCTTGTGGCAGGCATAAAATGCGTAGGCACCCAAGTGGGTGCAATGGCCCGGGGTTAGCCATCCACCATTTTAAAAGTTATGAGTTTAAGTCTTAGATATACTGTTTAAAAGATTTTGGGGAAATCATATGTACAATGTGTTGTACAAATTTTGGGTGCTGCAGGGTTAAATCCAGGGGGCATTTATGTATATTTATAAAACATGAAGGTTGATTTTGTAACTTTTATTTTAATTTTTACAAATGCAGTACCTAGTATAGATACAACTCTGCGGTAATTATTATTTTTCCATTTTGTATAGAAGCTGATTAGTATTTGGGCTTTGGTCTAATGCGAGAATGGACAAAAATATCTTATAAATCGCCTCAGATGCCCATGATATGCAAGCTGGCTTGTGGTCATAGCCACCTTTCAAAATCATATCCATTGGCAAGTTTTTGCAATAAGTTGCGACTAGCCGATTAAACCACGCGTCACTCCACCATCCACTGGCCCCCTACCCCTTCCCCCAACTTGCCTTGTACCCCCCTTTCGGGCTTCATGTCCAACCGTTAAGTCACACTTTGTTATATAGCTAACACAAAAAGTATTTCTTATATTATTTATAAAAGGGTAAATTACACAAATGATACCTGAGGTTTGTTCGAAACTACACTGGTCATACCTATAATTTAAAAATTACGCGAGACATACCCATCGTTGTCAAAAACTTACACTGACCATACCTATCGCTGACGGTCGTCTATTTGGCCGTTAAGTCAAGTCACGTGCCGTGCATGTGAGGTATCAAAACCGTAATTTCGTGTAAACTTCAGGTATCATCCGTGTAATTTACCCTAATAATTTTATTAAAGATATTTATAGTTATATTTCATTTATTAAAATAGGTAGATATTCTATATTTCATTTATTAAAATGGGTAGTTGTATACTTATCATAAAATTCATGGGGGGAGCTTTTGATATGGAAAGGTACCATTTTTGTATGCACGTTAAGTGAATCCCTTAGGGTTTCATTTAGCATTTTTCTAAGGATAATTAACCAGATTAAGACCATGTGGCCGGAAGTGAAAGGAAAGAAACGAGTAAAATCCATGTATGTGGAGTTAAGGTAAGAAAAAGAGTAAAATCCATGTATCAAAATTAAGTTTATTAGACATATTTTAAGCTTATGAAAAAATTAGGTCTATGTATCATTTCTCTTGATACATATGCTCACAAGAATTAAACGAGGCACAACTATATATGTGCCCCAATGGTTCCTCATATTACTTTTCCATTTAAGATGTGTGTTTTGTTGTTTGTTGTTTGTTGTTATGCCAGAACAAGTTAGCTCATTGTCGACGTACTATGAGTCATCTTTATAACTACTTCCCCAATGGGTTCATGAATATGTTTTTTCCTTTTTTCCTTTTTTCCTTTTTAGCAACAAGCGGGATTTCAAATGATAGGTTCAGTAGGTTGTTAGCTGACGTGGGAGCAGTTTATGCAACAGCAAAATGCCGACATGTTTTTGTTTTCACTGAGTGGAGTAACTTTTATACTTAATTAAACCATTTAGTCGGCAAATAACAAACGACACCAAGTATGAAATTTTTTGAAAAATGGCCGATTAATTATGATAACCGAGATTTATCAAAATTTTAATGTTTGTTGATATATCATATATCGTTTTATGATATAATTTCATGGTTGCTTGTTTGACTGAGAGAGTAAATTGTATAAAAATTTTTTTTTTTTTTGATATTTTGGTTTTAAGTTCTAAGATTAATTAAATTTATATAAAAAATTAGAATAGTCGAAGGATGTTAAGCACCATCTAATGAAAGTATTAGCCTTGAAAGCTACCTCTCCGATGTGCCATATCACAGGAAAATTATATTAATCACACAAGTTTTCTTCTGCACGAGGAGTTGAATTTTAGACTCGGGACATGTAGGGTCACAAAGTATTTGTAAGTCTTGCACAACTTGTGTCTGTCTAAATTCTTGAAAACGAAATATGTCATCCGGGCGTTGCTCCGGGAGACATTCCGTTTATGTATATGGTAGCATATAAATTAAAAGGATTTTCCAGACGTTTATTATGTGCGATAATATGTAAAATTTATAACATGTTTTCAGGATCATCTTATACACCATTTAAATGTCATGAAGATTACCAAAATGCTAGTGATTTGTCATTGAATTGTAGCTATTATACAACATAAAAGTGGAAGAAATAAATTAGAAAACCCAAAAACTTACAACATAGTACGTAATATTTAAAACCCGAAAACAATATATTCGAGTTTATATGTTTTTTTAAAAACGTGTATACGAAAAAGGTAAATAACATGGACTACATATACGCAGAACTAATACTTGTATCAATATTTATATCGACTTATCGACATATAGATACATAAATTCATTGGTAGAAGATGGTTGTTATTAAAAAAGAAATAATCAAAACAAAAAAATGAAAGCGTAACCATAAAAAATAAAAGGTAAAAAAAATAAAAGGAAGAAAGAAAACAAAAGTAAACAAAGATTAAAAAATTGTTGGCACAAAATTCAATTCGGACATCACTTCGCTGCGGGTCAGACATATTATAAGTATACTTTATTGAGTTATAAGTTATGTTTGATGATAATTATAAAAGTGTAACATAAGTCAATATCTCAATTTACAAACGCAAATAGCATTTAACGATTGTTAAGACACGTTAGAGAAAAGGATGTAACTTCTGTTAAAGAAAAGGACCTGATTTGCAACAGTTTTCGTAACTTTCGTTAAACATTCGAACAGAACTTAACGGCCGTTAGCTGATGGGACCATTATTGCAAATAGAATTTAACAAAAGAAAAAAACAAACAAAGATGGCACAAACTCCCAAAATTCAAAATTATATATATATAGTAACTAGTGTTATGCCCGGCCGTCGGTCGGGAATAGCAAACATTAACTGCTTTATTATTCGGAAAAACCGTTGAATTCTTTTTTGCAAATTAATATACTAATAACTTCAAAATCTAACGTCGTTAGCTGGAATAACACATATTGAATTTAATTTTTATTTGAATAACCGTTTAAATTTTTTTACAAACTAATATACAGATAAATGAAAAAATAAAATATAAAATTGAAGTCAGAAAACCAATCCAAAACTTGTTTCATTATTATGTATCATAACTTAAAATTGAAATGGATTGTACAAACCAAAAACCAATGGAAAATAAAATTTAGGTAAAATCTTGACGAAAAGAAAAAAAAAAAAAACTAAAGCATGTTAGATGGCAGACAGCTACGCAGCATCCTAGTAACCACCAACGTGTTTAATTGTTAACGTAACATTATGACAATAATAAAATAGAAAACTACATATATTAATGAAATTTAAACTTGAAATTAAACTGTCAGCTGGGACCCTCTTTTAAGGAACTGACAGAGGGAATGATGGTTTGGAGATCTAGGATCGAATCTTGGTTCTCTGTGGTTTCGAACATTACCTCTAGAGCGTGTGGGCATACGCGTTATCAGTCCTGTTTTGCAGGAGTATGCGAGTTCAAACTTCCAGCATACTCCTCACCTTGAATGTCACTGCTGGGGTTCGAACCATTAAAATCTAACACTTGTCATTAAAAAAAAAATAAAAAAAAATTAATATATAATCTGGGGCAGCAGTCACGAACCAAGGTCAACCCTGAATTATGCTATCACTTTACACTTCACAGTAAGATATCAAAAAGGAAACTAAAAAAATGTAGGTGGGAATCGAACCCACATTTCCGACCCAAAAAGGATGAAGCTTTGCCACTCCACTAAATACTATTCTTATTTTCAATTTGGTATGTCTAATATATATATTTAGCTGTAACTTTTATGAAAGTTACTGCTCTCATGAAAAGTTTTTAAATAGGTAGTAACTAGTTTTATGAACCCGCGCGTTGCCGCGGGACACATTTTTTATACGACAAAGTTTTGGATACGAACAATATATAGTAGTATTAGTTTAATGCAAATACATTGATGTCAAATCTTAGAACCCAAATTTAAAAAAAGGTAAAAAATATGAAACAATACTAAAAGTAACATATAAGAACAATAAAAATTATAGGGTGTATAAAAGCATAGAATAAAAAAGTACTATACTAACGCAAATAATGACACTGTGACGGCAGTGATATAATATAATGTCTTACATTTAATGTTACATGAACGTATAACATTAGATGATGAAAAATATTATATATTATAAAACGTTATATATATAAAAATTTTAGGGGGTTAAAACGAAAATTGGTTAAAATTTAAGGGGTTAAAACGAAAAGTTAAAGTTTAGGGTTAAACAAATTGATTAAAATTTGGTTACAAACATATTAGTTTTTAGTATATATAAAATTTAGGGGTTAAAACGAAAATTGGTTAAAATTTAAGGGGTTAAAACGAAAATTTAGTTAAAGTTTAGGGGTTAAAACGAAATTGTAAAATTTAGGGGGTTAAAACGAAATTGTTAAAATTTAAGGGGTTAAAACGAAAATTGGTTAAAATTTAAGGGGTTAAAACAAATTTATATAAAAATTTTAGGGGTTAAAACGAAAATTGGTTAAAATTTAAGGGGTTAAAACGAAATTTAGTTAAAGTTAGTATGTGATTCAATAGCTTGTACCTTTCATGCTTAAAAGGCTTGTACATAGCATATTAGTTTTTAGTATATATAAAAATTTTAGGGGGTTAAAACGAAAATTGGTTAAAATTTAAGGGGTTAAAACGAAATTTAGTTAAAGTTAGTATGTGCTTTAATAGCTTGTACATTTCATGCTTAAAAGGCTTGTACATAGCATCTTGTACAAATCATATTAGTTTTTAGTATATATAAAAATTTTAGGGGGTTAAAACGAAAATTGGTTAAAATTTAAGGGGTTAAAACAAAATTTAGTTAAAGTTAGTATGTGCTTCAATAGCTTGTACCTTTCATGCTTAAAAGGCTTGTACATAGCATATTAGTTTTTAGTATATATAAAAATTTTAGGGGGTTAAAACGAAAATTGGTTAAAATTTAAGGGGTTAAAACGAAATTTAGTTAAAGTTAGTATGTGATTCAATAGCTTGTACCTTTCATGCTTAAAAGGCTTGTACATAGCATCTTGTACAAATCATATTAGTTTTTAGTATATATAAAAATTTTAGGGGGTTAAAACGAAAATTGGTTAAAATTTAAGGGGTTAAAACGAAATTAGTTAAAGTTAGTATGTGATTCAATAGATTTGTACCTTTCATGCTTAAAAGGCTTGTACATAGCATCTTGTACAAATCATATTAGTTTTTAGTATATATAAAAATTTTAGGGGGTTAAAACAAAAATTGGTTAAAATTTAAGGGGTTAAAACAAAATTTAGTTAAAGTTAGTATGTGCTTCAATAGCTTGTACCTTTCATACTTAAAAGGCTTGTACATAGCATATTGGTTTTTAGTATATATATATATATATAATATATGAAAACGAAAACTTTAATGTGGAGTAAAAGTGCTTCAATAGCTTGTACCTTTCATGCTTAAAAGGCTTGTACATAGCATCTTGTACAAATCATATTAGTTTTTAGTATATATAAAAATTTTAGGGGGTTAAAACGAAAATTGGTTAAAATTTAAGGGGTTAAAACGAAATTTGTTAAAATTTAGGGGGTTAAAACGAAAATTGGTTAAAATTTAAGGGGTTAAAACAAAATTTAGTTAAAGTTAGTATGTGCTTCAATAGCTTGTACCTTTCATGCTTAAAAGGCTTGTACATAACATATTAGTTTTTAGTATATATAAAAATTTTAGGGGGTTAAAACGAAAATTGGTTAAAATTTAGGGGTTAAAACGAAAATTGGTTAAAATTTAAGGGGTTAAAACGAAATTAGTTAAAGTTAGTATGTGATTCAATAGCTTGTACCTTTCATGCTTAAAAGGCTTGTACATAGCATCTTGTACAAATCATATTAGTTTTTAGTATATATAAAAAATTTTAGGGGGTTAAAACGAAAATTGGTTAAAATTTAAGGGGTTAAAACGAAATTTAGTTAAAGTTAGTATGTGATTCAATAGCTTGTACCTTTCATGCTTAAAAGGCTTGTACATAGCATCTTGTACAAATCATATTAGTTTTTAGTATATATAAAAATTTTAGGGGGTTAAAACGAAAATTGGTTAAAATTTAAGGGGTTAAAACGAAATTTAGTTAAAGTTAGTATGTGCTTCAATAGCTTGTACCTTTCATACTTAAAAGGCTTGTACATAGCATATTGGTTTTAGTATATATATATATATAATATATGAAAACGAAAACTTTAATGTGGAGTAAAAGTTAAAAAATAGAAATTTTAGGGGTTAAAACGAAATTTGGTTAAAATTTAGGGGGTTAAAAATTTTTTTGGTTAAGATTAGTATGTGCTTTAAAAGCTTGTACCTTTCATGCTTAAAAGACTTGTACATTGTACATTGCTTGTGGAGTAAAAGTTAAAAAAATAGAAATGTTAGGGGGTTAAAACGAAATTTGGTTAAAATTTAGGGGGTTAAAAAGAAATTTGGTTAAGATTAGCATGTGCTTTAAAAGCTTGTACCTTTCATGCTTAAAAGGCTTGTACATAGCATCTTGTACAAATCATATTAGTTTTTAGTATATATAAAAATTTTATAATATATTATTAATACGAATAAAAAAATAATGGGCTCCATATGCTTGTAGAATTCATTGACATGAAGCAAACTATTGGATCGACTTAATTTCCATGACATATTGAAAAGAACATAATTTCGTGACAAAAATTAAGTGGGCCCCAAATAAAGTTATTAACCCACTAACCATTGTCTGAGTAAATATATAACCAATTAATTTTATTTTTATTTTATCCAATTATATCATAGCGGCTTCGTATATTACTACTGGTGAAATTGTGTTTCATTGAAAGATTTTAACGATATGATAACGTATCATATCATATTATACCGTAATTATCTTTTACAACAATAATGTGATCAAATGTATTATCCTTTACAACAATAATGTGATCAAATGTATCCTGTCTTACAATTTTTGGAAAATAAGAAATATTTATGTTTTTTTTTCTTTTTAGAGTAATTAAAAACAAGCATCATAGTCCCTATGGACAGTAAAATGGTCGCTATAGTTTTAATTTTTGTAATCCATACACGACATGTTCAGTAAAGAGAAGAAGCTATCAGATTCATATTCTATAGCGATTATATCAATTATCATCGAGGGTTTTAAATTGGGGATATATTCTGCAAGGAGGTTCACTAACACGACGCAATAAACAACTTATACCAGACCTTCCGATATTCACAAGTAATTCATATCTTTATAAAAAAAATACAACCATCAGACTGATACTTTAATTATATTAACCAACATCATACATTGAACTTTTGAATTTCTTAAAAATACAATATAAACTAATTAGATTAAATCATACGATTCTACCATGATGAGCTCTTTAATTAATAACAAAATTATTTTTAATTATGTGACATAAGATCATATGTAAGCATTGATGTTTTTTATCATAGTTATATTAATGTATTATATTGTGAAATTGTCGTTATTACTAACATGCATGATTGCATGAGCACACGGATACAATGTATTATATGTTTTGTTTTATCTCTTAATTTAATATTTATAGCCAATATCCGTTTAAGAATTAAAGGAATAGATACTCTCATTTGAATTGATATTTTTTCCAGTCCCAATATCACGTACTATTAATCGAAAGTTTTGGTTTTGGGTTTTTGGTACCAAATATTGTCTTCAACGGTATATGGGGGTATATGGGGGAGGTTGAGATGTAGACAGTCTTACCCCTATCAAAGGTAGATAGGCTGCTTCCAGGTTCTACCAAAGGTAGAAAAGGACCTCCAGCCTTGCTGGGCATGAGGATCGAACCTTTGACCTCTGTCTCCAGAGGCAAGGGCTCCAACCACTGATCCAACCCAGTTGGTTTTACGTACTATTAATCGAAGTGAGTAATTAATATTCAATGTTATCTTTTATCGGTTTTATGGTTTTAGTTTTATAAATTATGAAAATCTTTATATATAATAAAAGAAAATTGTTATGACATAAGCATTTTACAAAAATAGTTTGTGTCATTTCCACATTTTTTCTTAAAGCTTAATTCTTTTTTGTTTAACTTACTTTTGATGTCATAAATACTTTCTTTCTTAAAATTTATTTTATTTTTATTTTTATTTTTATTGTTTATGATGTAATTTTTTTATAAACTTTTTTTTTATTTTTTTAACTCTAATAATTTATTTAGTAATATAGATGTTCTTTTAAATTTCCATTATCTAAATAATTTTTTTATAATAGATTTTTAAGTTATCTGTATATCATGCGGGTTAATAAGCTAATTATATTTATTTGAAACATAAGGTATACTATTCCGAGGTTATGCATAATATATTTATGTTTGTTGTCTACGCACACTAAGTATATTTAATAAAAAAAAAACTTGAAGGTAGTTATATGTATTTTGATTATCAAAACTAAAAAATGTTTTAGTAAATTATCACATAGATATTTAGGAATAGGCTCAATCAATTTTATCGCAACTTTAATGACGAAGATACATTTTTCTAAACTTCTATTAATATGCCTGGGTTGAACCCGAGTTATTTAACTAGTGTATGGGTAATTGAAGATGTAGACAATCTAATCTCAACTTAAATAAAGACACTGCATCCATGTTATATCTACAATTAAAAAAATATTTTTGACTTTACAAGATGACATGACCCTTAACCACTATTTTCATAGACAAAAGTGTTAACCAATTGATCAACACAACTCCTTGAATTATTATGATATATGTCGATGCACCATGCTCTATGGAATTAGCAATTTCATAATAATATCTTATTTTATAAGTTTCTAGTTTACATAATAACATCTTATTTTGAGGACACAACACGATAGTCTCGAAATTATATCAAAGAAAAAAAATTTAAAAAATGAAATTTTTATTTATTCAACCTCATTTATTAAATTCACGATAATAACAAGGATATAATATTAAAAAACAAATGAAGCAAATACGTGCACACTACTCCTCACTTCCTAGTATATACATTAAACACCTCACCACCTTATTTCCTTTTTTTTTTCTCCTTTCTCAAAAAAGAAATGGGGTGTAGATAATACAAAACGTTAACATAACTATCGTTATCCATTCCCGTTAACGTTTACCATAGTTAGTAAACGCCGTTAAAATCTCTTCAAATAACCGTACATCCAGCCGAAAGCCCATAAGGAGATAACGGCGGCACCTCGAATATACCTTTTCCGTTACCTTCACCGTCACCAGAATCCCAAACAGCCTTCCAACTTGACGGCGTTAAAGGCCCAACTCCGTTTTCCACAACCTCCGTTTCTGTTTTCATTTCTTTAAAACTTTTTACACTCTCCTCCACGTCATCATTTTTCGCGATCCTTTTCCTTGTGTTATTACTTTTTACCACCATGGGCATTTCTTTCGCTTTATTTAAATTACTGACTTCTAACGGGAAATTCAATATAGCTTTACTTCCGCGTAGCCTAAACGCGGCCCTATCATACGCTTTCGCGGCATCAATCGCGGTATCAAAAGTCCCTAACCAAACTCTTGTACCTTTTTTATTCGGGTCCCTAATTTCCGCGGCAAACTTGCCCCACGGACGTTGCCTCACTCCTCTATAACGTCTTTTATCATCTACAATAGTAGATACCGTTTCCGCCACTGTTTCCACTACTTGTGGCGGAAACGGTATCGATATGTTCAACGAGGGCTTTCGCTCGTTGAAACTGGTATGTTTGTGTGGCATAACATTAAATTCAAAGATTTCGTCAGAAGACACGTAGGATGAAGAAGAACAAGGAGACGAATTATTATTAGGTGAAATAGAGATATCTGAATATGTTTGAAGGAAAGAAAGATCATCTATGAGAAGGTGTTGTCGGATAAGGTCTAGTGATGATGATTCATTAGGTGATGACGCCATTATAATTGTTGATTTTGAGCTCAAGTTATGTGTATCTCTATATAGATATATGTATGTATGTCTTCGTAAAATATATATGTAGGAGGTAAGAATGGAATTAGGAAATTGTTAGTATTGAGTGGAAATGAGGAGTGTGGGAAGTGGTATATATATAATTGAAATAATGGATAAAAATTTTAGTAGTAAAGAAATGATAATAGATAGAGACGTACAGACTTTTATTTATTGTATGGATGGCCGGATGGTTCCACGAGCCAGAGAGGAAGCATCGGTAACTTTGTGACCATGACCAAAACCTTCAAACATTGATTGGGGTGTTCTTTATTTTACTTGTAAAAACTCAATATTTTTTCTTACATATATGGTCCCTGGATCTTTACTATTTTCAGTCATACTCTTTTTACACTGGCATGATCAATGAACGTACATATCAATGGTCATATTCTTTTTAGTAATGACTATATCTATATGTATCATTATTATCTCGAGGTTGTATATGGATAACTAATTCTAAGTTTCTATTCACTAGCTAATTATCATGTTATACTTTTCCCACATTAATTTATATATCAACTATCTTAATTATCATGTAAAATGTTAGTAATATACTAATTAATGATATTTCTTCTCTAAAAGTATGTATGAGTAGTTATACCTTAAATTAACAGGTTCCTTTAGAAGTCCTGAAGTCCACCCATGTCGGGTCATCTTTTTTTTGGTAACCATCCATCTGCTCATTTGTGAATTCGTCGCAAACAAACAAAAATAATATTGTTATGGATAAGAAGAAAAGTTGAGGACTAAATCTGTAACAAGAATATAGTTGGGGATACAATAAAAGCATTCGTGGGGCGTCCCGTTAAAAGGGATTACGGCTTTATATTTGTCTTCTTTTTCCATTTTAAGTACTTTTTTCTACCTTCATCGTTCCTTCCATACGCCCCCGCCCCTTTCTTTTTCAAACATTTTATTATTAGGCCTCTCCCTAAGCTCTTCGTCGACCCCTCTTCATTGCCTCTTCGACAAAGACACCTTAGGTAGCATCTTCGTCGACCATGTTCTTCGTCCGCTTGCTTCGTTCCATCGATGAGGAATGACGAGAAAAAGAGAGAAGAGGTGGGGTCAGATGTGGGTTTTTGTGAGTTGTGGAAGAGTTGTGGAAGAGGTGTGGAAGAGGGGTTATAGGGAGTGATTGTGGAAGAGGTGGATGAAGAGGGATAAGCTGATGTGGAGAGGTGTGGAAGAGGTGTGGAAGAGGTGTGGAAGAGGGGTTATAGGGAGTGATTGTGGAAGAGGTGGATGAAGAGGGGTTATAGGGAGTGATTGTGGAAGAGGTGTGGAAGAGGGGTTATAGGGAGTGATTGTGGAAGAGGTGTGGAAGAGGGGTTATAGGGAGTGATTGTGGAAGAGGTGTGGAAGAGGGGTTATAGGGAGTGATTGTGGAAGAGGTGTGGAAGAGGGGTTATAGGGAGTGATTGTGGAAGAGGTGTGGAAGAGGGGTTATAGGGAGTGATTGTGGAAGAGGTGTGGAAGAGGGGTTATAGGGAGTGATTGTGGAAGAGGTGTGGAAGAGGGGTTATAGGGAGTGATTGTGGAAGAGGTGTGGAAGAGGGTATAGGGAGTGATTGTGGAAGAGGTGTGGAAGAGGGTTATAAAGTGATTGTGGAAGAGGTGTGGAAGAGGTGTGGAAGAGGGGTTATAGGGAGTGATTGTGGAAGAGGTGGATGAAGAGAGGTTATAGGGAGTGATGTGGAAGAGGTGTGGAAGAGGGGTTATAGGGAGTGATTGTGGAAGAGGTGTGGAAGAGGGGTTATAGGGAGTGATTGTGGAAGAGGTGTGGAAGAGGGGTTATAGGGAGTGATTGTGGAAGAGGTGTGGAAGAGGGGTTATAGGGAGTGATTGTGGAAGAGGTGTGGAAGAGGGTATAGGAGTGATTGTGGAAGAGGTGTGGAAGAGGGGTTATAGGGAGTGATTGTGGAAGAGGTGTGGAAGAGGGGTTATAGGGAGTGATTGTGGAAGAGGTGTGGAAGAGGGGTTATAGGGAGTGATTGTGGAAGAGGTGTGGAAGAGGGGTTATAGGGAGTGATTGTGGAAGAGGTGTGGAAGAGGGGTATAGGGAGTGATTGTGGAAGAGGTGTGGAAGAGGGGTTATAGGGAGTGATTGTGGAAGAGGTGTGGAAGAGGGGTTATAGGGAGTGATTGTGGAAGAGGTGTGGAAGAGGGGTTATAGGGAGTGATTGTGGAAGAGGTGTGGAAGAGGGGTTATAGGGAGTGATTGTGGAAGAGGTGTGGAAGAGGGTATAGGAGTGATTGTGGAAGAGGTGTGGAAGAGGGGTTATAGGGAGTGATTGTGGAAGAGGTGTGGAAGAGGGGTTATAGGGAGTGATTGTGGAAGAGGTGTGGAAGAGGGGTTATAGGGAGTGATTGTGGAAGAGGTGTGGAAGAGGGGTTATAGGGAGTGATTGTGGAAGAGGTGTGGAAGAGGGGTATAGGGAGTGATTGTGGAAGAGGTGTGGAAGAGGGGTTATAGGGAGTGATTGTGGAAGAGGTGTGGAAGAGGGGTTATAGGGAGTGATTGTGGAAGAGGTGTGGAAGAGGGGTTATAGGGAGTGATTGTGGAAGAGGTGTGGAAGAGGGTATAGGGAGTGATTGTGGAAGAGGTGTGGAAGAGGGGTTATAGAGTGATTGTGGAAGAGGTGTGAAGATATTGAAGTGAAGCAGATGGCGCATGTTATAGGATGTAAAGTTGAAGCATTACCTCAAGTATCTTGGCATACCCATTGGCGGTAGTACAGCGCGTATTAATACTTGGAATCCGATCATTGCGAAATTTCAAAGAAGACTTGCTACCTGGAAAGCTAACCTTCTTTCTATCGGGGGAAGGGCAACTTTGATCTCTTCCGTGCTCGGGTCACTCGGTATTTATTATCTTTCTTTATTTCGCATGCCTAAGTTGGTTTGTAAAAAGTTGGAACCTCTCAGGTCAATGTTCTTTTGGGGTGGCTCGAACAACAAAAGAAAAATAGCATGGGTTAAATGGGACTCGGTATTGGCGGCCAAGGACGATGGGGCAGGGGCGGAACCACATTGAATTGAGGGGTAGCCCGGGCTACGGGTCCGCTAAATTCATGTAGTTCAAATTTTTCGAAAAATGATGTATTTTTTATTGATGCTACGGGTCAAATAAATATAGGATACCGGTCAATGTAACTAACTTTAAACTTTTGAAACATATTTCTATCAATAAAACTTATAAAAATGTATGTGTACAACTAAATGATAAGTAATAACTACTAAAAGTGTCAAACATTCTTAAATTCCATTAAAAATAGTCAAAAATCATTATAAAAAAATGTTAAAAATGGTAACAGTTTAGTCGTTATCGTTGTTATCGTACTTTATGCCGATACAAGGCTAATGGAAAAATAATTGTGATACGGGTCACTTTTTTTCTGGGTCCGCCACTGCGATGTGGGTGATTTGGTAGTTTGGAGGCTATGAATCATGCCCTCCTTTATAGATGGAGGCGGAGGGCAATCGTAAATCCTCATAATTTATGCGTCAATGTAATTACTGCTATCCATGGGGACGAATGCTTTATGAAACTTTCAGCAAAATATAGAGGTTTGTGGTTTCGTATTGTGGAGTCTGCCAAGGAGCTCCATAAAGTCATTCCCGATAACTTCATTATCATCAGCCGTAAAATTGAGAATGGAGAGGATACCAAGTTTTGGAAGGACGTGTGGTGTGGAGATTCCTCTTTTGATAAGAAATATCCTAGACTCTTCGCCATCGAGATGAATAAAAATCGTTCTGTTAGTAGTTGCTTGAACAATGGGTCTTGGAATTGGAATTGGAGACGTCCACTTATGTCCACTAGGGAGATTTCTACATTTGAGGAGCTTTCTCACAATCTTCCTAAAATCCAATTTACTAACAACAAAGACAAGTGGATGTGGCAATTCAATGGTAAGCCATACTTTTCTGTTGCTCATATTAGATGTTGCTATGATCATTATCGAGTTACTAGTCACAGCAATTTAAAGACTCGATGGAATAGGCTTGTCCCCAAAAAAGTCAACATCTTTGCATGGAGACTTAGGAGAAATTGTCTCCCTAATTTTGTTAATCTCTTTGCGAAAGGCATAAACATCAACACTTTTTCATGTGTCCTTTGTTCGAGGGCTGTTGAGTTTTCTCAACATACTTTCCAGCAATGTAAGCTTGTTAATGATACGAAGGATCTTATTTGTTCTTGGACCAAAAAAGACATCCCCACTGATTCGATTGAAGGGACCTTGAAATGCTGTGACAATGTGTCTCAGTCGAAAAAGATATGCGAGCGACTTGAAGCCTTTATTTTCATTTGGTTTATTTTCATTTGGTGATGGCACATTTGGAAAGCAAGAAACAACAAACTTTATAATGACAAGACCGAGACTAGTAAGGGTATCGTTAATTCTATCGTGGCGACATCCTATCTTTGGATTCATTATCGTGACAAGAAGTCCAAGGCGACATGGGAAGATTGGATCGCGAATCCGTTCATTGACTAGATGTATCTTACTTTGATTAGTTATTTTTCCTTGGAACTTGTTTGGGGTTGCAACAAAAACATCGTGAAGTGAAAACCGGTGGCTCGGCCTTCACCGATGGGGTTTTTTCTTATGTCTCGGTTTATCTGTAATTGGCATAAGTTTTTTTCAACCTTTTTGCAACCTTAGCAATTAAAGTTTCAAGATGAATCTAGATTATGTTTATTTTGTTGTAATTTAGATTTTGTAATCTGATCACTAGTACCTTGCTAGTTGATCCATTATTTTAATAAAATAGTTTAATTGCCGTTCAAAAAAAAAATTTACAAAGTAGATAGATATTAACTTCCACGAATTAAAAGGCGCCCATTTCATCTGAATTATATAAATATATCGATCTAAAGTTAATTAGAGTTTTCGAACATGATTCGGTCTTCTATTAAAATAGTTGACATGAACGATTAGAGTTTCCGATACATGATTGCTATATGCATTTTGAATTTGCGACAATCTATTTGTTAAGATGATTTGGCCCGTCCTTGGGATTTAACCCAACTGGACATTTAATGTCCCTTATGTCTTTCAGCCAAATGTTGGTCACGGGTTCGAAACCTTTGAAATGCATATTGGGAAGTCCTTGCCAATGAGGTGGGGCATGGGGGTTTTCTCTAGCATTTAGCTGGTTTCCTCCAGAACGGTAGTGGGACTTCCACCGCCAGTCATGCCCTCGGATTGACTGTGCTGATGACGTGGTCGATCTCTACCGGACGATGAAGAGGCATGCAGCTGAGTCCAATCACCACTGCTGTTCAAAAAAAGATGATTTGGCCCGTTACCATCACCATAAATCTAGTATTTTGCTCGATGTTCTGTTGCTTTAATATATTATTTATTTGTCGTTAAAGAAAAATAGAGTAAATTACATTTTTCGTCCCTGAACTTGACACGTTTTGCACTTTTCGTCCTTAAAGTGAAAAAATAGCACTTTTCGTCCTTGAACTTGGCACTTTTTTCACTTTTCGTCCCCGCGATAACGGCTGTTAGTTTTTCTCCTGTTAAAGTTGGAACGTTCGTTAGTTTTTTTGTTCACTTTTCGTCCTTTCCATTTTTTTTCACTTTATTTTCATTTTGATAATTTCATAACTGTACAATGGTGTATAAACCGTATTTAAAAAAAGAGCAAGAGACATATTACATTTTTTTTATATTTATACTTACTAAAATATATTTATCGCAAGTTAGATAGCACAATATACTTAACAAAAACATTATAGTATAATTATGGGTTGGTTTGATGATTTGTAAAGTTCAATAATCAAAAATGTTAAATAATTTACATATATATGTTTAATTAGATATGATCATAATAAATATAATACTACTTTTAATAATACTAAAAGTATGAATATTTATTGTTTATTAATGCTATTTTGAAAGGAAAAAAAAAGTTTAATTAAGTATAGCCTAAAAGATACATGCGTCGTTTAAATATAGTGTCATGTGTCACCTAAAGAAAACCTCAATCGTATTTTAGTACATTGGTAGAGATGACATATTATGTGTTTGATTTTATTTATTAATCGTGTTAATTGTACTTTTATTTAATGTTTTGTTCGATGTGTTCATAGAGTTTCGTGCTTTCTTTGTATTATTTGATACTGACTCTACTCATTCAATAATTTCTTTTGAGATTCGTTGCCTACTCCTTTACGATTTTTACATCGCTGAGCAGTTATGAAATTATCAAAATGAAAATAAAGTGAAAAAATAGCACTTTTCGTCCTTGAACTTGGAACTTTTTTCACTTTTCGTCCTTAAAGTGAAAAAATAGCACTTTTCGTCCTTAACTTGACACTTTTTTCACTTTTCGTCCTTTGATAAAAGTGAAATTACATTTTTCGTCCCTGAACTTGGACGTTTTTCACTTTTCGTCCTTAAAGTGAAAAAATATCACTTTTCGTCCTTTCCATTTTTTTTCACTTTATTTTCATTTTGATAATTTCATAACTGTACAATGGTGTATAAACCGTATTTAAAAAAAGAGCAAGAGACATATTACATTTTTTTTATATTTATACTTACTAAAATATATTTATCGCAAGTTAGATAGCACAATATACTTAACAAAAACATTATAGTATAATTATGGGTTGGTTTGATGATTTGTAAAGTTCAATAATCAAAAATGTTAAATAATTTACATATATATGTTTAATTAGATATGATCATAATAAATATAATACTACTTTTAATAATACTAAAAGTATGAATATTTATTGTTTATTAATGCTATTTTGAAAGGAAAAAAAAAGTTTAATTAAGTATAGCCTAAAAGATACATGCGTCGTTTAAATATAGTGTCATGTGTCACCTAAAGAAAACCTCAATCGTATTTTAGTACATTGGTAGAGATGACATATTATGTGTTTGATTTTATTTATTAATCGTGTTAATTGTACTTTTATTTAATGTTTTGTTCGATGTGTTCATAGAGTTTCGTGCTTTCTTTGTATTATTTGATACTGACTCTACTCATTCAATAATTTCTTTTGAGATTCGTTGCCTACTCCTTTACGATTTTTACATCGCTGAGCAGTTATGAAATTATCAAAATGAAAATAAAGTGAAAAAATAGCACTTTTCGTCCTTGAACTTGGAACTTTTTTCACTTTTCGTCCTTAAAGTAACAATAATAAAATTAACGTATAAGAAAAAAAGAAAATGGCAAAAGTGAAAAAAAATGGAAAATAAAGTGAAAAAAAATGGAAAGGACGAAAAGTGAACAAAAAAACTAACGAACGTTGCAACTTTAACGGAGAAAAACTAACAGCCGTTATCGCGGGGACGAAAAGTGAAAAAAGTGTCAAGTTCAAGGACGAAAAGTGCTATTTTTTCACTTTAAGGACGAAAAGTGCAAAACGAGCCAAGTTCAGGGACGAAAAATGTAATTTACTCAAAAAAATAACTAACATTAGAAAAATTAGCTAGTTTAGATCATTTTTATCTTATATTAGTGTACTAGATATATACATATGCGCCCTAAATTTATAAGAAACGTCAAATAAAAGTGCCACTTTAAATGCGGATACTCGGGTAGTATTAGAAATTTATACGAGATTACGAGTAGTTCGTTTGGGGATCTAGGCATGCAAAATAATGAATGCTCCATTGCATCTGGTCAAAACTAGACCAAGTCAACTTTTCATGTTCAAAACTTTGACATTTGACTCTTTCCTTTTCTTTAGTTTATTTCCCTACCCCCAAGTCCCCAACCTCAATCAGGCAGAAATCCGACTGTAAAATGTTTCGAAGCAAGTATTCATTTTGTAATTGAGATAGAGCTAAATTTTAAATTTTTAACATCTATCATCTCTCTATCTAACTAAGAGAGAATAGTCTTTTTTTCTAGGTATCACTTCTCTTTTCGTGCCAAGTGCCAACTAGGCTTTTTGCTTATGTGACATTTTCTGATAATTTTAATGTTTTGTTAAAATATATTGACATTTAAATCTATATTTTTTAGTGCTCATGTGTCACTTCATTTGTCACATGAAATTTTAAAAAACATTAACCACATTTTACCATCATCATGGATTAGATTATATCAATACCAATATCAGAAGTCATATTAAATCTTGACCACAAATTTTTATGCAATATGTTATTATGTGGCGATAAACGTCGTATTGGTCCCGAAAACACCAATACATGGTACTTTTTCCAGTCTTATATGACTTGGTATCGGTACGAGACTAGCACAGGATTAAGATTTGGGAGAAATTATTCAACTCTATTATAATATCAGTACGTCATTGTTTATATATAATTTCCACTGTGTTATACGTGCAATAGTGTAGTATTAAAACTATTTGCTGAAGTAAGCTTAGTAATATTCATATGAATAGATAGGATTATATCTTGAGTATTAACAGTGAAAATATGATGTGTATATATAGTATTATAGTGTAGTCTTTTTTTTTTGGTTAATCTTAGTAACTAACGGGCCCGGTTAATCCTTTGGTGGAACGATAGCTATATAACCTACTTGTTTCGATGATTTAATAAAACTAGTATCTTTTTTTCATATAAAAGTTAGGAATGTTTAAAACTTGAATTTTTCTCAAGTTTAAATCAAAATTATAAGTCATGTTGACCTCTTATTAAAAAAAAAGAAAAATAAAATAAAAGATTAGACTTATAATAAAGACCCTATGTTTACACTCATTAAACTTTCGACATAATCCAAAATTATTGTTTTTTTATAGTGTGAATTACTCGTGAATGTTGAAGGGTCTAACATACATTATTTTAATTGGGTCTGCGTTAGAAAGCTTCTCGCCGAATAAATCCTTAACTTAAACCCATCAATGAGAAATATGGAAGAAAAACTCACCGAGACCCACCATATATAAAAACTAGTGCTCAGGCCCGTCCAATGGACGGGTAGTCTCAAAATATATTAATCAAATATCACAACTTAATCAATACGAAAGCTAAAGAAGAAACATATGAAAATTAACTCCATATAAATATTGATTCCAGTTTACCCTTTTTTTTTCAACTTTAGTTAAATAAAAATTTTGCAGTTTGTTATATCTAAACTTACTACAAATACAAAAAACAATTTTTGACTTAACGATTAAGAGTTAAACTCAACAAAAAGAGAAACAAAAAGAGAAACAAAAAGTGTACAGTATATAATTTAAAAAATACATACCAATTCATCAACAAATACCATCTCGAACGTTTTGATATTCTTCGGATTGTTCCACTCCGAAACAGTCCATACATGCACAACACGGAGTCGTAGATGATGGTTAACATGTGTTGGTTTAAGATCTTCAAGATGAACTAATGTGGTCTTATTTTTTGTTGTTGAAGAAGAATTGAAGCCATAATGAACCTATAATGGACAACAAACTAAATTAAAAGAGATAATAATAACAATAACATAAAAATTCAATGTTAAATAATAATAATGATTAAATATGAACAAAGTGTATAAATAAAAAACCTTTTTGGTAGTTGATAGTAGGTTTTTTTTTTTTGCCGTAGTTTTTTTTTTGTTGAGAATATGTGAGGGTTTTTTCTAGGTGGTATATATATAAATAATAATAATAATAATAATAATAAAGATTTTTTTATAAGATTTAATAACTGCGATGCTTTGAAAAAGGCTAATGCAATACGAAGTATTTTAAGAATGAAACAAAAAATAGAGCGTCATGGTATTTTTTTATAAGATTTTTTTATTAAAGGTTGCCATTTATTAAATAAATATTAAAAAAATAGAGGATTAATAAGGAGAGAGTATTAGGGGGGAGGGAGTGGTCACCCTTCTTCCCCCAACACTAACCAATAAAAACTTTCCACCTCAATTTTCCCCAATCTTCCCCCATCTTCCCCAAATCACTGGCGCCACTTTCCCCCATCTTCCCCCAATCTCCACCTCATCATTTACTATATAATTTCATAAACTATAAAAACTAAAATTATATAAAAAAAGAAATCCCCCCACTAACTCCATCCACCAATCACCTCTTCTCTCTTCTCCCTCTCTCCTCTCTCTTCCCTTCCCCCCATCGGTGAAGCTCCCCGAATTGGCTTGTCTCTCTCATGGGGTAAACTAGTGGCGGCGGTGTTACCGCGGGGGGCCGCTAGCGGGGAACACCCACCCCACGACCACTCCCTCCCCCCTTAGGGTAAAGAGAGGATTAGGGGTGTCAAGTGTACCCCCAACCTCCTCTTTTAGTTATATTATACATTAAATACATGTGATCGATCAACTCTAAATATATCTACCAATAAACTAAAACATGATTGATACTTTATATCAACACTTGCATTTCTTTAAACGCATAGTGTCCCTTTTAAATATATATAAAAATATTTTATGGTTATAATAATACGTATATTATCAAAAGAATTGATTACGGATACCTCATAGTCTCATACCAAATTTACAATACTGTTATTATTGCAATACTTTTTATAGTTATTCCTATGTAGAGTAATTTCCAAATAGTTTTATGTTATTATCTATATTGCAATATCTATCT
Organism: Erigeron breviscapus; assembly: GCA_034093135.1. NCBI lineage: Eukaryota > Viridiplantae > Streptophyta > Magnoliopsida > Asterales > Asteraceae > Erigeron > Erigeron breviscapus. Next base: position 142,406,510 of record CM067169.1, read on the forward strand.
ATATATATTATCTTATCTTATTCTTAGATCGTATATATATGAACTCAACTTGAGTTTGAGTCCATGTCCGCGTCTTCTATTTATTTTATTTTATTTTGATCTCTTAATGATTTTTAATGCCTATCTATAATCTTCTATAATATAACTAAAAGAGGAGGTTGGGGTATACTTGGCACCCCTAATCCTCCTCCTTAGCCTAATTTCTCCTCTAATTAATCCTCTATTTTTATATATTTTTTTAATAATTAAAATTTCCTAGGTGACCTATATTCTATTAAAAAATAAAAAACAAATCTTTTTATCTTTAAAACTCTGCCAAAAATTATTTTATATATATATACCACCTAGATAAAACCCTCATGAATTTTCAACAAAAAAAAGGGTTTTTTTTATATATATTGTTCATGTTTAATCATTATTATTTGACATTGAATTCTTATGTTATTATTATTATTCATCTCTTTTAATTTAGTTTGTTGTCCATTATAGGTTCATTATGGCTTCTTCTTCAACTACAAAAAATAAGACCACGTTAGTTCATCTTGAAGATCTTAAGCCAACACATGTTAACCATCATCTACGACTCCGTGTTGTGCATGTATGGACTGTTTCGGATTTGAACAACCAGAAGAAAATCAAAACATTCGAGATGGTCTTTGTTGATGAATTGGTATGTATTTTTATAATTTTTTAAAAGTTTCTACTATATCTACATATTTGTTTTTGGGCTTTTTTCTAAACATGTTGCATATTTGTTTTTGGGCTTCTTTTCTTTCTTTGGACACACATATAAATATATAACCTAAGAAAAAGGGGTAAGAATTTGTATTTGTTACAACTTCAAGAGATCGAAAGATCCAACTGCTTTTCTTCACCTCTTTCATCATCTGACATCTTTCCTTCTTTCTTTCTTCAAACTGCAACTTTTTTATTTAACTAATTATTACAAATTTATAAACAAAAGTAACGAATTTGCCAATAAAAAAGAAGTTGAAAAAAAGGGTTAACTGAAATCGATATTGATATGGAGTTAATCTTCATATGGAGGTAATCTTCATATGTTTCGTTCTTTAATCTGTAAGTTTTTATTTATTCTTGATGCATTCCACACAATTTTGGTCCAATTTTCACTTTTTGTCGGAAACATATTCAGATTTTAACCCAGATGATGAAGATTTTGAGGATACTGATGATGATGATGATGAAATGCTTCATAGCGATGAATCCAATGATGAAGGTGAATGGAACTATTCAGATGAATCAGAAGACGATACTATGTTTATTGGCAATTATTCTGATAATGAATATGATTCCGATATGTATGATAGGTCTTCCCCAAATGATTAGTTTATTACGCATTATTTCTTCAACTTTTTGCCTTATTTGGATCGTTTAAAGTTTTACTTTATCTATTTGAATTTTATTTAGTTCGATTTTTTTAAAATCTTTGATTTATATATTTTGAGAATACCTGTCCAATGGACGGGGCTAAAAACTATGTATATATATAATATATATATTAATGTATTTCATCATTATTCTACATTAATTGGTAAAGGATACTAGATTTTAGACCCGTGTCAAATACACAGATTTTACAACATTATTAATATAAGAATTAGTATATAGAACAAAAAAAATGCCTGTACATTAACTGTAAAAATAGACTTAAAAAAAATGAGATATTCAAATGTTAATACTGAATACTAATCATATAAGTTGGATAGTGTAGCAATGTTTTTTATACAAACTCTTCTAGAGAAGCAATATCTTAACTTTGATTACACAATTGTCCGAGTTCTCATTGATGTCTTGCAAAAAAATAATTTTATTTTCGTTAGCCATAGTTGTTAAGAACTATAAAAGTAGCAGCTGGTTCGTGGGGTTTTCATTGATTTCGTGTGTTGTGATTTTATTTGTAAGGTTCAGTTTATATAAAAAGAATTTGTATTCAGATATAGTTTGAATTCAATTACTAATAACAACAATGATTATCCTAATTATAGTCTGATTACAATTACTAATAACAACAATATTACAATTAGTTTGATTACAATTAATAATATAAAATAAAAATTGATATAAATATTTTTATTAATTAGTTGACATTATGCAATAAAGTATTAAATATTTTTAAATTGGGTTAAAGTGTAAATTGGTGATGGAAACCAAAAAGTGTAAATTAATATAGACATGTGTTGATTTAATTAATTTTGATAAATTGAAGATTGTGATTGGTCAATTGAGGTTAGGTCAGTTCTTTTAATATATATTAAGATTAAGATACTGATAACCTTCTATTACTTTTTATTTTTTGTTAATAAATTGGTTATTATTGTTGTAATAATATACTTATGCGAAAATTAGATCTTCGTTTTTTTGGAACAATATTGTGGATTTTTATGAATTACAAACTTTTGCTTTATATTTCTTCACAACCATATTGTGGATTTTCATGAATTTTAAATTTTTTAATTTAATTTGTTGATAATTGTATATATGATTGTATCTATATAACACAATTATTAAATCTTTTGTATGGTTTATAAATGTTTCAGTATGCATAAGTTTTTCATCAATCAAATGAAATACAAACACAAAAATTATGAGTCAATCCGTGCATCACGCACGGGTATTAGTACTATTTAAGATAAGACTCGAACATAAATTTTGATACGTCCCAAGGTGTATCAATATACCAAAGTATATTGTACACAGAACAGTTGTAGAGGGGGGGTGAATACAACTTAATTCGAACTTTACAAACTTTTTAACTAAAACGTTTTAAGATTCAGTTTATATATTAAGTAAGTAAAGAGCAGGAATCATTAAAACAGTAAAGCAATAAAGAAATAAAACATTCTTGAACACAGATTGTGGTTTTCAATGTAATCCTTTATTAAGAAATAATATATACAAAGAATTACAGGGTTGTTGCGGAATAAAGATAGCCTATAGATATCTAAACAACCCCTGAAATGACAAACTACAATCAATAAGTTCTAGCTCAAGAGAATCAGCCAAAGCTGATCTCGTACAGACTAAGTTGTGTATAAGAGCAGAGAAACTTGTGTGAAGAATGATTCTCAGGAATGCCACACATATGCAATCAATGAATGAGGCTTTTATAGGCGAAAGCACTCCTTCTCTTGGTATCCAATGAAGCCACGTATTCTTCTTTCAATGGATGACAAAGGAATAATCAATCGTGCCTTTCATGGTACTTGTGGTCCCCCACGTACTGACGCACATTCTTCATCATCCAATAAGAGTATGGACACGCATATGTAAAACCAACCACCAACCTGGATCCTAGGATTCTTCCTAGTCACGTCATTTGTCTTTATCTTCAATCCAGGTTGTTATCTTCACTTGATTGTCAGACACAGATTGGGCCGTTTGTCAAAGCACCAATCTGCCTAAGTGTTTCCAAGCTGACTGCTAATCCCAAGCTGCCTTCCACTAACAGCTTGGTCTTCTATCTTCAATCCTCCTCTTCGACTTGGATTGAATGCTATAACATTGTTGATGCAGCTTGAATAACACTTGCTTCCATAAGATTTTACAATTACAAGTATGAAGCATGATCTGGGTCAGAAACAGATCGTAAGCTGTGTCAGCTTAGTCTGACCCAGATCAGATTACAAGAACCAAAAGATTACTAAGTGTTTATAGGTCAGATTTGTCATCACCAAATTTACAAACCTTTATCAATGAACATTGGGACTCAACAATCTCCCCCTATTTGATGATGACAAAACCCAACAACACTTCTAACTATCAGCGACATCTCTTAAAAGCGGCAGTTAAATGACGGTGTTATTTGGGTGAGTGTGTGATGTTTGTATTTTTTGTTATTTGTGTGAGATAATGCTAGGTTAGGAATAAGATAATTTTGGGACATTCAATGGATTAATGGATAGTTATGGTTATTAGAGTAAGGGCATATTTGGTAATTCAAAGGCTAAAAAATTTAAAGAAAAAAAAGGTCATTTGCCTTATTAAGAAGTAGAGATAAGTTGTTAGTGACAACCCTTAGAGTTGACATAATCATTTTCTTAAAGATATTAATTAATGGTCTTACATTTCTTAATTTATTTAAGAGTTAATTGCAAGATTGGTCCTTGTGGTTTGTATCTTTTAGCAATGGGGGTCATTTTTCAAGTGTCGTTGCATTGGGGGTCCCCATTTTGAGAATTTTTGCAAGATTGGACCCTTTTTAACAGGACCGTTAGCGGGTGTTGTTAAGTCTGCACGTGACAATAACGTGTAGGGGCAATATTGTCTTTTCACACAATATAGAAAGGACCTTTATTGCTAATGAACTCAAAAATGGACCCCATTGCTAAAATGAACAAACTACAAGGACCAATCTTGCAATTACCTATTGATAATAAATATCATCATTTATATTTATCTTTTTCTTATATATACTTAAAAAACTACAAATTTAATCACTTATTAACCAACTAAAAAATTTAACTAACTGCTAAAATTGTATTCTCATGTATCATGACTAAAATTATAAATTATAAAATATGGACAAAAAAAAGAAATATATTACTAGTAATAATTGTAGAAAAAATCTTATTAATTTACATTTTTTTTTAATCCATCCTTGAATTACACTTTTTAATATTTTATTAAAGAAACAATCTTACTACATATTTAATTAGTTATTAATATTTTTTAGCTTTTCATAATTATTTAAAAAACAAAATTATTAAAATAAAAATTCCACATAAACTTATGTGCAACTTAAATAATAAGAATCTTGTTAAGAGCATCAGAAGATAATTGAGCAAGCAACTCTGAGTGTAACACCCCAACATGGCGGAATCATGGGGTATCACTTAGAAAAGCACAGCACGACATGGGAATTATGTAGAGTCAAACTATATGCATTCATAGGATTGAAACAATCCGTAAACTCACTCAAATGTATACAATAATCAATATCTATCAAAGATACACACTCAATCAATATTAAATGAAAATGTTTAAATGATAGTAGTTGATCCTAAGCATAACCCGTTAAAGGGAAATAAGGATCACGGATTCAGAAGTCCAAAGCTAGTCCAATCCTAGCAATGCAAGCACATAATCATCCATTTTGTCTCTGATTAACCTGATTACCTGAAAAGTGTACTAAAATACGTCAACATAAAGTTGGTGAGTTCGTAGGGACAAGTAATATGGGATAACCGTGTCGGATAACAACCGTTAACAATAAGTGAGGATTAGGAGAACTAATCACATCCAAGGATAACCTATAAGGTTTCACATTATCACAATTCAATACAAGTCAACATTCAATAATAACGATTCCATATAACGTTCAACAACGTTCCATAACAATCAATAACGATCAACAACGATGCGGCTTACATAGTTAATAATTAACAATGCGCTAACGGTGCGACTTACATCGTAAACAATGCGCTAACGGTGCGACTTACATCGTAAACAATGCGCTAACGGTGCGACTTACATCGTAAACAATGCGCTAACGGTGCGACTTACATCGTAAACAATGCGCTAACATGTCCACATCAACAATTCAATCATACAATCAATCAAATCAACAATCAACAGTTAAACAAACATGTACACTTTTCAGCCCGAATCTCAATTGAGTAGGGAGGGTTTACGAAACTCACCCTAGTTGTAGTGGCAAATCAGAGCAGTAGATAATCCTCGTGACAAGTTAATCTTAGTACAGCTCAAAACACTTTGCAAAGTACTTTACTATGCTCAAAATGTACTACCGGGTACCTAGAACAAGTATAAGATCAACTTATAAGCTACCACAAAGCCTAAGTGCAAAATAAGGAATTTTCAGCATGTTTCCAGCTTTGCGTTATCTACTTGACAACGACTTTGGGAAGTGAGGAAGACCAGATACAACAAAACTTAGTTCTAGACATTTGTTGGGCACTCAAAGGCCTTTTCAAAAATGTAAGGTTTGACTCTTGAAGAGATTTAATAAAAGAGTTATGATTTTTACAAAAACAAACCTGTAGCCTCGTCAGAAATTAGACCAGTTCTGAAAATCGTCGTTTTTGGCACTCTTCTGAGCAAAACCAGAAGAAACTTCGTTCTTATCAAATTTTACTGACACTTGTACCTTTCCAAAAATATAAGATTCGTCTCCTAATTCGTCCAGATGAATCTTCTATGATGTTTGCAAGATGACTGAAAATTTCAGTCCTATAGAGTCTTTAAATTCAACTTGAAACTTCAAGTGATGAACCCAAGACTTTATGGACTTGATTGTTTTGTGTTATGAATGTGAAAGAGAGAGAAAAGAGCAGAGATGAATGATAGAATGATCATCAAATGCTTGCTTATATAGCCCAAGAGTTGCAACTAAGTGCCAAGAATACACACCTTGGCCATGAGGTGTTCATCATGTGTTTACAACTCATCCTTGAGTGTAATGGCTGAAACTTTGGCCTTAAAACAAACTAGAATTCAGTAGGAACATGTTCATTGCATGATTACAAGCTATAATCCAAGTCTTGGTTAGTTTGTGTGGGGTTTATGTCAAGAACACAAGCTTGACTTGACTTATTGACTTTGGTTGACTCTAAACTTTGATTCTTGATTATTATTTGTGTAATTAAATGTAGTAACTAGTCTATATAAGTATAATTACTTTTATCTATGTGGTTATAAATCAATTACATTATCTAGTTCAAGTACACAATTGCATATTTATTTTACTAGTATGTACAATATATCTAACTAGTTAATTGATTCCGAAATTAATAACAAAAATACTCACGAGCGTACAACTTTTATAAATTATTATAAATCCATAATATGGATAAATCATTTCATATAATATAAAGGTTGTGTCGGTTTTTGTCCTATTAATGGAATTATCATCTAACCACCGACACTGTTCCACCGACACTGTTCCACCGACACTGTTTCACCGACACTGTTCCACCGACACTGTTGTAACCGTACATTATACTTAAGGTTTCGTATATACGTTTTCCTGTTACCATAGTTACTCAATTATCATCTATTATATAATTTCCATAACATGTACTGGGCCAATTTCATAGTCTGCTAATATGGCCCTAATTCTAGAAGTTCAAATATGACATTATAATTGGCCCAATTTACAGATAAATGTACACAATTATGTACAAATTTTCGTTTATTGAAATAGTTAATCAAATTACATGCACAGTCAAACGGTAAAAATCATGAATGTTACACTGAGGGGTTCAAGTTTTTGAGAAAAACTGTATGATCACCATCAGGAGCATTAATTCTTTCAAACCTTCTCCTTTTCTTCTTGAGTGGCTCAGCTGACTCATTTTCATCATCCATATCATATGCTTTTGGTCTTGGAAGGCCAGTGATACCAATCTTGAATTTCACAATTACAGCCAACTTCTTTTCAATGGCTTCCAAGACTGTCTCTCTATGGATTCCAGGCATACCAGTTATGATATTATGCAACTCCACCCACTCAGTGTATCCTAAGTTAAACAGATTATCAAGATCATGGGTTTCCCAGCTTGTTTCATATCCTTCTCTTGTACACCTGATGCTGGGAATGTTCTTTCCTCTTTTCCTTTTGAGTTGAACCTGGGTGATTGGCTCTGGATGCCTTCTATAATTAAGATTTTCAGTCACCTTTCTTTTCTCCAGAGCTTCCCACCAATCATGGGCTTCAATACTTTTCTTCACATCTTTCACCTTCTGTGATGGTTTAGTGTGAACCACCTTATTCTTGCCTTTGCCTTTGCCCACATCTTTCTTTTTGGATCCAATAGCTGCAAGGTCTTCTTCATCTTCCTTGTTCAATGTTTCTTGAAGAACCTTAACAACTTTTGGATCAGATTCAGTCATAGCCATTTTCTCTCTTTGCAGTCTGTCTTCCTTAACTATTTTGTATGTCACCTCAACTGTTACCCCAAGTTCTGGAGCCTTCTTAATTGCAAGCTCCCAATCTTTTTCTTTGTCAGTAAGAATCTTTACACCACTTGACTCAGCTTCAGTTGGCCTTTTCTTTAGCATAAACTGGGACAGAGTGGCTGTGTCTTCACTTGAAGAAGATTCAACAATTTGTTCTTTGGGAGCTGGGTCAGCTTGCGATGGCACAGCTTGTACAGGAACAGCTTGGGAAGACTTCATCTTATTATCAACTTTTTCAACATTTTCAACTCCAACATCCTTCCTTATATCTCCCACATTATCCATAACAACATCAGTGGTCTCCCCCTCAATTGTGTCACTCTCCTTCTTATTTTCTTCATTCATGTTTCCACCCTTTTCACCACCAGACTCAGATTCTGGTATTTTTATCTCCTTTTCACCTTCCACACTTGAACCATAAACAACCACTCTCCTATCATTGGCCTCCCCCTCAGCTCTAGCCTTCCTTTGTCTTTCTTTCAATCTTTCAAAATACTCTTCAATTTCCTTGTCAGCCAGAGCTCTTTGTCTTTCTCTTTCTACTTCTTTTTCCTGCTCAACTTCAGCAGCACTCTTCTCCCCCTTTTTGTCATCATCACCAGGGAAAGAGCTTACTGGAGTAGCAAAGAGCCCTTTTAGATCATGGCTGATCAAGTCAATCTTGATATTTGTTAGACAGCAGGCTCTTCTTAATTCAACATAATCTTCATGGAGGAGTCCAATTTTTGATTTGACACTCTTTGAGGCTTCAATCAGATCATTCTTGAAATCTGCTTGTGACTTGTTGGCAGATTGAAGCTCAATAGTGACATCTCTTGTAAACTTGGTTGCAGCTTTCTCAATCTGACCCAGAGTACTCTTGTTTCTTTCCTTTTCTTCATTGATTTCCTTTGTAAGATCTTCAAGATACTCTGTCAGCTTGCTCTGGTTCTGCTGCATCAAATCAACTGCTTTTATCACACTTTCTTCCAGTGCAGTCTGATTTTGACTCAGCTTATCCACCTTCTTGTCCGTTAATTCTTGATCCTTTTGGATCTTTTCCAAGCATTTGGTCAGTTGTAAGCTCTCAACCTTATAGGTTGAAGTGAACTCAGTGAGCTGACCCACCACATCTGAAAATGAGATAATGGCAGCTTGGGAAGGACTTGCAGTTGGCTTAAAAACCACTGACTCTGGAAAGAGCAGCCTGCAATCCTTAAAATCAGGGTCATTGGGCTCATATAGAAGGGGGTGGAGGCTAAGGGAGTTTTGGTGAATATGCTCATGAGAGTGAGTCTCATGAGTAGATTTTTCAGAAATGATGATGTGCTGGTCAGCCTGAGAAAGATTAACGTTTAATTCAGGCTGAGGGCCAGTGGGAATGTGTTGATCATGATGTTGACCAATTCCTCCACTGGCATCTTCCATCAGATCATCCTTGAGGATGGATGGGCAGGCACATCATCGAATGAAGAATCACTTCCGGAGATAGTGATTGTATTCTCATTGGCATCGAGAGGACCACCAATGGTTCCCTTTGCTGCACAAGGGGCTGACATAACTGCCTTAAAGACAGCCATGTAACCTACAGGATCCCTCTGTCCAAGGACAGATGCAGACACAGACCCTGCAGGTGTAATGTTTTGTGTATTTGATTGCCCTTCAACAGAGGTGTGTTGTTGCACCAAAGTATCCTTAGGGAGAATTGAGGTCTGTACCCCTCCTTGTGACATAGAAGGGGCATTGACAGCCTATGCAGACTCAGAGTGTAAGAGAGAAGGAGTCTGATCAGCTTGGGGAGGAGAAGCAGTGTCACAAGTGCGTTCGATACTTCTTGTGACAACTCGTAATTTATTAGCAAGGGTTAGTCTTAATCTCGATCATTATTATAATTTCGTCTAATTTAGAGATTATGACGTGAAAATTATTAAATAATTAAACAATTGATATAGTTCAATTAGACGTATCCTGATGACGTAGACTATTAGCTATTTAGACGAATGCCGAGTCTTAAAAATAACTTTAAATAAAGATTTAAATAAAGTTTAGTTTGACGAAGTTTTATTGGCTTGTCTTAACTTAAATGAGACGAGAGAAAATACCTTTACTTTAAATTTTAACCTTTTAGTCAAACGGTATTTAATCGTAAGCATTTTACCAAATTAGGGGTATAGGAAACTATCTAATTTAGCCACATGGGCCGAAATGTAAATGAAAGGCAGGGAATTAACCACCCCCTTCCCTCTTTTTCTTTGTGTCGACACCACACACACAAGACCAAAAACACTCTCAATTTCTCTTTTTCTTCTAAATTGGGTTTTGCAAAGAAAGGATTAAAAGGGTTTTAAGGCTATAATAAATTGGGTATTATCATCATCAACATCATCACAATCTTCTTCTTTTCTTCAAGAATATCAAATTTTGGTAAGTTAACATTTTTTTCTCTAAACTTTTGATTTGATTTAAATTCAAGCTAAGGGTTATTTCAGTCTTGTTAATTGAATTAGAAGACTTTGAACATGATATGAATTTAGGGTTTTGATGATTTATGAAATTTTGATTTAGAAACTAGGTCTTTGAAATCAAAATGGTTGAAATGGTGAAATGGTTGGCGAATTGGATTGTTTCCAGGTCTTTTGAACATGAATATAGTCTTTGAAATGAAAGGAATTGATTTAGAAACGATATGGTTTACGGAAAATGGTCGAAAAATGAGTTTTTCACTCGGTCAGCCAAAACTCGCGCCGCGACTTGTGTAGTTTTTCACGAAATCTGCTTCAGAGCAGAAACTCGCGCCGCGAGCCCTCCAGGCCGCGCCGCGAGGTTTTGTACTATTCGACTTTTTCAGTTTTCGTTAACTCGAACGTTTGGACTTGGTGAATATCGAATGGTACTTTAGGCTACCTTATAATGACAATGTCATTGATATTACCAACTAAAGTTAAATAAAATGAAAGTTTAAATCACATTCTCAGTTATGGCATTCTAGGGTCTATAGCTAAGTAGTTCTACATAGGATACTTGTCGTTGTGAGCTTGGATCCTCACTATTGGTAATCATATCATAGGTTTTGGATAACGTGGAGAATTGACTGTGGATCTTCTCGAGCTACTTTGCACCTTTTAGCACTTAGATCGCTAAGGTGAGTTTATGGCGCCCTTTTCCTTTTACTTTGGGCCTGAAAAGCATGCGGCTGTCGAAAATGTGTATACGTGTCATTTATTAAATGTTGAATGAAATGACTTTGAATTACCGTGTGATGGCTGATAAAATTGTTTCTTTGTGTTTGACAAACTAAAATGTTGCCCCTGTGTAGTTATCACCGTTATGAAACCCTAGTGGTTGTATTGTCAGACTTAGTTCTTGACTATCTTGGTTATGGTCCGCACCCACTAGTAGAAGGAAATCCTGTGCGAGGCATGTTGGCTGATACTGTCGGATGTTGTTTCCCGGCTGTCATATGCTAGTCATAAACATTGTTGTGGTGCGCACCCCATTTTAGAGGGAAATCCTGTGCGAAGCAATGTAGCATAGTGACTGATACTGTCGGACTTGGCTCCCGGCTGTCATATGCTTTAGTCAGACTTAGACCCCGACTGTCTTGTTATGAAATATTATTAGGTTTTGATCCTGATTGTCTTGTTGAAAATAACTACACGTCATTGTGTTCTCTCAATGACGATAAAAATTTGGTCAAACATACTGTAAACTCACCAACTATTTCGATAGTTGATCCTCTCAAATTTCATGCTTTTCAGGGAACCAACAGTAAGTATTGGAAGCGTATATGGCATTTTAGAAGCCATCTTTTGAACTTTGGACGTACAATTAGCGTCAGACTTCTGAGGACTATCGTATTATTAGTCCTAATTGTACTAGACTGTCCAAATGTAATTATTGTATTAAGTGGACCCATTTCCAATTGAGGATAGTTTGTATCCGTGTATATTATACTTGTAATAAACTTGTATTTGGATTAATGGATGTAATCTCTATTTACCTTCTGATTAGTACGCAATTATTTGTTAACCCTGTATTTTCGCTACAACGGGGTGTGACAAAAATTGGTATCAGAGCCAAGGTTATAGTGAATACGGAGTTATTCCTCGTGAATAACTCAATCTATAGCCATGGTCGCTTCAAAAAGGAAATCTAAGTCTTAAAGGTTTAGGATAGTTATCTCGAGAGTTATACTATTTGTCAATAATTAGATCTAACCCGATCAACTACGTCCCGATTATGTAAAATAGTATAAGGCTCGAAATAAATATCTTAAATTGTGTATATACGTATTAGTTGAATTATATTCACAACATACTGTAAATGTGGTGGGAAGGCTGCGGGTGACCCTATACATAAGCATTGAAGGTATGTTAGGAATAGAAACTCAAATCGTATGTGTATGCATAAAGTTTATATACGTGATAGTTTGGATTATATTAACAACATATTTAAATGTGGTGGGAAGGCTGCGGGTGACCCTATATATAAGCATTGAAAATATGTTGGAAATAGAAACCCAAATCGAATGTGTATAATCTAGACAAAGATCTCTTTGAAACTCTTGTTGCGTACTGTCCCATTCGATTGACTCGAATTGTCTTATCCATCAGACTTATATGGATTCTTTGACTATTCTTTCAGACTTGTCATGTCGGACGGAGCTAGCTCTTATGCTGTTGTTCCTGGTACTCCTCAAGTTCCAGTTGTAGCAAACTCCATTCCTCGTGTTCCCTACTCTTCTGAAGAGGAACAATTTGAGGCTTCGGGCAATGAATCTCGCCCTATCAATCTGGTGTCAACATCCAGTGAATCTGGAAATGAACATGTATCTATTCATGTGTAACACCCCAAGCCAAGGCTCAGAATATCACGGAAATCATATAGCACAAGGTGGAATTAATGTAGAACATGATCTAAATGCAAATAAAGGATTCAGTGAATCCATACAATAAAAGAAACAAGTATCAAAATATAACAGAAGCAAGTAATCGTCAAAGTTTACAAACGACATCAAAAGAAGGCTATCAATCCTAAGTACAATGCAACAGAAGGTAAATGGATTCTTGATCCATATAAGTCCAGTCCGGGTTCGACAGCAAGCAAACAATCAAACTCCACGTCCTGGATAACCTGGTTACCTGAAAGTGTACTAAGCATAGTCAACACAAGGTTGGTGAGTTCGTAGTAATGGTCCGTAAAGAACCATCGCCAATAATCATAATACACGTGTAGAGGCTAGACATGACTTACAGCGAGCCTCTAGGTAACACAATGACGTCCAATAACAAGATCACACCAAACAAGTAAGCGTGAAATAAGAGTGCACAAATGAGGTAAATATCAATATAAACGCCAAAAACATAAACAATCATAACGCCTATTGTAATACATATCGAATTCGTATCAACCATGCCACAAAATACACCAAACAGAGTATACTTGCGTGTGAACCGCGTGCGTGTGAACCGCGTGCGTGTGAACCGCGTACAAACACCAACCACAAATTCAACAATCAACAACCATCAATAATTAACTCAAAATAAACTACACGCACATACACTTAGGAGGATTCTACTTTCATCAAGTTCTAGATGCTTATGTATAGGGTCACCCGCAGCCTTCCCACCACATCTAGAACTCTTTGAAGGCATAACCGACTTCCATGTATGCACGTCCATCCTAATTAGTAATAATAATAATAATAATAATAATAATAATAATAATATATATATATATATATATCGCAATCCTCTACTAAAATCAATCATAACTACATTGCACATACATTTCATACGACTTTACTTTTAAGGAATCATAGATGCTTATATATAGGGTCACCCGCAGCCTTCCCACCACATCTACAACTCATTAAAGGTATCATCGTCTTCCATGTATGCACAACATTACTAATCACAGTATCAATTCACTACAAGATCATAAGGTGTAAAGCAACCGCGTATAACAAATGAGTACGCGAATTATTATCGTCAGATCATGTATCATACGTATGTAATACCATAATGTATATCAAATGCGTATCAATAACGTCACCAATGCAACAATAAAAATATGTTTGAGTGTGCACCGCACAAGTCAAGTATAACAAAGCGTATATGAATATCCAACACATTCTCAACATCCATCAATTCCTCTAAACAATGCGTACATCCACTTCGGAGGGTTTTACTTTCATCAGGTTCTAGATGCTTATGTATAGGGTCGTCCGCAGCCTTCCCACCACATCTACAACTCATTAAAGGTATCATCGTCTTCCATGTATGCACAACATTACTAATCACAGTATCAATTCACTACAAGATCATAAGGTGTAAAGCAACCGCGTATAACAAATGAGTACGCGAATTATTATCGTCAGATCATGTATCATACGTATGTAATACCATAATGTATATCAAATGCGTATCAATAACGTCACCAATGCAACAATAAAAATATGTTTGAGTGTGCACCGCACAAGTCAAGTATAACAAAGCGTATATGAATATCCAACACATTCTCAACATCCATCAATTCCTCTAAACAATGCGTACATCCACTTCGGAGGGTTTTACTTTCATCAGGTTCTAGATGCTTATGTATAGGGTCGTCCGCAGCCTTCCCACCACACCTAAATCCTTTGAAAGTAAAGCCGACCTCTATGTATGTACTTCTATCCTAAAGAGTTACAATATCGCAAACAAATTCGTAAACCATCACACGATCAATCCAAAACCGTCTACCAAACGACAATTAATCGGGAATCAACTAGACACACAATCAAGTCAACCAACCAAACAAACAACACGTATATGTACACTTTCAGCCCGAATCTCTATTGAGTAGGGAGCTACGAACTCACCTTGATCGGCAAAGAAGCTTAAGTCGAGTAAAGGAAAGATTAATAGCGAGTATTGGGCCCCACGTGTTCACAACCTATCAAAGCATGCCATATATCATACTGTCAACTTTATAATCATAAATAAGTTGGTTCCTTAGGTTTAAGTTGAGTCACGAACCCACAATTACTTTCTTAACATTACCGAGTGTGAAACATAACACTTTGACCCGACATTTTTAGAAACGGATTAAGAATCATATAAAATGAGTGTTACTACAAGAAACTAGACTCTCTTACGATTCCAACGATAGGTCATATGACTTAATTGGACTTATGGATCAAAAGTTATTAACGTTGGAAAATTGACGCGCATAATTTCACAGAAGGTATCCACTGCGCCGCAGTGAGCCAGAACCATGCTCACTGCGCCGCAGTGGGCTAAATCGACCCAGAGACCAGAACATTGCCACTGCGCCGCAGTGGGGAAGGGCTGTGCCCACTGCGCCGCAGTGGCCACCTCCTGCAGCCTGCACCTGCAGCTCCAAGTGCAGAAAACCCAACCCAAAACACTCCAATTCGACCCAAACCTTCCCAAAACGACTTGTAGGAGTTTGTAACTCAATTTGAGGCATAACTAAACACCATTAACCATAAATAAACATAACCCAAACCACAATTTTGACCAAAACATCAAAATCACACCCAAATCCTTCAAACCCTAAATAAACCCTAATTTGACCCAAAACAAGATTTAAGCCGATTTAGGACTTGTAAATGTTCAAGATGATTAGAAATGCATAAACAAACATAAGTAGGTACAAATAAGATGAATTAGGCTTACCAAAACTCCTCCTTGAGCTAGAACCCGAAATTAGGTCAAAATGGATAAAACCTTGCACTATGACTTTGATTCTTCGATATGGTGACAAAGAGATGAAGACGATGATGATTCTCGAGTTAAACTAGTTCCACAACGCCAAATGATGCTAGAGAAATGAAGAGAGAAGATGGTTTGGTCTTGCTTTTTTTTTTTTTTTACTTAGAGAGAAAAGAGAAAGAGATAGAATGTGTGGTGAAGGGAGAGATAAGGGGAGGGAAAAGGGTCAAGAGGCTGGTGGGTCGTGGATCACCTCACGGTT
Organism: Erigeron breviscapus; assembly: GCA_034093135.1. NCBI lineage: Eukaryota > Viridiplantae > Streptophyta > Magnoliopsida > Asterales > Asteraceae > Erigeron > Erigeron breviscapus. The sequence goes on from CM067169.1 coordinate 142,422,407, forward strand.
CGACCCGTTTCTCTTCCCAAGTCAAATTACAAAACGTTAGGCACTTAAACACCGATTAAAACATAATATCGACCCGACGAACATACCACATTGTCATTTAATCACAAAACGAACCAAATATTTCATTGACTTAAATTGTTAGTCAAGTTGCACGTAAAGTCAAACGGTCAAAACTCACGGATGTTACATTATTCCCCCGTCAAAAGAATTTCATCCCGAAATTCAACAAATCAATTGGATGGCTCCCTGAATTAGAGTCAAGCGACTTTCTTAATCTGGAATGACAGGAAAACGGATCTCTGTGCACCTACACCATTTCTTCCACACACTAATGTTCCAAGCTGTCGGATTTTCTCGGTTTCTTCGTATCGTGACCACCCCTTGTCGTCGGCGACTTCGTGGCGAAGTCCATTACAATTTGTTTTCCTTCAAATCTCTCTCCTGGTCTTTCACTACACACTTATTCACATCTTAGAAGTCTATAAGGGTTTTGACTACGCGCGCGATGTTAAGTAGTTAAGCATATACGAAATTCAAGTTATCGAGGTGGGACAAGCCCGGTAAGTCACTCGGAAAAGCTTCGGGAGACTCAAGATTAATGAGACGATGTTAGTTTTCAGATTTCTTGAGACGGTAGCCCTAAGGACCTTTGAGTTTGAAGATCTACACGAGACCCTAAGAACTCTATCGTTAGACATTTTACATTAGCAACCCTACTACACAATTAAGAATCATATTGACCGTTGGCATTTAGATTTGTGCTCATTTTATCATCAAGAACCTTAATACCATAGATCACAAAGTACGTGAAGAGTTTGTCGTCTTCTAGAGTCAAGACACATGCACGGGGTATTTGACCGAATTTAGTTAGAGAGTCGCTAAACATCCAAAAAAAATTTTTAAACATAATTCCAAAACACACGAACGAAGGTAACCCAAAGGAGTAACGTTAGGACAAACGAGATCATATTCTGTTCCAATATCGAATAGCGCCATAATATAATGACCGTTAAGAGAAAGGTACCTTAACCAACGTTTGGATCATTTTGGTCTCCATTGCCAATTTCCGCAAAAGCTCGGCCACGAGGATGAACTTGATGGCCTTGTTGGCCACGGTTTTGATTCGGCCCGGTAATTTGGAGTTGATTTGGATGGACCGCCACTTCAACTTGTTGTCCAATCCATTGCGGACAATTATTTCGGTAGTGATCAGGGCTTCCACATTTAAAGCACGTACCCCATGGAAAGTTGCCTTGAGGATGAATGGTTTGAAGAGGTACTATATTCAACGGTGCCGTTTTCGGTGCTCTACAATCTCTTGCCAAATGTCCAAGTTGATTACAATTGAGGCAAGCCCCACATTGGGTGTTAGTGGGATGATGCTTATTACACTTGTTACAAAAAGGATGAGGTCCCGCATAAGGCCTCCTCGCCGGCTTAACTGCCGCCATCACCCTTCCCCGGTTAACATTTTTGGAAACAAACCTTCCCATTTTATTCACCCCACTTGACTCTCCCACTTCCTTCCTCTTGTTTGCTGGGGAATTACTCAAAACACCGCTCCTCAACAAGTCTTCAGTCACACTACCGGCCCGGTTGACAACATCGGCTAACGAAGTAGGCATGTTAGAATTCACATAAGATCGGACTTGAGGATTCAAGCCCAATACAAACTTCTCGATGGCCCGAGCCTCAGAATCCACCAAGTGAGGAATGAGGGTAGACAACTCTTGAAATCGTCTAACATAACTCTTATAATCGGCTCCCTCCATATTGAGATTAGCAAACTCAATGGTCAAGTTTTGTAGTTCATAGGGAGGACAAAACTTTGCCTTCACTTTGTTCTTGAAATCGATCCATTCCAAGTTATAAGTCCGCCCCAAAGTTATCTCCTGGTTCCACCAACTCAAGGCGTCATTTTTAAACATGCCGGATGCATAAGAAATCCGGTCGTCATATGTGCAATGACTTCTTTCAATCACTGCCTCGATCTCCTCGAACCACCTTATACACTCTGTGGGACCGCCTCTTCCATTGAACTCCGGCGCCCCACAGCTTTTGAAGTCTTTAAATATACACCCATGTCGGTATCCTCCATGTTGATTATACATGGGTATACGGTTATCAACTCTCACTGGTTCTTCTTCTTCGTTTTCTACGTCCCGAGGTTGAGCATTTTCATTATTCACATTTTCTGGGGCTTCATTGTTTTGAGCCACATTGTTCTGCCCAAGACTTGCCGTGACTTGAGCAATAATGGTTGGCATGATATTGGCGATCGTTTGAGCGATCACCTCAGCCATGTTTGGCTCAGGAACCTCACCACGACCTCTTCCACGGCCCCTACCACGGCCCCTACCTCTACCTCCTTGTACCTCCGGTTGAGCTTCCGGTTGAGGTTCTTCCGGTTCAGCCCTATAGTTCGTTCCAGCTCTTCTTGGTCTCACCATTTCTATAAAGCAAGTGACACATTGACCCGAGAGTTAGTCTCAAATGCTCACATGTTAGTCACACAAGTAGTCAATGCTCTCATACCGATACCACATACTCATTTCATATCATTAAGCTAAGGCAAGAGTGCTAGAATCCTATGAGATTGTTACTTAGCATACTATCATGTCAATTTCCTTACGATCGTTCATTATTAATTCAAGTAATCATGCTCAATACATCATAAAATCAAACAATTAACACAAATGGGTTAAGTATAATCTGAATTCGATATGCTCTCTAGTTATTGACCAGGTATGTATACAGGGTGTACCAACGGCTAACCCTCCACCCAATCAACTACCATTAAGCATATCGGTTCCCTATTATACACTAAGCCAAGCAACTAACACGAATGCTTCAAAGTATAATCCGAATTCGATATGCTTTCTAGTTATTGACCAGGTATGTATACAGGGTGTACCAACGGCTAACCCTCCACCCAATCAACTTCCATTAAGCATATCGGTTCCTTATTATACTTTAAGCCACACGTGCGCAATCCATGATGTCATTAACTTGTTATAATGTTGGGCGACCATAAAAGAGTTGATCGGGTTCTTTTAGGGTTGCCACAATATTATACTAAGTTAATACCATAACTTCATTTTGCTCTAAAGCATCCAACTAGCATTAATTAGTAACAACAATCCATATCAATGACAGTCAAATTCAATCAATGCACACCTTAACCATATTGTACCCATTCCACATTCATCATGTTGAATTCAAGCCATCACATAAGTGGTCTTAACTACGAACTCACAATATACACTTTCTAGGGTTAACAGAATTCACGTTGCACACAAATTTCCTACCCATGCATGCTATATGAAGAGTTTTAACTTAAGTCGTAGTCTAGGTCAAACCGCCTAATTCTCTACGACCACGCATGGGCCACCATTCTGTAACACCCCAAGCCAAGGCTCAGAATATCACGGAAATCATATAGCACAAGGTGGAATTAATGTAGAACATGATCTAAATGCAAATAAAGGATTCAGTGAATCCATACAATAAAAGAAACAAGTATCAAAATATAACAGAAGCAAGTAATCGTCAAAGTTTACAAACGACATCAAAAGAAGGCTATCAATCCTAAGTACAATGCAACAGAAGGTAAATGGATTCTTGATCCATATAAGTCCAGTCCGGGTTCGACAGCAAGCAAACAATCAAACTCCACGTCCTGGATAACCTGGTTACCTGAAAGTGTACTAAGCATAGTCAACACAAGGTTGGTGAGTTCGTAGTAATGGTCCGTAAAGAACCATCGCCAATAATCATAATACACGTGTAGAGGCTAGACATGACTTACAGCGAGCCTCTAGGTAACACAATGACGTCCAATAACAAGATCACACCAAACAAGTAAGCGTGAAATAAGAGTGCACAAATGAGGTAAATATCAATACAAACGCCAAAAACATAAACAATCATAACGCCTATTGTAATACATATCGAATTCGTATCAACCATGCCACAAAATACACCAAACAGAGTATACTTGCGTGTGAACCGCGTGCGTGTGAACCGCGTGCGTGTGAACCGCGTGCGTGTGAACCGCGTGCGTGTGAACCGCGTGCGTGTGAACTGCGTGCGTGTGAACCGCGTGCGTGTGAACCGCGTGCGTGTGAACCGCGTGCGTGTGAACCGCGTGCGTGTGAACCGCGTGCGTGTGAACCGCGTGCGTGTGAACCGCGTGCGTGTGAACCGCGTGCGTGTGAACCGCGTGCGTGTGAACCGCGTACAAACACCAAACAAGTAAGCGTGAAATAAGAGTGCACAAATGAGTAAATATCAATACAAACGCCAAAAACATAAACAATCATAACGCCTATTGTAATACATATCGAATTCGTATCAACCATGCCACAAAATACACCAAACAGAGTATACTTGCGTGTGAACCGCGTGCGTGTGAACCGCGTACAAACACCAACCACAAATTCAACAATCAACAACCATCAATAATTAACTCAAAATAAACTACACGCACATACACTTAGGAGGATTCTACTTTCATCAGTTCTAGATGCTTATGTATAGGGTCACCCGCAGCCTTCCCACCACATCTAGAACTCTTTGAAGGCATAACCGACTTCCATGTATGCACGTCCATCCTAATTAGTAATAATAATAATAATAATAATAATAATATATATATATATATATATATATCGCAATCCTCTACTAAAATCAATCATAACTACATTGCACATACATTTCATACGACTTTACTTTTAAGGAATCATAGATGCTTATATATAGGGTCACCCGCAGCCTTCCCACCACATCTACAACTCATTAAAGGTATCATCGTCTTCCATGTATGCACAACATTACTAATCACAGTATCAATTCACTACAAGATCATAAGGTGTAAAGCAACCGCGTATAACAAATGAGTACGCGAATTATTAATCGTCAGATCATGTATCATACGTATGTAATACCATAATGTATATCAAATGCGTATCAATAACGTCACCAATGCAACAATAAAAATATGTTTGAGTGTGCACCGCACAAGTCAAGTATAACAAAGCGTATATGAATATCCAACACATTCTCAACATCCATCAATTCCTCTAAACAATGCGTACATCCACTTCGGAGGGTTTTACTTTCATCAGGTTCTAGATGCTTATGTATAGGGTCGTCCGCAGCCTTCCCACCACACCTAAAATCCTTTGAAAGTAAAGCCGACCTCTATGTATGTACTTCTATCCTAAAGAGTTACAATATCGCAAACAAATTCGTAAACCATCACACGATCAATCCAAAACCGTCTACCAAACGACAATTAATCGGGAATCAACTAGACACACAATCAAGTCAACCAACCAAACAAACAACACGTATATGTACACTTTCAGCCCGAATCTCTATTGAGTAGGGAGCTACGAACTCACCTTGATCGGCAAAGAAGCTTAAGTCGAGTAAAGGAAAGATTAATAGCGAGTATTGGGCCCACGTGTTCACAACCTATCAAAGCATGCCATATATCATACTGTCAACTTTATAATCATAAATAAGTTGGTTCCTTAGGTTTAAGTTGAGTCACGAACCCACAATTACTTTCTTAACATTACCGAGTGTGAAACATAACACTTTGACCCGACATTTTTAGAAACGGATTAAGAATCATATAAAATGAGTGTTACTACAAGAAACTAGACTCTCTTACGATTCCAACGATAGGTCATATGACTTAATTGGACTTATGGATCAAAAGTTATTAACGTTGGAAAATTGACGCGCATAATTTCACAGAAGGTATCCACTGCGCCGCAGTGAGCCAGAACCATGCTCACTGCGCCGCAGTGGGCTAAATCGACCCAGAGACCAGAACATTGCCACTGCGCCGCAGTGGGAAGGGCTGTGCCCACTGCGCCGCAGTGGCCACCTCCTGCAGCCTGCACCTGCAGAAAACCCAACCCAAAACACTCCAATTCGACCCAAACCTTCCCAAAACGACTTGTAGGAGTTTGTAACTCAATTTGAGGCATAACTAAACACCATTAACCATAAATAAACATAACCCAAACCACAATTTCGACCAAAACATCAAAATCACACCCAAATCCTTCAAACCCTAAATAAACCCTAATTTGACCCAAAACAAGATTTAAGCCGATTTAGGACTTGTAAATGTTCAAGATGACTAGAAATGCATAAACAAACATAAGTAGGTACAAATAAGATGAATTAGGCTTACCAAAACTCCTCTTGAGCTAGAACCCGAAATTAGGTCAAAATGGATAAAACCTTGCACTATGACTTTGATTCTTCGATATGGTGACAAAGAGATGAAGACGATGATGATTCTCGAGTTAAACTAGTTCCACAATGCCAAATGATGCTAGAGAAATGAAGAGAGAAGATGGTTTGGTCTTGCTTTTTTTTTTTTTACTTAGAGAGAAAAGAGAAAGAAAGAAAAGAGAAAGAGATAGAATGTGTGGTGAAGGGAGAGATAAGGGGAGGGAAAAGGGTCAAGAGGCTGGTGGGTCGTGGATCACCTCACGGTTCGACCCGTTTCTCTTCCCAAGTCAAATTACAAAACGTTAGGCACTTAAACACCGATTAAAACATAATATCGACCCGACGAACATACCACATTGTCATTTAATCACAAAACGAACCAAATATTTCATTGACTTAAATTGTTAGTCAAGTTGCACGTAAAGTCAAACGGTCAAAACTCGCGGATGTTACATCATGTTCAACCATCTCTGTCACCGGTAGCTCCATATCAGAGGAGGACTACCGAGGGAGCTCGTCTGCCTTATGCTCCTCGAGACCCTAATGCTCCTGGTCCTTCTACACCGGTTCAGGACAACCATGTGTTTGGTCCCTCTTTTCTTCTGGGCGATCCGTATGCTGCGGGTCCCTCCAGAGTGCCTGTTTACAATCCCAATGCTGCAGAAGTGATGCCAGTTGCTGATGCAACTGATAGGTCGGAATATTACCTCCGACAAATGTCAAGGATAAAAACTCTCTCATCCGTACTAGGGAGGCTATTGAGAATCAAGCCCAAGCATTGACTGGAGCTTATCTTCATGCTTCTGATGCTATGACTGTTGTTAAGGAGGGGAAGGAGACTGTTAGAACGTTGGTCTGCATGCTGTTGGTTTTGGTGACCTTGGTTGTGGCTTTGCTAGTTGTTGTTCTTTTCAAGATGTAATCTAGTAGTAGTAACGTATTGTAAGCCTAGAACTTGTAACGACTCATACGTTTGTATTTGAGTTGTAGTCTTTTGGTGGATGTATTTCCCACGTATTTCGGATCGTATCACTCTGACTACGTAGTATATCAGCATGGATGTTGTTCCCACAAGATTTTGATTTGTGGATGTAGTTCCCACAAGGTTTTGAGATATACAAGTCAGGTTATGTAAAAAATTTTGGTATTAATGAAACACGATCGTCTTTTGGCTTACATACTTGTTCAGGCTACGTCGCTTGCTCATTTCAATTCTAGAAATGTAGTATTCTATATTTCTTGTCTTGTTTAGTTCATGAGTTCAAGTAAGTCGATAAATTGTGACTTGTGTTTAGTATTCTCTTATATCTTGAAAAGCTACATTCTGTGTTGTCCTTACGAGAAAACCTCTAAATGACATTTTTGTTCATGTCATAGACTTATGGCTCCTAAGACGCGAAGCAAAATCCAGAAAAAGGCTCCAAGTAAGAAAACTGTCCCAAAGAGAGTTACTCGATCAACTCCTTTAAATACTGAAGCTGAACAGGAAGAACCTGTGATCCAACAAGAACCAGAAACTGCTGCTGCAAATGTGAACACTGGTCCTGGATCTACCCCACATGCTGGCGGGGAAAATAATATGGCAGCGTTTGTGACGCAACAATTATTGGCTGCTATGCCTACTTTAGTTGCTCAGATCACGGCAAGCATGAACGCCAATAATAATCATCATACTGATAATAGTAACAATGTTGAACCTACTGCTGAACAAGTTGTTCCTCGAGCTCAACTTCGAGTGGGTGACTACAAGACCTTCACCTATTGTAAACCAAAAGAATTTCATGGTACCGAGGGTCCGGTAGGTCTAATCAACTGGCTAGAAAGCATAGAGGTGGTGCTTCATATTAGTCGTTGTGCCGAAGAGCACAAAGTGGAATATGCTTCCACTCAACTTCAAAAGCACGCTCTGTCATGGTGGAACGAGCAGGTTAGGACCCGAGGTCGAGACCAAGCTAATAGGATACCTTGGTTTGATTTTAAAAGAATGTTGATGGAAAAGTACTGTCCTAGGGAGGAAGTACAGAAAATGGAAGGCGAATTTTGGAATCATAATATGGTCGGGCTAGACAACGAGAAATACACTACTCGTTTTCATGAGCTGACAAGACTTGTTCCTCGTATGGTGGATACGAAGGAGAAGTTAGTTGAAAGATACTGTTACGGATTGTCACCTGATATCCGAAGGTTGGTAGCCGCTTTTAATCCCTTGACTCTTCAAGCGGCAGTTAGTGCGACCAACCGGATGGTGATAGATTTGAAAAGAACCGCTGGTTCTTCTGTTGGAACTGAACTGATCAAGAGGAGAAATGATCAAGCCTCTGGTAGTGGTTTTGGAAATGGTGGGAATGGCAAGAGGTTTAAAACTGCCAGAAACTTTGCAGTGGTCCCACAAGATATCAGGAGGTACCCTGGCGCAGACACAAGATGTAATAGGTGTGGCACTCGTCACGTGGGAAATTGTCCTACTTGCCACCGTTGTAAAAAGTCGGGACATCTGGCAAAGAACTGTAGGGAGAAGGTACCCAATCAATGCTATGAGTGTGGAAGTGAAACTCATTTCCGACCAGCGTGACCAAGACTTAATCAAGCCCCGAACAACAATGCTATAGTTCCAATGAGGAACAATGCTGGGAATAATCAAGCTGGAAATCAGGGGAGAAATTAAGGAGGTCAAGGTAGAGGCTGAGTGTTTGCTTTGGATGCTGATGATGCACGACGTGATCCTAACGTTGTGATAGGTACATTCATACTCAATAATCATTATGTATTTGTGTTATTCGACTCTGGTGCTGATAAAAGTTTCATATCTTTAGAATTTAAGTCTCGATTTGGTATAGTAGCTATCCCTATGAAAGACACTTATGTTGTCGAATATGCAAACGGTCAAAAGTATATTGCTAGAGATCATTTAGTAGATTGCAGTTTGGTATTGGCCGGTAAGACTTTTAAAATTGACCTAATTCCTATAGAACTAAGTAGTTTTGATGTGATTGTTGGTATGGACTGGTTATCTAAGGTTAGAGCTGATATAAGTTGTTATGAGAAGATTGTTAGAATACCCCTTCAGAATGACGAAACCCTAATAGTGCAAGGAGACAAGTCAGGAAAGAAATTGATCTTAGTATCGGCGATAAAAGCAAATAAGTATTTACAAAAAGAACACCCTGCTTTCTTAGCATTAGTAGTTGAAAGGAAACCAGTGGGTAAAGACATGCAAGATATTCCAGTAGTTAGAGATTTTCCGGAGGTGTTTCCTGAAGATTTGACGGGACTTCCACCTCATAGACCAGTTGAGTTTGGAATAGATTTGGTCCCTGGAGCTGCACCCGTGGCCAAGGCACCCTATCGCCTTGCGCCGTCAGAAATGCAAGAATTGTCCGAACAACTTCAAGAGTTGTTAGCTAAAGGACTAATTCGTCCAAGTTCATCACCGTGGGGAGCTCCAATACTATTTGTCAAGAAGAAAGACGGCTCTATGCGCATGTGTATTGATTATAGAGAATTGAACAAGTTGACTGTCAAGAACAGGTACCCTTTACCTCGCATTGACGACTTGTTTGACCAACTGGAAGGTGCATCACACTTTTCCAAGATTGATCTCCGATCTGGGTATCATCAACTCAGAGTCAGAGAGACGGACATTCCTAAAACAGCTTTCAGAACTCGTTATGGACATTATGAGTTTTTGGTTATGCCTTTTGGCTTAACCAATGCGCCTGCTGTGTTTATGGACTTAATGAATCGAGTATGTCGACCGTATCTTGACAAGTTTGTCATTGTATTCATTGATGACATACTGATCTACTCGAGAAATAAAGACGAACATGAAGGTCATCTGAGAACCATTTTACAACTACTCAAGGATCAAAAGTTGTACGCGAAATTCGCAAAATGTGAATTCTGGATTAGGGAAGTACACTTCTTGGGTCATGTAGTGAATATGGATGGAATCCACGTAGATCCATCTAAGATCGAAGCAATAAAGAAGTGGGAAGCCCCTAAGACTCCGACAGAAATCCGCCAGTTTCTTGGATTGGCTGGATATTACAGGAGATTTATAGAGAATTTCTCAAAGGTTGCTCAACCTTTGACGTTGTTGACTCAAAAGACCAAGGAATTTGTTTGGCAGGATGCCCAAGAAAAGGCATTTCAAACATTGAAAGACAAGCTATGTAATGCTCCTATTTTAGCGTTACCAAATGGAATTGAAAACTTCGTGGTATACTGTGACGCATCACATCAGGGCATGGGATGTGTACTTATGCAGGAAGGTAAGGTCATTGCTTACGCTTCCAGATAACTCAAAATCCACGAAAAGAATTATACAACCCACGATCTCGAACTCGGAGCGGTTGTTTTTGCCTTAAAGATTTGGAGGCACTACTTGTATGGTACAAAGTGTACGGTATTCACAGATCACAAGAGTCTTCAGCATATCTTCGATCAGAAAATGTTGAATATGCAACAAAGACGATGGGTAGAATTACTTAGTGATTATGATTGTGAACTCAAGTATCATCCTGGTAAAGCAAATGTTATTGCTGACGCGCTGAGTAGAAAGGATAGGATTTCACTATCTGTAATAACAAGGGCAAGTTCTTATCTTGGCTCGTCATTAAGGGATAGAGTTTTGGATGATCAAAACGAGGCCCTACAACCAGGGCGTATTGAGAAAGAAGCATTGTGGAATGCTGAACATTTATTTGACTTGGATGGTGATGGAATCCGACATGTTAAGGGCAGAGTGTGGATTCCCAAGTATAATGGACTTAGAGAACTCTTAATGAATGAGAGTCATCGATCTAAGTATTCAATGCATCCTGGTGCTGACAAAATGTACCACGGATTAAAGGATTTTTATTGGTGGCCTGGTATGAAAAGAGATATCGCCACGTATGTATCAAAATGTTTGAATTGTTCTATGGTTAAGGCGGAGCACCAAAAGCCTTCTGGGCTGCTCCAGCAACCCCAAATTCCTGACTGGAAATGGGAACAGATCACCATGGACTTCATTACGAAGTTACCTCAAACCCTGAAAGGATACGATACTATTTGGGTCATTGTTGATCGATTAACTAAGTCTGCGCACTTCATTCCATATATTGAGAAGATGTGTCACTTCATGGTGTTCCTGTGTCTATTATCTCTGATCGTGATGCTCGTTTCACTTCACAATCATGGAAATATTTTCAAGACGCCTTAGGCACTCAGTTGAATTTGAGTACGGCTTACCATCCACAAACGGACGGGCAAAGTGAGCGTACCATTCAGACGTTAGAAGACATGCTTCGGGCATGTGTTATTGATTTCAAAGGTAGTTGGGATACCTTTTTGCTGTTAGCTGAATTTTCGTATAATAACAGCTATCACACAAGCATTAAATGTGCGCCTTTTGAGGCTTTGTACGGACGAAAATGTAGATCGCCTGTTTGTTGGCTTGATGCTGGTGAGCGTCATTTGTACAAATATGGACTGGTTCAGAAGACTACTGACCAGATTGTTGAAATTAGGGCACGGCTGAAGGCGGCTCAGGATCGCCAAAAGAGCTATGCAGATCGTAGGAGGAAACCACTTGAGTTTCAAGTGGGAGATAAAGTTATGTTGAAAGTGTCACCTTGGAAAGGCACTGCACATTTTGGCGTGAGAGGAAAACTTAGTCCTCGTTATATCGGACCCTTTGAAATTGTTCGAAGAGTTGGTTCCGTGGCTTATAAGCTCAATTTACCCCAAGAGCTGGAACATGTTCATCCCACATTTCATATATCGAATCTTAAGAAATGTTTGACTGATGAAGCATTAGTTGTACCTGTCGAAGAATTGCAAGTGAATGACTCTCTTCAATTTGTAGAGGAACCTGTTGAAATTGTAGATCAACAGCTCAAACAACTTAGACGTAGTCGTATCAAGTTGGTCAAAGTTCGTTGGAACTCAAAACACGGACCCGACTCGACTTGGGAACGTGAGGATTATATGAGAGATAAGTATCCTCATCTGTTTACTGAGCAAGACTTGATTTCGGGACGAAATCCTTAGAAGTCGGGGATGCTGTGACAACTCGTAATTTATTAGCAATGGGTTAGTCTTAATCTCGATCATTATTATAATTTCGTCTAATTTAGAGATTATGACGTGGAAATTATTAAATAATTGAACAATTGATATAGTTCAATTAGACGTATCCTGATGACGTAGACTATTAGCTATTTAGACGAATGCCGAGTCTTAAAAATAACTTTAAATAAAGATTTAAATAAAGTTTAGTTTGACGAAGTTTTATTGGCTTGTCTTAACTTAAATGAGACGAGAGAAAATACCTTTACTTTAAATTTTAACCTTTTAGTCAAACGGTATTTAATCGTAAGCATTTTACCAAATTAGGGGTATAGGAAACTATCTAATTTAGCCACATGGGCCGAAATGTAAATGAAAGGCAGAGAATTAACCACCCCCTTCCCTCTTTTTCTTTGTGTCGACACCACACACACACAAAACACACACACAAGACCAAAAACACTCTCAATTTCTCTTTTTCTTCTAAATTGGGTTTTGCAAAGAAAGGATTAAAAGGGTTTTAAGGCTATAATAAATTGGGTATTATCATCATCAACATCATCACAATCTTCTTCTTTTCTTCAAGAATATCAAATTTTGGTAAGTTAACATTTTTTTCTCTAAACTTTTGATTTGATTTAAATTCAAGCTAAGGGTTATTTCAGTCTTGTTAATTGAATTAGAAGACTTTGAACATGATATGAATTTAGGGTTTTGATGATTTATGAAATTTTGATTTAGAAACTAGGTCTTTGAAATCAAAATGGTTGAAATGGTGAAATGGTTGGCGAATTGGATTGTTTCCAGGTCTTTTGAACATGAATATAGTCTTTGAAATGAAAGGAATTGATTTAGAAACGATATGGTTTACGGAAAATGGTCGAAAAATGAGTTTTTCACTCGATCAGCCAAAACTCGCGCCGCGAGAGGCATTTCTCGCGCCGCGACTTGTGTAGTTTTTCACGAAATCTGCTTCAGAGCATAAACTCGCGCCGCGAGGTTCTGTACTATTCGACTTTTTCAGTTTTCGTTAACTCGAACGTTTGGACTTGGTGAATATCGAATGGTACTTTAGGCTACCTTATAATGACAATGTCATTGATATTACCAACTAAAGTTAAATAAAATGAAAGTTTAAATCACATTCTCGGTTATGGCATTCTAGGGTCTATAGCTAAGTAGTTCTACATAGGATACTTGTCGTTGTGAGCTTGGATCCTCACTATTGGTAATCATATCATAGGTTTTGGATAACGTGGAGAATTGACTGTGGATCTTCTCGAGCTACTTTGCACCTTTTAGCACTTAGATCGCTAAGGTGAGTTTATGGCGCCCTTTTCCTTTTACTTTGGGCCTGAAAAACATGTGTTATAGTATATACGATTTGTTAAATAAATGATTGTTTTGTGAGTATGCCATGTGATTTGGATAATCATTTGACTTAAATTTGCCATGTTGACGGCTGTCGAAAATGTGTATACGTGTCATTTATTAAATGTTGAATGAAATGACTTTGAATTGCCGTGTGATGGCTGATAAAATTGTTTCTTTGTGTTTGACAAACTAAAATGTTGCCCCTGTGTAGTTATCACCGTTATGAAACCCTAGTGGTTGTATTGTCAGACTTAGTTCTTGACTGTCTTGGTTATGGTCCGCACCCACTAGTAGAAGGAAATCCTGTGCGAGGCATGTTGGCTGATACTGTCGGATGTTGTTTCCCGGCTGTCATATGCTAGTCATAAACATTGTTGCGGTGCGCACCCCATTTTAGAGGGAAATCCTGTGCGAAGCAATGTAGCATAGTGACTGATACTGTCGGACTTGGCTCCCGGCTGTCATATGCTTTAGTCGGACTTAGACCCCGGCTGTCTTGTTATGAAATATTATCAGGTTTTTGATCCTGATTGTCTTGTTGAAAATAACTACACGTCATTGTGTTCTCTCAATGACGATTAAAATTTGGTCAAACATACTGTAAACTCACCAACTATTTCGATAGTTGATCCTCTCAAGTTTCATGCTTTTCAGGGAACCAACAGTAAGTATTGGAAGCGTATATGGCATTTTAGAAGCCATCTTTTGAACTTTGGACGTACAATTAGCGTCAGACTTCTGAGGATTATCGTATTATTAGTCCTAATTGTACTAGACTGTCCAAATGTTATTATTGTATTAAGTGGGCCCATTTCCAATTGAGGATAGTTTGTATCCATGTATTGGGGTCCACATCCGAACGATTATACTTGTAATAAACTTGTATTTGGATTAATGGATGTAATCTCTATTTAACTTCTGATTAGTACACAATTATTTGTTAACCCTGTATTTCCGCTACTACGGGGTGTGACACTTCTCTCCTTTGGCTGACCATCCTCAGAATTGAAGTGCATAGACTCTGACTCATTTTGGATCTGGGCTTGATCCTCTGTTGTCCCTTTAATGATATCATCAACCTTTTGGGAGGCTGATGATGGCGTTTTAGGTGTAGACTAAGTATGACCTTGGGAGGAGGTCTTTCTTTCAATACCTTCACCCTGTTTGGAGGGTTGGGTAGCAGTAGTTGTTCCCTTTAGCTCGTCTACACTCTTTTGGGAGAGTGCAGATGGGTGTGGTGTATTCGGCATATCATCTTGGGTGGCAGAGTCAGCTTTGGAACGTTCCTTAGCTGCCACTGCACCTTGGGGGATCTCAAGATTGGATGTTGCATTATCAACCCCAGAAGCTGACACAGATTTCCTTTGTGTTCTTTTCTTTTTGGCACTGTGAGGTACTAAGTCCTCAACAATGGGTCTTTTAGAAGCGGATTTTGAATGAGTAGATGAGGGTGTGGCTAGGGTGGCTGATGATTTGGCCAACCCTTCACCCTCTTTTGAAGGAGAAGAAGATTGAATAGATTGGGAAGAGTTTGAGGGTTCAGAAGCATGTGTACCTGGGTCCCCCTGATTGGCAGATTGAGTGTCAGACTCAGATCGCGTCGAAGAAGGGACAGATTCCTCAAGTGCTTCTTGTTCCCTTTCTCTTTGCCTGCAAAAATCAAGGTAAACCTGCATTGCTCGGGTCAGACCCTGCACAGTTACCTTGGGACTATTGAAAATATTATTATTGATGGCCTTGCATTCCACAGTCTGACCAGTTGCCAGACTGAAATCATTGTCAAGTATTGCTTCAATGATAAGAGCAAGAATCCTACCATAAGGTATGATAAGGCTCTTATTATTGACTCGGCCAACCAAGTCTCTAAAAATTATTGCAGCAAAATCTATTCTGGTCATAGTGACCATAGCATGAAAAATTTGCATCTCTAAGGCATTAGGTTGATCAAAGTTGCCTGCCTTTACTTGTAAAGTTTTTGATATTGTGCTCAAAAGATAATTCCAAATTCCAGTTAAATATTTCATTTTAACCACTGAAGCCAATGGACCAGTATATCCAACCTCTTGTAAAACACTTTTGGCTTCAGGGTGAGATACAACACTTTCATAAATGTCATCAGGCATATAAGACAGCTCAAAAGCAGACCTAATCCTCTCATAAGAAATATATACCTTTGTCTTACCGTTGAGGATTGTGCCATAGATTGCAGGATCTCCTTTCTTGTTCTTACCCACATAGCAGCTTGCCCAAAATTCACACAAAAGATCCTTAAACACCACATCAGGCTTCTCAATCATCATCTTGCCAAATGGATGGTACCACAAAAATGCTACAATCTCATCATATCCTTTAGCCCAAGAAGGAGGATGAACATTGGCTGAGACGAGACTACCAATCTTGATTTTACCAGTATCAAGATCAGCTGGGACTACTACCACATTATTACCCACCACATAGGGTGTAAGCTTACTCACGCTTACTGGAGCTGGGTATGGGACCTCAGATTCAGAAGAAGAATTAGATTGAGAGTTATTTGCAGAAACAGATGATGATGCCATTTAAAACAATTTTTAGAAGAAATTAAAAACTAATAAAACAGTATTCAGATTAGAGAGGAAAAAAAATGATTTAAAAGAAATGAAGGAGTGACTTGGGATTTAGGTTAAATTGTGATTATATACACTTAATTTATATTTTAACCGTTTGAAAATAGGAGAGAGAAAGATTTTAATTGGTGGACAAGCAAGTAGTGGAGGTACTTTTTCAGTAACCATCAGTTTTCACTACACGTGTCAGTCACCAATTTACTGGACAATGAATAAAGAAGTAAACTAAATAAAATATTGTAAATAATAAAACGCACTGAGATATTTAATAACAAAAATCACCACGAAGCTGGGTCAGACTCAGCTTACCCTCTTTTACTTGGAAATACACCAAGTATGAAAGGGTAGTCTGGGTCAGACACAGCTTACCCTCAAAATTGAGAATAACTCTAAGGGGTCAGATTTGTTATTACTTAGCTCACTGCCTTTTACATATTTAGCATACCTAGCTTACTTATGAGATAATTGAACCTTGATTCATCCAATGGCTTTGTAAACAAGTCAGCAAGCTGATTATCTGTTGGAATGAAGTGGAGTTCAACATCTTCTTTCATCACATGATCCCTAATGAAATGATATCTTATATCAATGTGCTTGGTCCTTGAATGAAGTACAGGATTGTTTGAAATTGCTATGGCACTGGTACTGTCACAAAAGATTGGAGTTTTTGATGCAGTGACACCATAGTCTTGAAGCTGATATTGCATCCAAAGAATTTGAGAGCAACAACTTCCTGCAACAACATATTCAGCTTCTGCAGTAGATATAGAAACTGAATGCTGCTTTTTGCTGGACCAGCTTACAAGTCTATTTCCAAGCAATTGACAAGCTCCTGGAGTACTTTTTATGTCAATCTTACTGCCTGCAAAGTCAGAATCTGAATAGCCAATTAGATCAAATCCTGAGTCTTTGGGATACCAAAGACCCAGATTGGGACTACCTTTAAGTTATCTAAAGATTCTTTTTACAGCCTTAAGATGAGATTCCTTAGGACTAACTTGATATCTTTCACAAAGACATGTAGCAAACATAATATCTGGTCTACTAGCAGTCAAGTAAAGTAATGATCCTATCATACCCCTATAAGCTGTGGTGTCAACAGATTTGCCATTTTTATCTTCACCCAGCTTATCACCAGTTCCCATAGGAGTTTTCATAGGTGAGCAATCACTAAAACCAAATTTGTTTAAGAGATCTTTAACATATTTTCCTTGGTTTATAAAAGTTCCATTTTTAGTCTGTTTAACTTGTAAACCCAGAAAATAGTTTAGTTCTCCCATCATGCTCATTTCATACTTTTTGGACATTAATTCAGAAAACTTTTTGCAAAGTCTTTCACTGCTAGACCCAAATATTATATCATCTACATAAATTTGTACAAGCAGGATATCACCATTATACTTTCTCACAAACAAAGTCTTGTCAACATTACTTCTTTTGAACTTGTTAGCCAAAAGAAATTTAGAAAAAGTATCATACCATGCCCTTGGAGCTTGCTTCAGCCCATAGAGAGCTTTGTCAAGCTTGAACACATGGTCAGGAAACTTTGAACTTTCAAAACCTGGAGGTTGTTCAACATAGACTTCTTCTTCCAATTTTCCATTAAGAAATGCACTCTTCACATCCATTTGATAGACTTTGAAACCTTTGTGAGCAGAATAGGCCAAGAACATTCTGATTGCCTCTAATCTTGCCACTGGTGCAAAAGACTCATCATAATCAATTCCATCCTCTTGTCTGTAACCAAGAGCTACCAATCTTGCATTATTTCTGGTCACAACTCCCCTTTCATCCATTTTGTTTCTGTAGACCCACTTGGTTCCAATCACAGTCTTGTGATAAGGTCTCGGAACAAGTACCCAAACCTTGTTTCTTTCAAACTGTGTGAGTTCATCTTGCATAGCATTTACCCAAGATGGATATGCCAGAGCTTCATCAATCTTAGTTGGTTCCATCTTACTCACAAAATTAACAAACATGCAAAAATTGCATGTTGCCTTTCTTCTTGTTTTAACACCAGAAAGAGGATCACCAATGATTTGATTGATTGGATGACTCCTTGTTCATTTGGTAACATGAGTTGAATTATTTGCAACTGGGACAATGGACTGATTCAGATTAGAAGGTCCAGCATGATCAGCTTGAGGAAGAGGTTGATCAGCTTGGACTGGAATGAAGGAATCTGAGTCACCTGGAGCATCATTTGATGGATTAACAAAAGTTTCTTCAGTAGAAGTTGGATCAGCTTGCTCATTTTCAAAGATTGGAACACCTTCTTCTTCTTCAGTAGGAGTTGGATCAGCTTGCTCATTTTCAAAGATTGGAACACCTTCTTCTTCTTCAATGAGTTTCTCCCCCTGAGTTTGAGCATTATCAGCCCCAACTGGAGGATTAGTTGGAGGCTCATTCTCAGGTACAGCCAGTTCTTCAAAATTGAAATCTTCATCTTCAGAAGGAGAGCAATCTGGCTTAGAACAACCTTCATCTATGCTTACATTAACAGAGTTCTCAATTGTTTTAGTTCTTTTGTTGTACACTCTGTAGGCTTTCATCATTGTTGCATATCCAAGTAGGATACCTTCATCTGCTTTCTCATCAAACTTTCCAAGATGGTCTTTCTGATTCAGAATGTAACAAGGACTTCCAAACATTCTTAGGAAACCAATTTCAGGTTTTCTCCCCCTAAGAAGTTCATATGCAGTCTTCTGGTGTTTTTTCACAATAAGGGATCTGTTCTGGGTAAAGCAAGCTGTGTGAACTGCTTCAGCCCAGAAATGAGACTTGACATTGTTTTGAGTCATCATGGATCTGACAGCTTCAATAAGTGTTCTGTTTCTTCTTTCTGCAACACCATTTTGTTGAGGAGTTCTGGCAGCTGAGTAGACTTGTGAAATTCCTTTTTCACTACAAAATGAATTAAGAGTGATATTCTTAAATTCAGTACCATTATCACTTCTTAATTGCCTAACATGCCTTTTGTAGAGAATTTCAGCTTGCTTGATGAAATGAATAATGCTGTCAGCAGCTTCACTCTTGTGTTTGAGAAAGAAAACCCAGGTGTATCTTGAATATTCATCAACAATTACCAAGGAGTACCTCATTCCAGTGAATGATGGAGTACTAATTGGCCCAAATAAGTCCATATGAAGCAGATCCAAACAATTATCAATGGTTGAGCATGTTTTAGATTTAAAAGTAGCTTTGTGTTGTTTGCCTTTCTCACAAGCACCACACAGCTTGTCCTTCTCATAATTTATCACTGGAAGACCAGACACCAACTCTTTCTTACACAGCTTGTTGATGTCTTTAAAATTCATATGAGACAACCTTTTATGCCACAACCAGTTCAGCTCATCTTGAGTCTTTGACATGAAACAAACTTCTCTTGTGACAGTTGGATTTCTCATGTCAAAAGAATACAAAGACTCATCCCTCTTTGCAATAAGAACCACATTGCCTTCTAAATCAAGAACAATACCCTTATCAGACCTAAATCTCACTTCATAACCAGCATCACACAACTGACTCACACTGATCAAATTGTGCTTCAAACCATTTACATATGAGACCCTTCTGAAAGTAAGAGGACCATTTGAAAGTATACCAAATCCTTCAGTCTTTCCTTGAGAGTCATCTCCAAAAGTAACATTAGGACCAGCGCGAATCCTAAAGCTACATAGCAGGGACTTACATCCGGTCATATGCTTGGAACACCCACTGTCCAAGTGCCAGGTATTATCGTCATGACTGCCCTGCATTTTCAATAAGAGATTAGTTCTTTTTGGGAACCCATCCAAAGATGGGTTCACCAGAGCTGACCTTCTGGTCTGACTCAGATTGGGAAACAGAACTTAGACTCTTATCACATTTGGACACCCATTGTTGCTTCATCTGTCCCTTACCAGATTTAAAGTTCTTTCCAGCAAGATTTAGAGTTTCCTTTTGAACAAAACCTTTGCCTATTCCAGATTTCTTACATTCAGCTCTCAATTTTCTTTGATCAACTATTTTTGGATCAGACACATTTTTAAGAAAATCAGCATCAATTGAAACCTTACCAGCTCTGGACTCAACATATTTTGTAATCATTTTGTCAGAGTCAGATTTGGTGTTTTTTGAAACAGACTCAGTTTTGGTTTGTGACTCATTTCCTTGAGAACCAGACTTCTTACTCTTTAAAAGCTTTATTTTCTCTTTAGGAACACTATGATCTCTAACCTTTCTTTTGTTTTTCTTTAAACTACCCTTGTTTGTTTTAGACTTTGAATCTGATTCAGATTGGGTAATGGTCAGCTTGGATAAGTCAAGACTTTCTTCAGGTTTTAACTCAACAACCTTATTAGATTCAGACACAGCTTCAGAAATGGTCTGACCAATGGTTTCAGGATCTTTAAACCCAATACCAGATTTCTGAACCAACTTAATTGGTTTAGATTTCATTCCTTTGGTTTAGACTTTGGGTGGTGAAGGAGGCTGATAACAAGGCTCCATAGCACAGACTTCAGCAATGGCTATGGCCCTATCATAATCACCATCAAAAATAGCTTGGATCTGATGAGGTATTTGGTCATTTACACACTTAGCAACTCTTTTGGAACATATACACCATGATTCAGTAATGTGCTTAACTTTTAAAAACTTTTCTTCTGCAGTTTTAGCTTCTTTAACCAAAATGGAGTTTAATTGTTTTTGAGCTTTAACTTCAAATTCTAGTTTTTCAATGGTGTGACTTTTAGAGCTGTTATCAAGTTTCAAAACATGTATTTCCTTTTTGAGTTCTTGATTAAAGTGTTTTTGTAAAAGAACCTCATCACCAAGTCTATTCAGTCTAGACAGTTTCTCATTATCAGACAGATTGGAAAAAGAAATTACCTCAGGTGGAGCAGTCTGACTGGTAGATGCCTGGTGAGCTGACTCAGATTGCTGTTGGATTTTCACCAGATCTTCAGCAAACTTTTGAGTAGCTTCTTTAGCCATGAAACACTTGGCATCTTTGTACAGCTCATCATCAGATGAAGTGGCACTTTCAACCCAGTCTTTGGCTACCAGACTCTTTTCACTCTTGTTCACCTTCTCAGATAGCTCAGCTACTTGTGCTTTCAAGGCCTTGTATTTTGTCTTGAGCTTTGAGTACTTTTCACTTCTTCCACCTTTGGCTGGCACAGCTTGAGAGGACTCTTTAGATCTGCAATCTCCAGCCATATGCCCAGTCTTGCCACACTTGTCAAATGGCTTCTTGGTCTTATCAGCTTGGCCACCTTTTCCTTTTCCTTTAAACTTATTAAAGGATCTCCTTTTGATCCTTTCAGCCAACATAGCTACTTCATTAGCTAGTTCATCACCATCAGATTCATCACATTCAGATTCAGTACAAACAGAGTTAGGATTAGACATCACAGGAATATTACCATTAACACAAGGTATGATCTCATTACTAATTGAACTAGGGTGTTCAGTCATAGAAGCAACAAGTGCAGCAGCAGGCTGACTATAAGAATCACCCATAGCAATTAACTTTTCAGCCTCTGAACACTCTTGGTTATGAAGTAAACCAAAGAGTCCAGGGAGATCAAGATCATGATAAACAGAACTTAATTTAACAGAAGAAATATAGTTGTTCCATTTAGGTGGTAATGAATCAAGAAATTTACTCTTTAAAACCTCATTTTTCTTGACAATTCCAACAGCAGCTAAATCATTTACCAAAGCATTAAAGCGGGTATGAGTGTCAGTCAAGGATTCATTTCTCAAAGAGAAAAATCTCTCATACCTCCTGGTTAAAGTGGTAATGGTGGATTCCATGGAGGTAGAGCAACCCTCAAACATGACAGTCAATGTACCCCACATTTTCTTAGCTGTAGAACACATTTTAATAGAATGGTAAAGGTCTTTGGGCACAGCTTGGACAATAAATTTCTAGCCTTCACATCCAAGTTAGCCAACCTCCTATCCTCATCCCCCCAATTTGCCTTGTCCTTAACAATAGATTTGACTGTGGCAGGAATGGTTGGTTGACCTTCCCTTACCACCACTTCAACTACAATGGTCTGTGTAGGAACATAAGGACCATCCGCAAGGATGTCAGGCATATTGTTATCGATGGATTCAAGGAACAAAGAAATACGACCTTTCCACCCACTGAAATCATCTTTATCAAACATGGGTGGTCTGGTTGAAGAACCATTATCAATATAGGATGAAATAATGCTTTACTATTAAAGAAAATATGCAAGGATCAAGTCAAGTTAATTCTTAACCCCTGCTCTGATACCAATTGATACGTCCCAAGGTGTATCAATATACCAAAGTATATTGTACACAGAACAGTTGTAGAGGGGGGGTGAATACAACTTAATTCGAACTTTACAAACTTTTTAACTAAAACGTTTTAAGATTCAGTTTATATATTAAGTAAGTAAAGAGCAGGAATCATTAAAACAGTAAAGCAATAAAGAAATAAAACATTCTTGAACACAGATTGTGGTTTTCAATGTAATCATTTATTAAGAAATAATCTATACAAAGAATTACAGGGTTGTTGCGGAATAAAGATAGCCTATAGATATCTAAACAACCCCTGAAATGACAAACTACAATCAATAAGTTCTAGCTCAAGAGAATCAGCCAAAGCTGATCTCGTACAGACTAAGCTGTGTATAAGAGCAGAGAAACTTGTGTGAAGAATGATTCTCAGGAATGCCACACATATGCAATCAATGAATGAGGCTTTTATAGGCGAAATCTCTCCTTCTCTTGGTATCCAATGAAGCCACGTATTCTTCTTTCACTGGATGGATAGTGATGGTTATTAGAGTAAGGGCATATTTGGTAATTCAAAGGCTAAAAAGTTTAAAGAAAAAAAGGTCATTTGCCTTATTAAGAAGTAGAGATAAGTTGTTAGTGACAACCCTTAGAGTTGACATAATCATTTTCTTAAAGATATTAATTAATGGTCTTACATTTCTTAATTTATTTAAGAGTTAATTGCAAGATTGGTCCTTGTGGTTTGTATCTTTTAGCAATGGGGGTCATTTTTCAAGTGTCGTTGCATTGGGGGTCCCCATTTTGAGAATTTTTGCAAGATTGGACCCTTTTTAACAGGACCGTTAGCGGGTGTTGTTAAGTCTGCACGTGACAATAACGTGTAGGGGCAATATTGTCTTTTCACACAATATAGAAAGGACCTTTATTGCTAATGAACTCAAAAATGGACCCCATTGCAAATGACAAACTACAATCAATAAGTTCTAGCTCAAGAGAATCAGCCAAAGCTGATCTCGTACAGACTAAGCTGTGTATAAGAGCAGAGAAACTTGTGTGAAGAATGATTCTCAGGAATGCCACACATATGCAATCAATGAATGAGGCTTTTATAGGCGAAATCTCTCCTTCTCTTGGTATCCAATGAAGCCACGTATTCTTCTTTCAATGGATGACAAAGGAATAATCAATCGTGCCTTTCATGGTACTTGTGGTCCCCCACGTACTGACGCACATTCTCATCACCAAATTTACAAACCTTTATCAATGAACATTGGGACTCAACAATCTCCCCCTATTTGATGATGACAAAACCCAACAACACTTCTAACTATCAGCGACATCTCTTAAAAGCGGCAGTTAAATGACGGTGTTATTTGGGTGAGTGTGTGATGTTTGTATTTTTTGTTATTTGTGTGAGATAACGCTAGGTTAGGAATAAGATAATTTTGGGACATTCAATGGATTAATGGATAGTGATGGTTATTAGAGTAAGGGCATATTTGGTAATTCAAAGGCTAAAAAGTTTAAAGAAAAAAAGGTCATTTGCCTTATTAAGAAGTAGAGATAAGTTGTTAGTGACAACCCTTAGAGTTGACATAATCATTTTCTTAAAGATATTAATTAATGGTCTTACATTTCTTAATTTATTTAAGAGTTAATTGCAAGATTGGTCCTTGTGGTTTGTATCTTTTAGCAATGGGGGTCATTTTTCAAGTGTCGTTGCATTGGGGGTCCCCATTTTGAGAATTTTTGCAAGATTGGACCCTTTTTAACAGGACCGTTAGCGGGTGTTGTTAAGTCTGCACGTGACAATAACGTGTAGGGGCAATATTGTCTTTTCACACAATATAGAAAGGACCTTTATTGCTAATGAACTCAAAAATGGACCCCATTGCTAAAATGAACAAACTACAAGGACCAATCTTGCAATTACCTATTGATAATAAATATCATCATTTATATTTATCTTTTTCTTATATATACTTAAAAAACTACAAATTTAATCACTTATTAACCAACTAAAAAATTTAACTAACTGCTAAAATTGTATTCTCATGTATCATGACTAAAATTATAAATTATAAAATATGGACAAAAAAAAGAAATATATTACTAGTAATAATTGTAGAAAAAATCATATTAATTTACATTTTTTTTTAATCCATCCTTGAATTACACTTTTTAATATTTTATTAAAGAAACAATCTTACTAACATATTTAATTAGTTATTAATATTTTTTAGCTTTTCATAATTATTTAAAAAACAAAATTACTAAAATAAAAATTCCACATAAACTTATTTTTAACCTTAAATAATAATAAAAGTTTATATATCAATTAGTTTTCAAAAATAAAAATAAAAGAATTTACACAAGGTACACTTTATTATTTATACACTTGTATATTGCAATCTTGAATTAAATTTAGAAAATCTCAATGTGTTAATTGCAAGATTGGTCCTTGTGGTTTATCTTTTAGCAATGGGGGTCATTTTTCAAGTGTCGTTGCATTGGGGGTCCCCATTTTGAGAATTTTTGCAAGATTGGACCCTTTTAAACAGGACCGTTAGCGGGTGTTGTTAAGTCTGCACGTGACAATAACGTGTAGGGGCAATATTGTCTTTTCACACAATATAGAAAGGACCTTTATTGCTAATGAACTCAAAAATGGACCCCATTGCTAAAATGAACAAACTACAAGGACCAATCTTGCAATTACCTATTGATAATAAATATCATCATTTATATTTATCTTTTTCTTATATATACTTAAAAAACTACAAATTTAATCACTTATTAACCAACTAAAAAATTTAACTAACTGCTAAAATTGTATTCTCATGTATCATGACTAAAATTATAAATTATAAAATATGGACAAAAAAAAGAAATATATTACTAGTAATAATTGTAGAAAAAATCATATTAATTTACATTTTTTTTTAATCCATCCTTGAATTACACTTTTTAATATTTTATTAAAGAAACAATCTTACTAACATATTTAATTAGTTATTAATATTTTTTAGCTTTTCATAATTATTTAAAAAACAAAATTACTAAAATAAAAATTCCACATAAACTTATTTTTAACCTTAAATAATAATAAAAGTTTATATATCAATTAGTTTTCAAAAATAAAAATAAAAATATTTATACAAGGTACATCTTATTATTTATACACTTGTATATTGCAATCTTGAATTAAATTTAGAAAATCTCAATGTGTTAATTGCAAGATTGGTCCTTGTGGTTTTTTCAATTTAGCAATAGGGGTCCCTTTTTTGAGTTCATTAACTCCTTTCTATATTGTGTGAAAAAACGATATTACCCCTACATGTTATTGCCACGTGCAGACTTAACAGCACCCGCTAACGGTCCTGTTAAAAAGGGACCAATCTTGCAAAAAAACTCTCAAAATAAGGACCCCCATGGCAACGGGCCGGGTTTAGGTAATCCCGGACCCGGACCCGATTAAAATTCCCCGTCCCAAACCCGGACCCGGACCCGACGGGTCCCCATTTACTTATTAACCGTCGGGTAACGGGTTTCCTCACGGGTAATCGAAGATCTGTTAATTATTTTTTTAATTCTGTTTTGTGATGTTGTTTATGAGATACAAGCATGTTATTCATGTGAATTTCTCACGGGTTTAAGAATGTTGACATACACCTCAAATAACTTTCTGTAACTGAATTACATTTTTGTTATAATTGATATATTAATTATTAGGAAAATGCTAAACGCAATCCTAAGGGCTGCACTTAACGTGCATAAATATTGTTGTAACTTCCTAAATGATGCTCAAGGATGGCAAAGCTTAATGTCATTTTATAGTTTAAAATGGTAACATATTGTTATAAATAAACTTTGTTTCGTCATGCATCTTCAAGTTCATAGTTGATTTGTGCTTCATAATATTGTTCTTCCACAAAATGTATCAAATAGCGAATGCTACTGGCGAGTATCACTTGATGAACACGGTATGACAGATGAACTAATTGACTTTTCTATTTGGTAAACAATGATTTGTATTCAACGGTACGGGTAAAAATTTATACACACATATGTCAAAGTCTAGAGTTAATTTCATTACATGCCCCTGTGGATTGTCATATTATCAAGTTTCGCCCCCGTAATATTTTTTATCATTACATCACCCTATGGTGACTTTTTGTATCATTAGACACCCCTCCCTCTAACAGACATTAACGTGTCTCCGTTAAGCCTCTCATGTGCATTGCACATGAGGGTATGATAGTCTTTTTACCAATAAACACTCCCTTCTTCTTTTTTCTTTTCTTTTCCAGATCAAACACCAAAATATTCAATATCTTGATCTCTCTATATTATTTTATATCTAACTAATCGTTAACTTGCATAAAAATATATGCTTATAACTTTTATACGTAAATGAAGAGATTGTATGTTTAATATTTTTATAAGTACCAAAAAATAAATTAAAAAATTGTATGTTTACTACTGTATTGTTGCATATAGCTGGATCCACCCAACCCATCATCATAAATCATCGCATTATCACATCTCTGCAAAGTGCAAACCATTATTCTCTCTTTCCTTTTTTCTTTTCATTTCTTATAATAATAATAATAATAATAATAATAACACCGAGTAATAACCAACTTCCATTCCATAACTAAATATGGAATCACATATTTCAAACATCGATTTCAAACATTACCGTAATCAACGAATGATGACAACAACTGGCGGTGGCGAAACGAATGATGATTGCAAACCCACCACCATTACCCGCCTGAAGAGATCCTACAAAAAAAAATTGTTTGCTTGCAAGATCCAAGAAATCCGCCGGTGTCTTCTTTCTTTGTTCCCTACTGCCGCGGATGATGCTGTGAGTATGTGTGTGTGTGTGAGAGAGAGAGAGTGTCTATAGATTGTAGAATGTGGTGCTTTGTATTGTATTTTTAGGTACTTAGCAATAGATAGATACTCAGCTGCATATATGAAAGGAAAAGACGAAACGATGTTTGAAGACTTTTTTTAATAAATAATAAAATAATAATACAAAAAAGGGGCATATGTTTGTATCAACAAACAGTTAAAATTGAAAATGTAATAAATGGAGATGGAAAGTAATATGTCTTGTTATTGTTAAAGATTATGATTTTTTTTTCAATTTAAGTCTGGATTTTTGATGATGAAGATGATGTTTGATAGATGTCAGGGAAAGAAAGAAATTTTGGGTGGGGAAGAGATTTGATCTGTTGGAGGAGGATATGATGGGTAAAATGGATGTTATAAGGATATTTTTAGATAAGAATAGACTAAAATACCCTCACGTTGTATGCACGTGAGGGGGATAACGGAGGGATACAAACGGCGTGCAGACGGAGGGGTGTCTAATGATACAAAAAGTTATCATAGGGTGATGTAATGATAAAAAAAAAAAAAAAAAAATGATAAAAAAAAAGGGTGAAAAAAAAAAAAAAAAAAAAAAAAAAAAAAAAAAAAAAAAAAAAAAAAAAAAAAAAAAAAAAAAAAAAAAAAAAAAAAAAAAAAAAAAAAAAAAAAAAAAAAAAAAATACCACCGAAAAGGGGTGAAAAACCCCCCACAAAAAAAAAAACCATAGCCACCATTGACCTTTACCCTCTCTTTGTGTTTCCGGCCACCACTATCAAGATCCGGTCACCACCATCAAAATCCGGCCACCATAAAATCCGGCCATCGCTAACAAGATCCAGCCACCACCGAATCCTGGCCACCATATGAAATCCGGCCACCATAAAATCCGGCCACCATAAAATCCGGC